>WBMV01007167.1:173072-588508 GCA_013396655.1 Campylorhamphus procurvoides | reverse complement strand
TTTTTTTTTACGGCCTGGCTACCCTTGTAAACATTAATCTTTCTCTCTGACTGACCTTAAAAGAAGGCATGTGACCATTGCACTGCTCAGCAACCTAGGAGATATTTTATGTGATGGATTTGTTTCTGAAAAGCTTGCAATCAACATATAAGCAATTAGAGGCCACTTTATTTCCTGGCAGTATTAAAGACTGCTGTTTAGTTTAGTACTGGCAGATGCAAATAAGGCTTTGAAAGGATCACTGTAAGTCATTCAGGCTGATGGAGTCCTTTCTTTCATTCCCCACAGTGCATTCAAATCCACATGAAAATCTGTCTCACATGATATCGGTAGTCATCCAAAGCTCTGCCCTTGAATTTCTTCATTTGTGGTAGAAATCACATACTATTTATTAGAAAGAAAAAGAAAAGAAAATTCAAAGCAGTATCCTTGGAGCCCAAATGACAGGAGAGTTCTGTTAGCATGATGCAGGAGTTTTAATTATTCTGAGCTTGCACCTTCATAGCTAGCCATTTCTCAGCCCAATTAACCTGTCTTACTGTACAGTCCATGAAAGCCACAAAGTAATTAACGTTTGTATCATAAATAAACAATTAAGAAATGGTTTGATTTCTGGTTACACTTTTTGTCATTCAAACTGCACTGCAGTTCCTTCCTACCAGGAATTTATACTTTTAAACACTTCTCATTTCATTACCAAGGGTCTCTTGCCCCTCTTATACTCAGCAGTGCATCATATATAAAAATAGAACTGCAAAGAGGTGCCATTTCATTGATGTAATAAGAAATAACAGAAATCACAGGCAGTCTTAATTCTTTAGGAAATCCTGTCACAGAGTACTGTTTAATTTTATGAAATCTTTCAAGAAATACCAAGAATATTTTCTAGTTTTAGTCTGGAGTTTATTGCAACAGACATCAATCTTCTCCTTATTAATTTTTCTGACAGCACTAATAGTTTCATATTGTTCTATTCACTAGTGAGTTCTGTTAGGTATAAGTACAAGGTTTCTGGAAAAGCAGTAGACTTCTTTACCAGAGATGGTCTTGGGTCATTTTTATGGGTCTGATAATGACCATTACTTTGATTTATACCATAATTTCTTAATGAATAACTATAAAATAATTCTAATTTATAGAATCCATAGGTCATTATTATTACACCAGAATATCATAGTAAAATGTGTCTCATGGAATCATTCAGGCTGTTAATGGAACTAGTTAATCAAATCTATTAATGTCATTTACTTGTTAATGACTTGTTAATAATTAGTTAGTGACAACTATTCAGGAAGTTTATGGTACAAGTTTCGTAATGATGTCCCAGTAGGTAGGTTCCTATGCAAGTAGAACAACTCTGAGATCAATAAATTCCTTCAGAGGCATGAGGGTTACTGCTTTATATTTTTGCATATCATTGTAGCATTACACCACAAAGCCATAGATGAAATATAAGGAAGGAAAGATTTTACTAGAATCTTTCCTTTGCATATTAAAAACATGCAACTGTCCAAGGAAAAATTTACTTAGAACTACTATCAGGTACATGATTTCAATATATATGCAACAACCAAAAGGAAAGTAAAACAGAAATGTATGTCTTTTAGCTATTGCAGTATATCCAAGTAGATGTATTACATTCCAGCTTTTAGCATTCTATGGTTATGAAATGGAAATCATGAGCGCCAGCTACATCAAGTCATTTTTACCCAATCATATATTAAAAAAGCCCCTCAAATATTTTAAAGTCTATAATTGTCCATTAAGAGTAGTCTTTCAAACAATAAATACCACTCTTTCAAATAATAAATACAGTTTCCACAATTTTTGTTGTTATTTTTATGCTGCTTGAAAAATTCTAGAATTATGCTAGCAAAAAATCAGGACACATTTTTAGGAAAGATTTTCATTCATGTAAGAAATGGTTTAGCTGTAAATAATCAAGGTGAAGGAAAAAGCAGAAGTTGTTAGCAGATGACACATGCTATCTAGTTTAACACCATCTTAATAAAAAGAAAAAGGTCTTACAGTGTCTTATTGATAAAAATGTATGCAATGTGCGCCAATAAAAAAAAATAAGTGAATGTCTTAGCATGTCTGTCCCCTGGAGAAAATCTTATTTCTTTTTGCAGAAGTTATATGATATGAGAATAATCTGAGCAATAAAATGGCAAAAGTCCCAGTAGAGAGATGATATTTTCTAAAAGAAGCTGCCACTGTAAATCATACATGTTACAGGTTGCTGTGTGCTTGTGTTTATTCTCCATGAGCCCTATACATCCTGGAAAAGGCTTGTATTTTCAATGTAAGTTGTCAATGTGTGAATTCAGCTCACACAAATATGAAAACCTATACTATAACCATTATTCAAATCCCTATTAACGTAGTAGTTTTCATTGCTTCTTAAGTGCTTTCTCCTTCATAAGAAAACAATAAAAATGGTACCCATCTGTTCTTGTATGATTTTTAATTCAAGCCCATTTTAATTCATTTAGTGGTTCTGACAAAAGCAATAAAGTACATTTACGGATATCTGAAAATTCCCTGTAGGCTGCACAACCTGCAGTCTTCAGTCTATTTTGTAAAAATCAGTGTATGTGGGAAAGCAGATGGAAACAGGGCAGTACCTCTAGTCTCTGCAACAATTCAGCAGGTGTCACACAATAGTATGTTCATGAAAAGAACAAAGTCATGTTCAGCAGGTTGAGGAAGTAGTCTACAGTAAATCCTGATGATATTTGATCCAGTATATAACAGACTATGGGACTTTAGATAACTAAATGATTCATTCACAAAATGAATCCTGCAGTTACAGACCAGGACTGAGAACTTCAAGGATTGGTATGTCTGAAATTTTTCCTCTGTTCAATAAATTTAGCTCTAAAAATGGTCCAGTTTATATCCAACTCTAAAACAGAAATAAACAAGATTTAAAAAAGAAAAAAGTGACACCCATCCTGTTTTTTATAGCAGTAAGTACCTTGCTGTGAACACAGAAATACAGTGTTCAGTTTGTTCAGTGGTAAGATTTCCTTTCTCCTATGACTGTTCCTGTGAGGCAGAAATGATGACATGATTTTACATCTGGTTAAGCAGTTACTTTGTATCTTCTTTCCCTTTATTGTCAGATATTCCAGGCCTAAGGCACTTTATCAGTATCCAAAACAAAGTATGAAGAGTGGTTACATTAACCTTAGCAACTAAAATATTAGTTTGTCTTAGACAATGCTGACTCCATGCTACAAGTCTATTAATTTTCTAGCTGTCTTTTATTCTGAAACACTAGGCATATTGTTATGGAATATCAACCTTCAAAAAAGCTAATCATCAGCCTGGCAAAGATTTTGCTTATCTGATTCTTTAAAGCAAACAAACGAACAAATCCCCCAAACCCAAAAATATTTATGCTCTGCAAAGAAGCTGACTTTAGTTCTGCAAAATATACTATTACTTTAACTATTTTGAAAATCAGTTCATAGAATCATATAATTTTCTAAGTTGGAAGGGACTCATGAGATTCCTGACTCCACCCAGGGGAACCTAAAATTTAAACCATATGTCCTAAGAGTGGTGCACAAGTAATTCTTGACTACTGACAGACTTAGTGTCATGGCTACTTCTCTGTGGATTTTGTTCCAGTGCTTGAACACCCTCTCAGTGATGAAACTTTTCTTAATATGCAGTTCAAAGTGCAGATGGACAGGTGACTTGCAGATTTGACTTTTAAGTGACTTTAGTACATGCTAGCTTTACCTTTCACTTAATGGATAGAGAACTCATGCATTTTGGTTCAAAATCTGGTTTACCTCAGAGAAAAAGTTCCAATTGCTTTTAATGACTTTTGGCCCAAACTGAAGCCCAGGAAGACACTTAAACACATGCTTTGTTCATGGGATTATTCCCATCAAAGTCAGACTGAAAATAAAACTGAAGTCATGTTTTTGCACTGAGCTAGAACCTTGATATATCAACAGGCATTTTTCTACCACTAATTCATTAACCTTTTTTTTTTTTAATGAGGAAATTGGAAATTAACTAAATTTCATAGAGTGTTGTGAAAATTATTTCTCCTGGTCTTCAAAATCTCCTCAGATAAATCATAAAGTATTAAAGATTTGTGCACTAGTTGGCTCATGTTAGACTACCTCAGGGCTGTTCTACAGTTACATAATTGAGAGCAGAGCTGGCCTTTTATCTTAAATTATCTCTGAGTGAGTGCCAAATAAGACAGGTCTTTTAAATCTACATGCTCAGAATTTATTGTACTGTAATATGTATAGGCTGACCCTGGACTTTCAACCTGTTTGGAACAATCATCTGTTTGGTTATGGGCTTTTCTGAGGTTTTTTTTCCTCTCTTTAACACTGGGTCTGGAATATAGATGCAATTAGAAGCAGAGATATTGAAGCTTACATTATTCATTAACTTTTTGTTATATATATTAGGATTGCTGAAATTCCTGAGGCTTATCCTACTTTCTTTCAGATCAGTAGATTAGTCTGTTTATCTACAGGAATTTGATTTACAGATGATACCAGATTTATTTTCAGCAATAGCATGAGAAGCTATTTTATTGTTAACCCTTAATTCACTCTCAAATTCTTATCTCTTGGCCCCTTTGAGCACAAGTTGCATATTAGATTATTTGCCTTCTATCCCAGCCCTGTTCAGAAAACAGTATGTTACTTCAGTATTTTTGATCCCAAGCTAAGGCTTGCTTGTTCTAAAAAGACACAATGGTCCCTATCACATACATTCTTCTGGAGAAGAAGAGGGATTGTGAAAAAGGCTTTTAGTGATGTTAAACTAAATCTTTAGTATTTTTGGTTTGTCTATAAAAATATATTAATTGAAACTAAAATATATGTACTTTTCTAGAGAAAATATTCATGTACTTAGATTGCTGCTTACTAAAGATAATGGAAATGGTATTAACCAGACAATGGTTGCATCAGAGAGTAAGGTAAGTACAAGATACGAGAAGGCTCCTGTCAGAAATTTCCAAGTGACTTTTGACTAAAGGAACTTGGAATCAGGAGGATTCACAAGTATCCTATGATACTTGTGAATGATACTATAGATATCCTATATCTATATAAGATCTAATTCTAGTCTAGAACTAATGTAAATACAGTGCATCTAAAGTCTAAATACAGAGACACTGGAGAGAAATTCCGAGAATCTGGAGTTATTGGGCACTAAGACTTTGGAAAAGTGACACTTTTTGGGCCCAGCTAACATTAAAAATAGTTTGCCAGTGTAGAGCAGTGCATGACTTATGAAAGTGACTAGCTCTATACTCGCATTACCCATATCTCACTCCAAAATTATTTTTGCATCCAAACCATGTTCATGATTCTTGCACAATCTGACTGAATTGTTGACAGATCATCAAGAGCTGTCACAGTGCTACTGTTCACTTTCAAAATGTTTTGTACTTTAGTTTGACATTTTGAGTACTCAATTTCTTAAACTGAGAAAGCACACTCTAATTTTCCCATTTTTTAAAGCTTTTTAAAACATTTTTCAACAGTCTATTTATTTGACAGTACATAGAAACTACAATAAATATGATATACCAACATATCTCAGGTTTTAATAATTCCTAATTTATATCTCCTATTTGAGATTTTCGAAAGAACTTCAATCAGCTATTGTTCTCAATTAATTTGGAATGCTACCTTACTTATATTGTTCTGGAAATCCTACTCCTAATATACCCTGGTAGAAAAGTTGAATATAGTCAGACTCCCAATGCCTTCTAAGCTGTTTACGGTACTTCTCTTGTCCTGACATATATTTTTATAGTATTATTCTGTCCCTCTCTTCATTTAAGTCAGGGGAGAGTGCTTCTTTCAAGAAATTGTCTTTGTTATAGAGGGGAAAATCAGACTCTGAAATAATTTGGTCTAGAAGCAATTTTCCAGGTGAACTTCTATAGCATACTTCATCCTAGGCAGGTGAATACAGGTGAAATCAAATTGTGGGTGACAGTCTGTGTCTGGACACACTGCAGACTTTGAAATTAAAAGGGAAATGCAATGAAGACTGAGCTGAGGATGATGAGAAGTTTAGCACCAATCTTCACGTACAAAATAAATTAAAAGCGGTGACTTAATTTTTTTTGGAGTTTTGATAAGTGATGCCATTCAATGAAAAAGGTTAAAGACAAATTTTGTAAAGATTTCTTCCCTCACAATATAAATTTTCAGAATGTGATGTATTGCCCTGGCAGTTATGGGAGTATCCTTAAAATTGCCAATGCATTTAAATTTTTCTTTTGAGTCATACACACAATGATCTTAGATAGTGTGGACTGTTTAGCTAATTGTCTTGAAAATCTCAGTGTCTAGTCCTCCATGTTTGCCTGAAGCAGGATGGCAGTCTGGTTTTCACAAGTGCTGGTCTCTCGAGAAGCCTATGGATTGAAAAAAGTCTCACTGCTGAACTGAATACAACTCTCCTCTATTCCTCAGTAGTTTGTATAGAGACTTGTTTTGGCTCAAGTATGTCACTTAATTGTTGCACTGTTAAATCTAAAGGTTTTGATAAACAGACTCTCTGAAACTTCAGCTGACCCCCAATTGCCATGTAAAGTTTTGCCATTACTAGACACCAGTAAGGCTCAAAAGAATTACTAGACTGGAACACGTCTCACATTTCTCAGTACAATCTCAAAACAACTTCTATGAAAAAGTTTGTATCTTAATTACAAATCTGCCTTCCTGCCCCTTTGAAATGGGACAAAGTGTCTCCAAAGCTCTGTCTGAAAGACTGACTGCATTGCTAGAAGAACTTAAATTGCTATGGGCAGATTAGTTAACTTTATTAAATGGTATATGCTCAGCAGATGCATTTATGCAGGCTTCAAGACAGATCTCTATTTTAACAAGTAAGATATCAGATACTGCTGATGAAAAATCATTGTCATACCTAACTTCTCCTTCTCCTACCTGGTGCAGAGTTGTAGATGTCCCAGGTCACTTGGATTTACTTAAACTAAATCTATGAACTATGAGATTAATGTAGGTTACCCCCTTAAGAAACCTCACACCACTGTTGCATGACTGAATGGTGGGACTGCAGTGACATCCATGGTGTTTTTTCATATTCCTAGGTTATCACTTCCTTCTGAATGTGACAAAATGGTCAGTTTTCCCAGATTTTCTTATGTGGAATAGGATCTGTAAATCCTAACTCTCATTTAGATCACATGGTATATGAAAAATTGCAAACTACATGGTGAAATTTCAAGATTCTCACTATAGGAAACCACTGATTTAGTAGGACTATTAAATTAGATTTGTACAGAGCATTGAATGATTTCCTATATCTATTGCCATTATGGTCATAGTACAGTGTTGTTAGGAGGATTCTCCCCTTTATCACTCCTTGTAGCTCAATGGTGCAGAATCTAGGCTGTTAGCAGTTGTCATGCCTTGGAGTTTCATTGTCATTGCTTTTCATGTATTTTGGACTGAGAACTTAGTTACTAAACCAAAGTGATTTTTTTTTATTTTTTCTTTTCCCAAGTTAGTGGAAAATTAATGCTATTTGGTGCTGAAGACATTTATAGAAGGCAGTTATTTCTAAAATAATGACAACACTGTATGAATACAGTTGTCATCAAACTAATAATATAAGGTTTATTTAATATACAAAACTAGAGTAAAAGAAAGTTCCAAATCAGGTGTTTGATTTGAAGAATAGTTCAGTAAGTAGTTCAGTCATGAAACAGTGGTGTTTTGGTGATATATTCAGTTGTTGTGCTAAGGCACTAGTTTTGTTTTATATACCACTGTTCTGCCTGAATTCTCTGCTGCAACTTAATGTGTATACATAAAATTTCTACCAGTGAAGTGGCAGTGAGGAAGAAATAATTCTCTTTTTTTTCTAATATTTACTTGACTTATACTAAAAATATTTTCCCTTTGTGACCCTGAACAGTAAGAGTAAAAAGTTGTGGTCTTTTTCCCCTCTCCAATTTGCAAACAACTATACCCTCATTTATGAATTGTTGATAGATAGGCAAATACAGACAATAAAGATCTAGGAAACTAAGTGGGCTCATAAAAAATCCAGAAAAATAGTTAGGTCTAGTTGGTTTGACATTAGTAAGAAACATATGGTCTAGGTATCTTGGGAGATAGGTTATGAATTTTATAAATAAAGAATTGTCTCATAATTTACATAAGAGCATTAATCTCTGCATCTAGAATTTCCTTCAGAAAGATAAAAATCCACCTTTCAAAGTCTACACAGATAAAATGACAACCTGAAATTTAAAGGCAGAACACTAGCTAGAAGATGTGGAGGCAGGCATTATAATAATTAATCAATAAAAATATGTTACCTGCAAATATGATGAAAAAGCAGATTTATTGCTTATTTAAAATCTTCAGATATTGTTTTTGCATTTTATATTACACCAGAAATAGACTTTCCAGAAACAATCAGTCAGATTGGAGAAGAACAAATGATCTAAAATCTAAAAAATTGCAACCACTGAGATTAGAGTAAAGAAACTAGTTCATAATGGATGTAGACTGACAGAAAGAAAAAATATTTTTTACAAAAAATTAAATCAATTCTAGCAAAGTATTGAAATTTATATCAAGAGCTCTGACTGCCCTTGTTAAATATGCTATCATTTAACAAATTCAGCTAGCTTTTATGAACCCCCTGTGCACAATTTGCAATACAGAAAGAGTGCTGGATTCTTGATATATGACATACAACAAATATCACAAGCAATAGTATCAGAGAGAGATATCAAGATTATAACACCTGTGTTGAAAGTAAACAGCAGCCCGGAGGGGTGACTACCAGGTATATAAATAACTGAGTTTAAGATCTCACAGAGGACACTGCCATGGTATTTTTTTTCATGTTCTTAATATTAAAGAAAAAGAAAATTCTTGCAATGGAGTAGGGATTTAAACTTTTTATATTAGACTTTTTTTAAGTAACTGGAGCCTGTACAGTGAGGTACAGCTGTACAATACAAGGTGAAACCAGTTCTTGAACTTATGATATGGAACTGAGAAGAGGTATGGCTAATTGAAATTACTCAGGATGAAATTTTGAAAACATTTTTGTGTCTTTACAGAAATAAAGCCTCAGTCAGGCATTAAAAACTCAGCAAAAGTCAACAAATAATAACAAAACTAAAATCACATATGAAAATGACATGTAAAATAAGGAGCAAGATGAGCACCAAGTGAATACATGGCCCTCTATAAATGAGAGGGGAAAGAAAAAGCTACCTAAATTGAATAACTTGATTTGAATGACAATATCAATTCAAGTAACATTTCATGAGACTGGTAGATTCAAAATAATATACGGGACATTGTGATTCCACTCAATTTTACATAACTATGTCAATAGCCATGAGAGGTGGGATATTGAATCACTTGATTACTTTGTATAACATGTATGGACTGCTAGTCCATAGCCTGCATCTGTTTCTTGCAGAATAGTTTGTCCACTTCTGTTTCATGAAAGCATTAAACATTAAACTGGGCAGAGTAGGTCCTCACTGGGTGGAAAGACATTTAATACTGTGAAATTGGTGCAAAAAGACAGTATGCACTAGCTAACTCTCTGTCCGTGACCAAAATGAAAAGAAACAGTTTAGAACATATGAACTGATTAGAAGCCATAATCTGCAGCTGCCATTTTTCATCTAGAACTAATAACTTGATATATAAAATTAAAACAATAATGAGGCACAGAAAAAAATTCTCATGTAAGTAGTTCAAAACAATGCATTCTTAGAGAGAAATTAGAAAAATGTGCCTAAAGGAATCTGGCATTTCTGCATTTTAGAAAATTTCATTATATATATAGTTTCATTCTGATCAGGCATAAAAACAATTTAAACTAATGAATTCTTTTGAGGAAAAATATCTTTTATGTAAGAATATGCTACCTTTTTATGTAAATAAAAATTTCATCACTGATTTGCATATATAAATTATTTTGTTAGTAGCTGGAATTATTTTGAAAGAAACTTTGAATAGAAATAGAAAAATATCATTTTATATTTGGAAAATCTGATTTCTTACTGTTCTTATTTTCTTAATGAAAAAATATGTCAAAATTGACAGTTTACTGCAAAGATATAATTATGTGAACATACAACTTTCCATCTTGAAAGAAAAGTAGTCTCTAATAAACTGCCTTAATTTCTCTATCTTATTATTCTCTATGTTATTTATTGGGAGTAGATGGAAGCTTTCCAAATCTGTCATAGTGATTTTATACTTGTTTTCCTTAACAATTTTTATTAGGTAGAAATCTGCTGTATTTTGGGAAAATAATTTTGACTGAATAATAGAAGTGAGGATACTATAAAATAAATCTGAGATCAATTTTGATGCTTCCCCTGCCTTTGCCTAAAGAATGGAAAATAATCACTTGAAAAACTTCTCTTGCTCTTTCTCATAAACACACACAGTGTGGACAAACCAGTTTTTGTTTTACAATTGGGAGAGAAAAACAACAGGGCCAATACTTAGATTATTAAATAAGAGGAATATTCAAAATCCAATTAATTTGTATCTGAACTGCCTAAATGTTCAGAGTTAATCTGTCATTCATTTCAGGTGAACACAACATGCACTGATGTATGGGTAGGTTATTACTTGCCATTTTATTGTTCTTGATGAAAAGCTGTTGCAAACACATTGTGAAAACATTAAAATGGAAGCCAACTCCATTCTCTTTCTCCTAGAGAGAAAGGTATTTCATTAATGTTCCCACAAACAGTCCGGTAACACATACATTATTAGCCAGTTGGATTAACATTTGTACCAATGGATTTCTAGGGCTATGCCTACACTACTAAGTGGAGTGACATAACAGCTAGTCTGGAGACTGGAATAGCTGGTGTGGAGAACCAGTCATCCAGTTGCCTAAGTTTTGATGGGTTTTCTGCTGGCTCTCTTCCTTGTCACAGGGACTGAATGGCCCCTTGCCATTCAAACTCCTTGTTCACAACCTGGGGAGAAGCTCTCGGTTCTGCTTTATCTGCTCCTGTACTCCCAGACAGCAAAGTTCTGTAGGTGGGGAGAATTAAGGAGCTTTACTCCAAAAGACTTCAAAAATCTGATCCTTATGGGAGTACCAAGATTGCAATGACATTGCATTTTACTGAGTCACCATGAAACCTCCATACTGCTATCCTACATCAAATCATCCTTTAGCTCAATATTAGAATTCATTGTTAATAGGCATTGTTTGTAATGAGGTAATTTCAAGAAGGCGCAAACAAAAATTATCCTTATAATTCTTTGACTGCCTAGCAGAAAAGATGCAGTACCCTGCTCTGAACTGTTAAAATTCATCGCTAGTGTGGGTTCCAGCTCTTCTTGCAGGGTTTCATTTATGCTTTCCTTATGGGAAGGGTGTAAATGTTTTTTTTTTCATTTGGTTTGGTTTGAGAAAGGGAGTTTTTCATGCATCCGTCACTTCTTAAAAAACCTTTTTGGTTTGCAATAGTTTTTTGAACAAGGTGATATCTTCAGTTTCTTAAAGGAACATTTATTTATCTTGTGAAGAAATGTTAAATTAGTTTGAACAATAAAAAAACTAAAAAAATATAATTTCCCTTCTTTTGGTTCTGTTTCTCAAGAACAGTAATAAGCCAAAACATAAAGAAGTCTGTCAAAATCTTGAAGTTTATCTTCACCAACCTTTGAACTCAGATTTCACAGAATTCAGGACATTTATCAGGCTTTTCAGTTAAGAAGTTTTATTTATCAAAAAACCAAGAAAGGATACCATGTTAGGCATAGGCTGAAGGAAATGTCTCATCTGATTTTTTACAAATATTTGTGAGAAAAACCTGCTGTGGCAAGACTTGTCCTCTGAGTACACTGATATTTGGGCTTCACTTAGTTCCCTTCATACTGAGTAGTCAAGGTAATATTTGGTTTCAGAAATACCTCAAGAGCAACTTAAAATCTTATTTAATGCATATCTTCATTTTATTTCTTTTGCTATATTTTTTACATCTGGCTTCTATCCTCTCTTCCCAGTGTGACTGTAGCCCTTAGTTTCAGTTATTTAGATCTGTATTTCATTTTGTGTAGGATAGAACTATAGCTTTGGGGTCTCTTATGGCTGTGTTAAATGACAGTCACCAGTTAAAACCCTGTGGTCTGACTGCTTAACTTCCCTCATCACAATAATTTTGTTTTCAGGCAGTTTTATCTGTTTTTGTGTGTGCCTGCACATGTGTGTGTTCATTTTTGTACAAGGCAATTATAAGGCAGAGCTAGTTAGAAGGATGAGCTTTAGAAGCAATGTTAACATTTTTTTCTCTTACATTTTTTAAAAGATTATCTGCTCTCAGAATTATCAATTTCAAGGGAAGAGAGACAGAAGATTGTCTCTTCTTACCTCCCTCCCAGTACTATGCACTGTTTCCTAATAAAAGCCAGTTTCCATCTGAGTGATTTTTTGCAGTGACTATATAAACTTTATGACTCACCTTCTGCAGTTTATTTCTATATTAATTGCATTTAACTGTTACTTGTGGAGTTTTCACTCCATGTCCTGCTTCTTTCCCCCTCCTTTTTGTTTTCCCAAAGTATGTGAAACCCTTTCTCCTCTTGCATGTGAACCTGCGGTTTGGGATGCTGCATTTGGCTACCAGCATTTTATTATAGCATGGTGATAAACCAGGTGTCATGCTCTCGTTTTGTGTTCCTGGGGCTGAGCCACCTGCTTGGATTGCTGTCTCACGAGAAGCTCCACAGTATAATCCCCTTTGTTTGTATTGTCTGTGTTTTTGCCAACAATTCATGCCTAAGGCTTTTAGTGTACCTGTAGAAAAATGACACCTGAATATCTAGGGATGGAAAGGTAGATGTTCAAGCTGTTAAAACATAGCTTAGTAATAGATAGAGACAGATGAACTTTTGAAGAATGCTATGTAGGGGAACTTTTTCTCTATCATGAAAAGTTAAACTTTACGCTTTCTGGTCAACTAAGAAACCAAAGACATCTTTCTTTCAGACCAGAATAATTTTTTTTCTTTCAATAACTAAAAAAAAATAAATCCTTTTAAATAATCTGTGTTTCTATAATTAGAATAAAGTTCCAAGTAGAAGAAACCAAAGTAAATATTTAGCACTTAGAAAATGCTGAAAGAAACTATTACACTTTCAGAACCTTAAAAAACATTCTTTACCAAGAGTTACATTCCTCTGAGTCAGTCTCCTTGCAAAAGGTTTTGGAAGTTTAAACAATTCTGTAAAACAGTCCTGACTAACTCAGAAGTGGAAGTCCTTCTCTTTATTTTTAATATTGTTTCCCACCAAATTTAATATTATTAGCTTCCGATCGTTTTGGTTTGTTTTTTTTTTGGTTGGTTTTTGGTTGGTTGGTTGGTTTTTGGTACTTTGCAATCAGTTAAATATAGTGAAAAGTGAAGATATTCTTTGGAATATAGTGTTTCTAAAGTATGTGGTATTTACTACCCAAATCCTTTAGAAATATTTGCGCAAAGAGTAAAGTCAATCATCCAAAAGCTTTTCGAAATCAATGGAAGACTTTCCATTAAATTCAATGGGCTTTGGTCCAAGTTGCTTGTAATTATAGGCTGACATTTTGAAAGCTGCCTAAGGGAGCTGGAAGCCTNTTCTCCTGCTGGTTTACCTCTAAATCAGTACACTGGTACTCTAGCTTTACTGGGGTGCTTTGGAAGTCACTGCTACAGTTTATATAAATGAGTGATCTGTTTATGAGACTCAGTTACATTACAGATCCATAAATTTATAAGCACGTGTCTTATCTTCTATATCAAAGAAATGTTCTTTAGATTGTATTACTTGATAATGGCCATTTTCCTACAGAAATGTATTATCTAATTTAAAAAGAGAGATGGATATAAAAAAACCTTAAAAACCATAGAACTGAGCAAAACTGACTTGCACAATATCTTGTTTGCCCAGTTCACACTTTTTAGTTTATTTTTTAATGGGATTTTCTTAAATATTTGGAATTTAATTATGATAGAACTATATCACTCTGTTGATCAAATAATAATTCAATTCATAAATTACCTGATATGTTATCACTTTTCTATCTACAGCAAGGAGTCTGTGATATTCTTGCTTATATCTGCATCTATACCTACTTCTACATCTTTGTGTACATCAATCTATATACTGTTTAAGCATCCCAAAAGTATTCAGCCCTTAATTTGAAAAAGTTGCTTGAACTGTGACTGATGAATCATGGAAATACTTTAGCATTTCATGTGGATGCTGCCCTATATTAAAGCCATGTTAAAGCTATGGATGCTATCTTATATTGAGTTGCTCGAGCAACTGTTTACAGTTGCTTATAAACATTATTTAACATTAAATCAAATTTGTGAACTATGTTGATTAATTCTAAATGTCACTTGTTAGAATAGCATGTGGTTCTGTAGTAATACTTTCAAACTCATCTTTGATTTAATCTCACCAGTAGTTTCATTTGCTTTTATAGCTAAAAAGATGACTGTTAGCTATACGTATTTTTAAGGGAGTAGAAATATTAAATATCTTTGGAAACTAGAGATTGGAAATTTTAAAACAATTTGGGAACAAAAAGACAATATTGCCATTATAGGAGTTACTTATGGGGGTTCTGATTTATGAGATGGATCAAAATAAATGTAACACCTGTTTAGATAAAATATTTATGTGCACAATATGAATTTCAATAGTCAGGTTGATTTTATTTAAATTAGTCATGAATCATAATATTATTTCCCAAGATGGCTTATTATAGATTATGATTTTATAATGACAGTAGTGCTGCTGCGAAATCATCATATAGTGAACAGAATTGTATAAAAATTATTATTGCTAGCAAAAAGAAAACATACAAAGTGGCTACATGCAAGCAGATCAATTATTTAAACTCATATACAAAGTAAAGAGAAATAGAAACCCTCTAAAAATAATACATGGGGTAAAATTAAATAGCTGGTCAGTTGAAACTGGTCAGCTGGCTCCTGGAACTGTGAAGTTTCTTCCGGTGGAATTATGCTCCTGTTTGAAGCAAGCAGCAGCCTCCTGCTTCCCTCCCAGTGGGAGACTGTGTACTGCCAAATGAATGGGGATAAAATCAGATTGCAAGAGTATGACTAGCTATTACTTTTTTTTTATTAGCATCATGTTATGTTTCTTATAGGCCATTTACTCTTTTCTACCTTTGAGTTAGCTCTTGGCCCACCCTCTTGTTTGAAGAAATGGTGTCAATTCAAATATAGATTTAAAAAAAAAAGGGAAAGGAAAGCTATTTCTTACAGTACAAAAAAAAACCAAAAAGGCATAAAATGCTGCACTGTAAAAACAGCAGTACAAAAAGCAGAGATCATCTAAATAAACTGAACTGGATTGAAGTGTAATTGCTAATATCTCTACTGAGCTATTTTGTTACATTGTCTGCAATCAAAATTACACTTCTGCAGCTCTGTAATTAGTTTCTATAGATGTAAATTTGTCAGTGTCAGTGAGGTGGGGGTGACTGATGTAAAATATCCGTATTACATAGGTACATGTTACATACCAGATCAGAGATTTTTGGGTCAGAACCACCTTGTGTGTGTGTCTGTGTGTGTCAGGAGAAGGACCAGCCTCCAGCAGTGCCCACATGGTCAGCCAAGAAGCCACCAAGGTTTGCAGCCCCACGGCATGAAGGCCACATGGGGCACCCATGAGTCAATAAGGTCTGCCTGGCAACCCACCCACAGCACAGCCCCTGGAGCCCCTGACTGAATGCAGCACCCTCACTTTGGCCAAGGGGACAGTGAGTGGTCACTGAACCAAAGGTCCCACCTGGGGGAGTGGCCACAGTAGCCAGAGCAAATAAAGAGGCAGCACCACATCTCCATTTTGCCCTGGCCTGCCCTCCTAAAGCTGTCAACATATGACCTTCTGAGCGATAACTATGTTTTTCTCTCCTCTTTTTATCTGTTTATTCTTTATCTTAATCTCTCTTCCCTTATTCTTTTCTTCCTCTTGTGGGTAACTTACACACCTATTTTTTGTAATGTGTGGGTACCTAAAATTGCATGGAGTTTGTGTTTGCTGGGTGTAAAAAAGTTTCCTTACTGTAGCAATGCTTGCTAGTCCTGGTGATCTGTTATAATGCTTTTGTGAAGTTGCATGGTATCTTTGTAAAACCCTTTTTGCTAAAACACTTGTTTTCCCACCAAATTTAATATCTCAGAGAGAAGTGTGTCTCTGGATGTGAAATCAAGGTACCAAAGTACCAAGGGCTTGTCAAGGTTTCATGTGGGCAAAATCTCTTGAAGCCTGAAATTAAAGTGTAACACCCAGTAAAGTTGAACTGAGTTGTAACAGTACAACACCAAAATCCTTGTGGATTTCAGAACAGATAATTTTTTAGATCTCTAAATCTCTTTCTGAAGTTCCTCTGGAAATACCTTCTTGTTCCTGAGACCATTTCTTCTTTGGGATACATGAAGCTTCTCAGACTCAAGCCATTAGTGGATCTGATGAGCATTTTTTTTTAATTTTTAAGCCAAGATGACAGCTGAAAATACTAATATCAACATCAGGACTGATCATGCATTTCACTCTGGCTCCTCTGTGCTATACTGTTGTCAGGGAACCATCAGTTTCTTATTTATACACTTCTCAGTTCTTATCCTAATCATCATCTTCTCTAGTTTAAGTAATAATTTCCTATTAAGCATCAAATGTTTTCCCAGTTTCCAAGTAGATTAGATCTAGATTAGACCTATTTCCCTTGTCTAGAAAAGCAATTATCTCCCCAAGGATATCAGGTTAGTCCGGTACAATCTGTCTTTGTCAGACCCTGTCTTTTATCACATTTTCCCTGTACCTCTATGCCTTCATTCTTTCCTGATGTAAAGCAGCTCAGACAGAGTCACCCTTGTAAGGATCACCCTATTTTAGTGTCTTAAGTATGTGTAACATTTAATTTTTTTTTTCTCTTTGTGGCATTAACTGAATATTGATGGATTTTGCTCCTCTATTAGATGATTCTGGGACAATGGCAACCTTTCTCAGTTTATATATATATAAATATTTTTATATAAATATTTATATATATAACTATTTATATAAAAATATTTTTCTTCTCCATATCAAATGATCATTTGTGTCCCATATTGTCCCTGTAATCTCACTGAAAATTCAATGTCAATATGAACTTTTCTTAATCCTTATCCCCTCTTCCCTATACACTGTTTTCACTTCACCTCACTTCTCTTTTATTTCTAGAGGTATAAATATGCTCAATTAAAATAAAAATTTAGCTCACATTAACTTTAGAAAATTCTTCCTTATCCTAAAAGTCCTATGCTCTAAATGATTATTTGCTAATCAGCTCCATTTAAAATTCTTTTAGGCTTTCCATTCGTCTTTGATTATTCCCAGTCACTATTTATTACTTATTTATTTATTTGTTCATTTATTTATTTATATATTCACTCATCTTTGATTTGTTTCTGCAACTTTGTGGTTTGGGTTTTTTTGTTGATTTTGTTAAATTACTCAGGAACTTCCTATAGTGAAAGAGAAATTAAGTTTGGCATTCTATTTAGCTTCATTTAAGAAAAAACTATTTTATTGAAATCTTCACTTTGAGACAGAAGTTTGTGGTTTTCCTTTTATTTAATTTAAAGTGAATTATTTCACTATTGTTCTTCCCAATGTTATTTTCTAGGGTTATTTTTTTTAATGCAATGTATTTTTGAGTTACCAAAATCTGCAATAACAAAGTATGTTTCTATCTGGCATAGAAATTTGTTGGTGGCTGAGTCCAAGACAATACAAACCTTAATTTCTTTTTAGCATTTGTTCTGCAGTACCAATCTGGGAAGTTCAAGTCACTCCTAGTGACAGAATTTTTGGTAGCATTTCCAGATGTCTTTCTGTATGAAAATATGAGCTTGTGATTCTGTAGTGGATCCCATTCACTGTTTTACCCTTTCCCCTCTAATAGATGTAATATTTTTCCATCTTTAAAAAAGATCACTGTGACAATTCATCTATGCTATTCCTGCTCACATCTTTAAGATTATCACATTCTAAAGGTATGGCATTTCTTGCACAACCTTACTCTTTATTCCTATGTGACGAAACTGCCTGCGCTAGAGAGCCCACGTGCCTCTTGTGCTTGATTTTTCCCTGTATTCTCATTATCCCTTTGCTATCCAGCTTGATACTCTGTATTGGTATTGTAACTTTCCTCATGTTGTCTGCATTTCTTTCCTGGGATTTATATATTTCCTCTGTTCATAGACTTATCCAATAATTTATTTGTAAAATATTTAACTTTTAACTGTTTGACAACTGCTACATTCTTAGTGATAACAATTAATTAACTCAATTAATTGATCAGCAAATGTTTACTGGGGTTTTTTGAGAGGTGAGTAACATTTTTCTCTTCCTATTTTTCTTTACTCTCCTGTGATTCTTTATCCATTGTTTGCACTCTCATTAACCTTATTCATTTTTTTAAGTATCTCGTTTAAAATGCTATAAATGGTGGATGCTGTAAAGAGATACTCCAGAAATCTGAATGCTTTTTAATCTCATGATTGTGATATCTCTTTGGTTATAACCAAAGAAAATTTATACTGACAGGAAAACCAATACATCAATAGAATATTTTCCAAACGACAAATTTGTCTAAACTTTCTTTCTACCACCAGCTTCCAGAGTTACCCGCTGATCTCTGTTACTTTGTCTCAATTCAGTCCTGCAGAAAATAACTCAAGATCACATAGCTGAGTATTTTCCCTGTCCTGGAATAGTCATCTTCTATCTGATCCAGCTGAGCTGTAATAGTGACATCTATATAGTCTTTAAGTCTCCGGCATTTGGGATTTTCAAATCCATAGGCCCTTGCAGTGCATCTCTTCAGTAGAGTAGATTGTTAACCTAAGTCTAATTTCATTTCAGCATCAAGCTAAATCTTCTCATTTTTGCAGTGCTAAAATTTACATGTGAAAGAAACGTGATAGTGTAAGACCTATGGTAGTCTCACTGATAAGGAAGAGAAGATGGGAGATCAGAACTTGATGCACACCACCAACACAGTGTACTGATAAAGTAGACCATGAAGGTCTAGGTGAAGATATGGACAAGATGTGAAATGCTGCTTCAAATTGAGTTCCTTCTCTGTAGAAAAGAGAACTTCTTTTTGTACTGGGGCAGACTTGTCCTAAGCTCCGTGTAAGACTGTGTACAACTTGAAGAATGCAAAATCACTTCTAGCTCCCTTCTTTCTGCTATTAAAACTTGTCTTCTCTAAGGTAAATAACCCCATACATGAACATTCAGGCATGTTTAAAAAATTAAAATAAAACACCTCAGACTTTTGCCCTTGTAGGAAGAAGATGAAAGATACTGGATGTATCTTAGCCACTTTAATTTATGTTGTTTGGATAATCATGGTATAGAAAATCTGCAGACTATAAAATTGACTTCTGAGTTCTTCACAATTATAAATTAGGTTAGTCCAATAACCTGTATGGGCACAGCACAAATAGAAAAAAAGACTGGTGGACTGAGAGTCTTCCTGAAAATTGAGTTTTCAGCTGACCTTTTTTAAGACAAACTAGGTATACCTTTTACAAAAATTTGCATTGTACAGCTCCTGCTGTATTTAAATATCTTTTATTGCCTTCAGCTGCCACTGAATGAGATGAAACGCACTTCTGCAAAGCAGATCACAGTCTTGAGTCAGGCAATGAGAAACTGAGAACTCATAGCTTGTGGCCATCTAGGAAAAGTTGACAGAGGTTTACTCTGTTCTCCAAGGTGGCACTGGCTGAAGAAATGAAACCATTCTTTGCACCATCCCCATCTCTAAAGTCTTTGCTTCAACCACTGCTCATATCCAGGCCACAGCAAGCATCTGTACTGTATTGTTTTGGTCCCAGAAGCATCCCATCTCAGGTACTGAATGAGGTATGCTTCCAGAAAGAAAAACAGCATGTTATTATGTAATAATATATTTTCCCCTAGTGTATGCTCACAGGGATTGCACAATCAAGGTTGCTCAAGTAACTTTTACTCAAATATTACCAAATTTGGATATATACCATGACTAATTGCAATATGCCACCAGAAAAGTCTCCCACATATTTGTTAAGAATACTGATATCTATAAATGGAAATAATGTATTTCTACATGGACTACCAAAAAATTGAGCTAATGTAGTAATGTAGCAGTTCAGTAGTTCTGAGATCCTCTCCAAGTTCAAGACAGGATGTTTTTATTGTCACAGTTGTCCTGCCAATTCTTGAAAGACTTTACATACTGATCTTACCATCTTCTTGGATTCTCACCTAAGCCACATTTTCTTCATCACGTCAATTGCAATCTTTATTCCTTAAATTCTCTATGCATTCCCCAATACAAACCTCACTTTTTGCCCTCTTTTTTTGTGAAAGAGCTTCAGTATTCCAATGTCTTTGGCATTGCTTCTCACTGCAGTTTTTCCATGCAGCTCTGTCCTTTGCTCCTCCGTGGTAGAAATAGGTGTTAATGCTACTGGACTCAGCAGACCCTGTTCTCTTTCTCTTCTTGTACCTCTAACTTTACAGTATCACAGACCTGCCATTATAAGAAAAATATTACATAGCCATAAGTGGAATCCCTCCTCTCCTTCCTCAACTAATATTATTTCCTTAAGACACAAGAAATCTCTACTGAGCTTGAATTTTTTTTCAAAATCTTACAATTTGCAGTGGCAATGAAAGCCAAATTTTAATTTTCACCCAACATTGTTATCCCCAGCTGCCAAATATCAATCCGCAGTTTCAAATTATGTTAACTACTTAAATAACTTCTTCCCTCATCATCTTCCTCCCTCCCCCTTACCTTTTGATTTATTGTCATGAGTGAAACAGCATATCTTTTGCCTCGTTCTTAGAAATAACTGGATTGTTTTGGCAAAAAATGCATTCTAACACATATTTTGTGTCTCTGAGCAGACACTAAGGAACATTTGAGCCCAAGTATCTACCAATTGGCAAATTGAAAAGTACTAAAGTCAGCATTTTATAATGGAAAGTGTCAGGGAACATTAAAGAGCATAGCTACCAGCCCATTTCTGGCCTTCATTGGTTTATTCAGCATTAGCCAAGTAGCACAAAGCCCCTGGCGGAAACAGCCAGCTCCACATAGGCTCTAGCTCTCACAGCTGACACGCCACTGGCCCAGCTGTGGTCTCTGTTTTGCAGCTTTGACTGCATCTCCCTTTACTTGTGGGAATCCTGCAGAGACTCATGCAGAATATTCTCTCTTCAAACTGTTCTGCCCTGGGGTAGCATCAAACCAAGTTCCAGCCAACTGGTCTACAATCAGAATCTTTAAAAAAGTGTTTGTTTACATATTTTTTATTAGTCCTTTACCTTATTCATAAAAAAACAACTTGTTTTTATCTTAGATATACACATACTATCACTCACTACCTCTGATATTCAAATGTCGTCTTTGCATTTAAAACTTCAGCCTTTCTCCACGCCGAATTTCCATTGAAGGATAGCATTGTTTTTCTTTAAGAAAATTTAATAAATTAGCAGACTACAACTAAATAACCAATTATGTCACAACACTGTCACACATTTTCTCCATTTAAAAAAAAATAGCATAATCTTTTGGAAGAGGTTTTGTAGATAACTTCAACTGGACTGATCAAACATGTAAGCTGTGTGAAAAATTACTGCTGAGACTAAGTCAGCTGGAGTTGAAAGATGGTAAAACCAAGGAGTTGAACTACAAGAATAGTTTCACTAAATAGCAGAGACATAAACAAAACCTTCACATCAGTGAGGGGAGGGAAAAGAGGAACTAAACATGAACACATGAGGACACAGATATGTTTATCTTCCCATTAATGAGTGTAGTGTTTTAAATATAACACATAAAATTTATTGTCAAAGGGTTTGAAAGTAAAATTAAGGAGTGCAAAAGAATTATTTTTCCTATAGTCCGTGGATCCTGGAATACTTCTTATAGCAAATGGCACAGTACAAATAAGAAAGGATAGGAATTTTCCCCTCTGGAAAAAACTATTTTAATTTCCTTTAGTAGGGAATTATACATAAGATAATATACATATATATATATTATTTGCATTTGATCTGATTGGAACACCTTCCATTTAATTTCTGGAACAATGCAACAAAAATAACAGCCCTCAAGTACCTTTGGGGTGGAAACAGAAATGAATAATTTATTCCCTTATGTGACATTTTATCCCATCCAAAATTATTAGAGCTGAAAGAATTAATGTGAAGAATTTATACTGATTTTTAGGACTGATATAATATATGCAGCAAAAGCTTTGTTAACCACAAATTTTATAAAAGTTATTATAAGTTTATTAAAATTGCATAGTAGAGTCCATAACTTTAAGTTTCTATTCACATAGTGATTCTGCAAAATAGTGTAGAAGAAAAAGGATTCATGATAAGTTATATTACTCCTTGAGTATTGTTCTTGTTTCACCACCTCTTACGAATTGGTACAAATAAAGGTGCGGTGTCCTTCCTCACTGGGACAAATTGGTAGGGGTCTGAGACAGGGGAAATGCAGCAATGTAATGTCCAAACCCTTCCTTCAGAGTAAATTAATTTTTAGCTGTAGGGAGGAGGGTCACTGCAAATATGAGAACAGACTCACTAGCTGCTTCGCCTTGCAAGAAGCAACAGAAGCTTTCCCACACTGTTATGTTTACCCTAAGTATGTAAATTCATGTCTTAACTTGCCTCCCTTGCTCATGCAAAGTTCCTATCAAAGTCAGTGGGAATTTTGAATATGTAAGTAGTAGCTTACATCTTTAACTACATCAGTCTTTCTGATTAAATGGTCCAAACCTCCCTTTCCACTCTTCGCAGACATGAACAACAAGAGTTCCTTAGTTCTCTTAATTTTCTTGTGATGAGGAATTTTTACAGTTTGTATCATTTATTTGGCCTGTCTTCCTTTCATCTACCAGCTGTATGTTTTAACCAATGCAGAACAGACAGATTAGTTCAGGGCTGTCAGTTATCAGGCTTTTCCTGTTTCAGTATGCCACTTTTACCATTTCACTTGGCCAACATAGTGAACTTTACATCTCTTTTCCTTTGAATGTGAAATGTGTTCAAATAGACAGCATTTTTCTTTACATGCTCATTTCAGGAGAAAAGTTAAATATAATAAACAAACTATCCCCTCCTCATTTCCTGAAATAGTAAGTTACTACTGAAAAAAGTGCCACATGTTATCTTTAATTAAACCAGAATAGGATGAAAACATGTTGTCTTTTCTTTCTTTAGACAGTGACTCAGAAAGCCTTTCAGAAAGTAGTGGTAGTGACAGCAATGATAGAAATTGTGCTTAACATCAGCTCACAAGGAATTCTAGTTAATTTCTGAAAGAAAACTCTGAACTAAGATTAGGTCACCTCGACTGAAAACAAGCACTAGGAAGTGTAACAATTTCTGCATTATTCACATCCCTTTTGACAATTGTGGTGATGGGACACAATAGCCCTCATGAAATATTTGGCCTGAAGGCTGAAGACTACTCTTCCTTGCAAGTTTTATAGATAATATAGCTGCTGCAATGGTAAAACAATAATTTTTATGTACAGGTATTTAAAGGTATTCTGCCTACTATTTTATGGAATAATAATAAATTTGAGTAAGTGGCAGACTGTAGCAGGTAGGCTCAAGTTTCAGAAGGACCTTTTCTACCAACTCCACAGCACTGTAAATCTTTAAATGCCTCTTGCAACACTGCATCCCTCATATCTCCACCTAGAAGAAAGTCTTCCTGCATGATGAATGCTTGCTGCCCAGCAAAAGCGCCTCTGATGTTTTAATGGGTAGCAGTAAGTGGAGGGTACTTCTGCCAAATGTTGTCTCAAATACCTACCTTGATGTGTGGTGATTGCTCCATTCTCCCTGGGCAACACCTTCCTCCCAGATGGTGGAGGGGCAAGACTTTGAAAAGGGAAGTAAGTGTTTTTCATGTCTCTTTTAACTTAGGTGTAAAATTAGGGACTTGCTCTGGCATAATGTTTTTTTTTATTTATTCTAGGCATGTTTTGTGTTTGACCCATCCTAAGCAGTATGAGAAGTGAGTTAAAAATGGAAAGTAGTTCATGAACACCAGGGTTTTACAGTCTGGGGAACTTGGACCAGAATGCGCAACAAGCAAACTACAGACTCACAAGGAAAGAGTTTAATGATGTTTTGCACTGCAAAGATTTGCTTATGGCTTTCTCTCTCTTCTACATGCACATATTTTATATTGGTTGTGCTGCAAATGTATATGCATGATTGAACTCAAATATTATGCAGCCTTAGCTATTATTTCAATACGTACAGTGAATTCTGCTGGTAGACAGTCTGTTCAGGCTCATCTGCATTACACCTATTTGATTTGTTCTGGCTATCAGCAGATGTGTTTTGAAATAATTTATAAATGTTTCTAACTATTAGTAGTTTATAAGTCCATGGTGAGTGGATCTTTCTTCATTCAGTACATCCTTGTTTTCTCTGCTGTCTCTGAGAAGATGGTTGATTAGATCCTGTGGGTGACTGCTTTTGGAAACTGGTTAGTTTGTTGTGAATCCACGTTCTGCCAGATACTGAAACTAATTGGCAGCTTTGCTTATTAATAGTGTACTTCTCAAGAAAAAAAAATAGTTCAGAATACTCAACAAGTATCTCCTACCTCTATATTCCATTTGACTTTTTTCAGTCTCCATATAAATGTATGAATGATAGAACACTAATTGTTACGCTATTGAAGTGGAGAGTCTTAATTTCTAGATTAGCCATTCTCAGAGTTTTACTGTCCCTGGTATTTCACTGTAGAAGGCTGAAACATGAAGTATCTTTTAACTATAATGAGCAATCTGCAAGTGTTCAAGGGAAGAACATCACTACTGGAGTCCTTCTTTACAACTGGAGGTGTTATGACTAGAGCTGAGTGTGGATAAGGAGTACCTTTGCTGCTGCACAACAGAAATGGAAATGCCCTACACAAGAGGGAAATCAAGGCGCTCCTGTGAAAAGAAATACCCAAAGTGACTCATATTGGCTGTCGACCAGAGTCAGTCAAAGTTTTTGCTAGTCTCCTTTTTAAAGGTTTGTTTCAACTCTAGTCAATCTTAGTATTTTGAATAGACGCTTTTGGTAAGCATGCAACCAGATAAAAGAAACAAAACAAGTCCAGATTCTACCATTTCTAAATCTTTAAACATATCACAAAGCTTGAATTAATGCAGAATACTATGGGAATAGCTGATAGTACTTTATTTTTTAATTTGTCAGCTTGTTCTAGGCTAGGAAAAGGTGAATTATATTTAAAGATGAATTATTACTTAAAATCTGGAGAGAAGAGAGAATGTCATGTAGAACATTAATAAAGTTTAGGGACAAAAGGAGACAAAAAGAACTTAAAAATCATGTTTAATTGATTGTTCATTTGCTATGCATGAACTGTACTCAGAGACAGTAATGAAATTTTCACTATCTCAGATAGACAGCCCTAGCAAAAGAATTAATGAAATTACACAGAGCTTCAGCAAAGTGCTAATAGTTATAACTTGATATTTTAGTTGCCTAGTGACCTAATTGATTTTAAGAACAAGAAATAAGAAAACAAGCCCTGTATTATACATTATGCTCTAGTGAAATGTGTACATAAAGTATTATCTTACCTGTCTGGTATGTGCAGTTTAGCCAAATTCTTCATTAATTACCCTTGTAGTGAACAGGAAATGAGCATCATCATTATAGCAACTAGAGAGATTGTAGGACTTTTTCCCACTAGCTCTCACAGTGATGAATGCTGTCTACAGTGTTGTTAGGCTGACTTCATGATTCCAATGAAAGAATAGAACAATAGACAGTTAAAAGTGTAGTCTACAAAATTAAAAATTAATTAATTACAGACAATGTATTGCCAAATTATTATATATGTATAATATATTGAAAGTATATTGAACATATAATGAAAAATGTTTCCACTTTTATACTCACTGTCACAGTCTTTTTAAATGTTAGCATAATTCTGAATGAGGGTTTTGGAGAATTTCTAAGAGGTTTCTCTTAGATATACATGTATTGAAGCAAGAGGTTAATGTTTACTAGAGTAAATGAATTAAAATTTTGAAATAAAGATTCATAAAGTGAGTTTAGTACTGAGACTTTAATCATCTTTCTTATCATAGCTGTGCAAAGCTTAATAATGAAATCGGAATCTGATTATATTTGCTGGGACTTGTGATCCTTCTGATGTTGCCAGGCTTTCCTTCAGTAATGATCAAGGATTAAAATTATATGAGCCTTTTAACATTACTCCCTCGTTTTACTTTCCTCCAGAGCCCTTTCTTCATTCTCCAATCCTTTTGTCAGAAGAAGAAGGAAAAAATCAGTCCAACAGTTGTAGGGTTTTTTCACATGGGAGGTTTGGACAGGTCTTTAAACTCATTCTGCTGGGCATATTTTAGTTCTCATTAAGGGCCATACAGCCAACATTCCTGCCATGCCTTGCAAGGCTCAAGCTGTGCTTAGGATGAAACAAGTCTCAGCCTTGCCCTCAGCATTCAAGTTGCAGTGCAATCCAGATCACAAATACCTATGTTCTGTCCTCAGATTCCATCATATTGCTTACTTAGGCAAGTTTTAATCTGAATTATGCACTCAATCCTGTGAAAACAAAGAGTCTACTAGGTGGTTTCAAATCTGTGGAAGATAAAAATGCCAGCCAGAAATAGACCAGTTGTTTTGCTATGTTGTGTTAATGCACAGTAACTGTGTTACCATAACTTAACCTTCTAATACATTTTTTATATTTCTGAATTCGCAAAAGTGAATTTTTATTGAAGTTCTCCTTCAGTGCAGTGTATAGCACTGTAGCAACTTGTAGGGACAGCTAAATCCATATTTAAATGATTTATTGGTTTTAAAAATGGATGACTGATGTGGAAATGAGAGATATGTTTATCATGATGAATTCTTGTGTTGGAACCAAGTTAACTTTCATCAGCTACTTTGTATCATTTTATTACACCATTGATCTGAAACCTGATTTTTGCACCTTGACATAAAATGAGGCTTAAAATATGTTTTCAATACTACCTATCTATAAATCCCATCACACTGGCATTATTTTGTGGTAAGACAATCTTGGAGTTGCAATTAATATAACATCACACTGTTTTCTCATTTAATTTCTATTTCCTCCAGCAATTTGGAGCAATGATAGATGGTCACTTCAGGATGTTCTCTGTGTTCTGTACTGTAAACAATGTTTTCCAGTGACTCAGAGACTGAAGTTTGTTTTACAGTGTTTTATTTGGAACACTAGATTCTCTTTTTATTATTTTTTTTCTGGAAAAATAGAAACAGCAAAGAAATTGGCCTGTTTAATTTCCTGTTGAATAGACAAAATGATTCCTTAGTTTCAAGACCATGTACTTTACTTTTCATGGTGATCTAAGACAAACGAGATACTAGTTTAGGAACATATAACATGTATTCAGAATATGAATTCACAATATTTAAAACACTTAGTAGGCAAATGAGATAATCCATGAGAGTTTACCTGCAGAAATTCAGAGAAACTTAGCTGAATAGGGTTGGCACTGGCTAGCTTTCAGACAGACTGTCAGCTACTATTCACTGTATCTTGGCTCAGCTACTTGAACACAATCGTGTGTAGACATGTTGCTTGCCAACTAGTCCAGTGGTTTGAACTTAAAACTCTGAACTTCATAGACCACTTCCATAACATGAATCCTCTGACTGTGATTCAGCTTTTGTGCCTCACTTTCCTCTGACATAAAATGGAGATAGCAACTGTTTTATAAAGCTCAGGTAGGTTTGTTAAGAACAGTTTGTGTATGACTAGCAGTACCCTTAGTGGTATCAGAGTAATTAATAGAAACAAGAGTAGGATAAAAAGAGAGAGGCTCAGCATGCCTTTGGTTTAGGGTGCAGATGTTCTTATATTCAGAAGCAGATAATATATATAAAATAAGGATTTATGGTCTGACCCACAACCAGTAAGCTCTAATACCACCCAATACAAAATCTGCTTTGTTGGGCAAAGTTACTACATCTCACAGACTTCTTGCTCACTTTCACAAACTCTTCCCAGGTAAGAACAACTGCTCTGATATTGACAAAAGAGAAGGTCCAACTTTCCTGGCTAATGAATTCATTTCACTCTTGTGGCATCCCTAATCCATGAGTTAGTTGTGTCCATTTTGCTGTCAAATGCTGAGTGTCATTTAATATTTTCTAAGTATAGTGGGCTTCAAGCTTCTCAGCAGTAACCAAATTTGAATTCCATTATCCCAGTAGTCAAGACAAAATTATATGTCCATGGAATGATGAGAATTAATTTTGTGAAAGTAAGTGATCTGAGATGGGGAATGGAGCTGAGATGGAGACTGGAGGTAGGACGGCAGAGTACCTCTAGGCAGATTCAGAGAAGTCAGATAGTTTGGGGATACTGGGAAAGAGACTGGGAGAAGCCAATGAGACATTGAAGCTTGGTGAGGGGGAAAAGAAATGCTGAGGTTTTTAAAACTGAGAGGCAGGGAGAGGTCTGTATTTTGACGGAATGAAGGCATGCCATACCTTCCCCTTTCTAAGTTGGTCTGATCTGTAATTGCACCTCCCCTTTCTTGAATGCCTTTCTAACACGTGCAGCTGGATAGCAGGTGTGGCATCAGACTGTGACTGCTGTGACTGGGAAAGATGGGAGGAATAGCAGTGATTGCTACTTTTAAAGAAAAGTAATGCCTGAAAGAAATCCTTTCGTCACACATCTGTTCTACCTCCCCACTGTCTGCATGTTTTCAAATTACCTAGTCTCTACATCTTCTTCCATCGCAAAAATAAGGAGGTGGGGGGTACATGATATCTCCCCCATGGGATGGCATGCTAAGCAAACACCTATTTTTGCTAAGTTTAAGGGCAACACTATTGCCAGGTGCTGAAGTTGCAGCTCTGTACGTGACAATTTATAAGAGTTGAAAGGCTTGCACAAGAAATTACAAATGCAGTCAAGGGCTCAAGTAATTACACTCTTCAAAGTGTTTCTCCTATCTCAGTGAGCAACTTGAGATTTTTAAGGGTGTATGCATTTTACAATTAAGAGAAAAAGTCAGTCTGATGGCTCCCTGTTTTCATAATTTAAATTACTTTGTTTTCTCTGAGTAATTCAAAACAAAGAATAAGGATTGGAGGAAAAAATTCTTAGGAACAACAGCAAAAATCAGAAAGATGGGGGTTTTTTATTACAGTTTAATCTTAACCTACTTCACTGTAATGGCACTAAAATGTAGATAAAGACAGCTCTCTTAATATAATATCACTGCACAAATACAATCATCTGCAATTTTTACTTGAGACCTTCTGTGCCTCAGGTGTCCCCTACTTTCCAGAATGTAAAAGTAGTTCCAGGAAGATTAAAATTAGAAAAATAACTTTAGACCAATCTCATTTCCTAGTATTTGGCTCAAGTCACAGAAATACTTGCTAAGCAACGTTTGATTCATGTCAGTAATATCCACCAGGCTTAGTTTCTTTATTGTTGGTGTTTTTCTTTATTTGTCACTGGTAAATTGCCAATTCATTTTTTTTTTTCTTCTTTGACTTGTGTGGTTAAACTAGTATTTCTTGATATCAGGACAGATAAATATACTCTGGACCGGTGAGTTATTCTCATGTTCTCTGGGACTCTACTTTTAGTCCGCATTAGAAACCATGATTTGGTGGAAATGTTGCCCCACTATAGACAGTTGGCATGAAGAAGTCACTGTAAATATCTTCTGTGCAAAGCCAGAAGTCGTTTCCTGGTCTTATTGTACGAAGATAATATCCCATCCTATACGAACATAGTAATACCTAAAAAATAGTTTAGTTTTCTTTTAATGTAGCAGGTGGATTTGTCTCCCTGCTGCAGATACTGCAGCACATTTCCTCCCCAGGACTTTATTATTACAAGAGGGTAATTAATTTCCCTGACGGTATAGTGGCTAGTTCATCTCTAAGGTAACTGGTGAATAGCTGGGTTTATTTGTATTTCTGGAAAAAGTAACAACAGCATACGAAGTTTTAGTTCTTGCTATTCTTCATTGTTTGCATAACATGTACTTCCGCAGGTGGACAAGAATGTTTTATAATTCAAGGTCTCTGGAAAGCAGCAAGGGAATCATTCATGGAGTAAAGGATTCACTAAATTTGAATTCATATTTTGAGTTCATAAAACTTTTCCTAAAATCTGTAGCATTTGGAAAACATTGAACATTAAAGAGGTTTGGTTCCCAGACATTTTTGAAACTTTTGTGCTTAGTTGACATCTCCCTCCCCAATTTTTAAAAGTAAGACATGAATTCTAATTATTGAAGCATAGCAGAATATGAAAATAACAGTTCCTGGCATTAAAAAATTTAAAAATGTTAATATTTGTTGCTTCAGTCTCATAAATTCCATCCTATAATTTTCCTTAAGGTTAGATGCTGATTTGTAGTGTAATTCTTAAATTTGTACATTGACATTATTTTATACACCTGTAAGTGAAATACAAATCTACCCCTACATCAAGTACATCAAGCATTTTTTATTTTGAGGGGGCTTGGCTTTTGCTTGTAGCTTTGGGACAGTCTGCATTACTCTCAAAGCCACAAAGGGCTTTCTTATTTCAACAGTAACTCAACTGAAATCTGTGATTGATTTGTAAATGAAGGCTTTAGGTTTATATATGTAGGAATGTAAATCTCTCTCATTTTCATTTTGGTATTGTAGAATCAAGGGGTTAGTAGCATCAATATTGTATTGACAATTGGAAGAGAAAGTCGGGCTGATAAAACCTTCTGAATGTCGAGTTATTTACTATGGCTGATGAGCCATAGCTCCTACCCATTGTCTTCAGAGGCTATTTTCTGTTTTTTTCCTGATTCAAAGAAGCTTTCATACTTTGTCCACATTGAGAATGTGATGTGTGCAAACCCACAGGAGATTTCCATTATATGCACGCCAGTTTCTTAATGAAAGGGAACTAGTTGTTCTTTCCCTTAAGGATACATATTTTTTCTTTAACAAAGCTGTTTTGCTGCTTAAGGAGAAAAATCACAGCTTCTGTACCATAAAATAAAGCTGCTTTCTTCAGAGAGAGAGAGTTCTGCCCTGTAACAGTTTTATTGTGATAGGGAAACAAAAATTTTGAAGAAAAAGTTTTGTTCTCATGGTTCTCTCTAGTTGCTGCATGTTCAGTTGATATGGTTGTTTTCCTGTTGATGTTTACCATTTAAATATATATGCCTCAAGTAACATACTTGCATTCGTCATTTTTTTTAGGTTTCTCAGAGCTGTTATTGAATGTCATAAATCTGTTTCCTGCAGAAAAAAATCTAGTAAATAAAATTCCTTCTACTTGCTTCAGGACAGGATATATTGACAAAAAATTAGTGGCTTTATAACAGTGATTAAAGAGCATAATATTCTAACTCAGCTTTAAAACACTGCTAACTGTAACTTATTCTATATGGACATATGTATAGATGATAGGACTATTAAGATATGGATGGAATGTGATGAAAGTGAGAGACAAGATTCTCGTTTATTTGCACCTATGAATGCTTCAGATTTTTATCCAATCTACTCATGTCAAAAAATACAAATCAGTCTTTACTTGACTCAAAAAATATCTGAAATCTCCTGTTGGATTAAAAAATAAAAAGTCTCAAAGAACTAACTTAATTAAACTTAATTCCTTTTCCTCAAATAAATTCAATCTAGGAAAAAAGTATTACAAATGCTACCAGTCCCTGTCATTACATCTATTCACAAAACATTTTTGGTAAAAGTCTACATATTTTTAACTGGTGTTAGGAGCAACATAGTTCTCATATCTAGTAAATCCACATGTAGTAAATATCTTGTATAGAGAAAGCATTCATGGACACAAATAATTTCTTTCCTGAGGCTGCAAAAAATATTAGAAAGTGTGTAAAAATAATTTCTCAGACAGAAAAATCAAACTGATGGTGCCTTTAATAATAACTAGCCATTAAGAAATAGCATTTTCAAGAGGAATGGTGATAGATATTTTGGAAGTGGCAATGGTGGCAAAAAGATTAAATTCCTTGCTACACACACACACGCATTTAATAGCTGCATCTGCTGATCCATGTCTGAAACAGCATACAAGCTGCATGCTGGAGAAATTCATATACATGAAATATTAATGATGATTTTAAGATGACTATACCTTTTCAAATAATGCTTAATTTTCAGTTGTGTTATCAAAACCTTTCTATTTCCCATGTATTTGTATGCTTCTAAATTAAAATAAATATACTCTATTTAAAATGCATGAAACCTGAGGATAATGGTCTACAAATTTACTCCAGATGCATACTAACTGCTAGAATAAACATTTCAAAATACAGTTTTACATAATACTCTTATCTGTTTCATTTCGCTGTCCTCATAAACTCGCTACTCTTCAAGCATAAACAGGTTGTTAAGTACATTTAAGGATTTTTGAATGAACACCAGAGCTGTAGTTATCATTAAAATGAAGTGCTGATATTGGAGTCAGGCCACACAGAGCTGTTTACCCAGCACTGAAGTAGAATTTCAATTTTTTCCTTCTCTTAGGCACTGTGGTATGGATGGCCCTAATATATCTGCTTGAAACTCATCATTTGAAGATTTACTACTAGATGCCCATGCAACAATCTAAACCTGACTATGCAACAACCTAGACATGCAGCAGTACATTTCTATATGATAAGAAGGCCTTACAATGCTAAATTGCTGTAGTATGAATGCTCTGAGTTTCTGGTTTATTTTGCTACCAGATGGATGCCGGATGCTATCTCTAGTGCTGGGTCACATGGATACTCCTGTCTTGTGACTAATATTCCATTTATTGCATACAAGGCATCCTGTATTTTCTTTGAATGTTCCAGATCACAACACTGAACCCTTCAATGGCAGAAAGGAGTGATGAGGCAGTGAAAAGAACGAAGAATAGGAAATAGGTTGATTTTTGCTGTTGATCATATTTTTGTTTAAAAAGGAAGATTCTGCTTCATTTCACAAATTATATCCAAAGCTGTCTTGTTAATTGAATATTCTTGAATATTCTACCTAATGAAGCTTAGTCAAATACTTTCTATAAATGATAATTCTGAGCGAAGAAACATACAAGTGAATGACAATACATTTTCTAAAGATCATTTACTATTTGCTTTTTTATGGTGTAAGGTGAAGTTAAATGTGTGAAGAAAAGGGAAGAAGGAAAAATGGAAAGGAAAGCCACAATAGAAGAAGGAAGGAAGAAAAATCACAGAATGGATAAGGTTGAAAGGGATCACTAGAGGTCATCTAGTCCCACCTCCCTGTTCAAGCAGGATCACCTAGAGCACATTGTCTCCAGACAGCTTTTGAATGTCTCCAGAGAAGGACACTCCACAACCTCTTTGGGCAACCTACTCCAGTGCGTAGTCATCCTCTCAGTAAAGAAGTTCTTTGTCATGTTCAGGTAAAAACTCCTGTGTTCCAGTTTCTGTCTGTTGCCTCTTGTCCTATTGCTTGGAACCACTGAGAAGAGCCTGTCTCCATCCTCTGGACACTCTCCCATCAAATACTTAGAGCTATTGATAAGATCCTCACTCAGTTTTCTACAGGCTAAACAGGTCCAACTCCTTCAGCCTGTCCTCATAAGAGAGATGCTCTAGTCCCTTTATTATATTTGCAAACCTCTTCCGAATCTGCTCCAGAAGCTCCACATCTCTCTTGTACTCAGGAGACCAGAATTGGACACAGCACTCCAGATGTGGCCTCACTAGGGCTGAATAGAGGGACAGGGTCACCTCCCTTGACCTGCTGGGGGTGGTCTTCCCAATATTTTTCCTAATGTGTCCCAGGATATCATTGGCCTTGTTTTCCAGCAGTTTGGCTCCCAGGCTGTGCTGGTGCATGGAGTTGTTCTATCCCAGGTGCAGGATCCTGCATTTGCCTTTGCTGAATTTCAGAAGATGCCTCTCTACCCATCAGCCTGTCAGGGTCCTTCTGAGAGGCTGCACAGTTCATGTCAGTGAACTGGCTCCTCCTTCACCCAAGTCACAGATGAGTAGGTGAGTGCTGATGGGCCCAGTATCCACCCTAGGGGAACACTATGAAAAGGTGGAAAAGGAAAAATGAAAAGGATAAAGGCAGAATGGGGATTTAAAAAAGATTGGATTTTGAATTCTGAAGTGGTATGTTACCCACTCATGCTACCTACTTGTATTTCTTCGCAGGATTATACATAACTCAGGTATCAGTGTTTCTTTAGCAAACTGTGAAATGACAACTATGTGAGCTATCTTGTGTGATAGAAATGTGATACATTTAATTTGTTTCTGTGAATGTTAGATTTGGGACATAGTGGGTTTTTTTTGTTTGTTTGGGTTTTTTGTTTGTTTGTTTTTAAAGCATTGTCTCTATAGTTGTAATTGGTATCCTACAGAAGCTGTTTTCTACAGGAAAGTATAAAATCTTTCCTCTGGAGACCAATCACACAGACCTGTTAGCACAGTTCAGTGCTTTGCATTTGGGCTGATATTAGAAGCTTTTAAATTATGACACATTCCAGGAAAATGCATACACATATGAATCTTTAAATAGTATATTTAATTTAATTCATATGTTTTGCAGTTCCTTGCAGTACTTTTAGCTTCCTGACCTTCAGGCACTTCTCATCTACCATAAAATAAATCTCTCATGGGGAAACTAAATGAAATGAAACCATCAGCAAATAAAAAAATTTGATTTATTTTCCTACTTGGTTTGACATACCAGATATGACAGCAAAACATGACGGAACTGAAATTTAAAGGTTAATTTTCTTAAGAGGACCATTGTACTTATAACATTTAGACATCTATTGCAATTACTGAAAAAATAGACTTGAAAGTGGATGAATGCACACAGTGTATTTGGGTTTCATTAAAACAGGTGAAAAATTTCTTTTCGTTATCCTTTTGATGAAAGTATGCTACTTACTGCCTGATGAAATGTTTCCTGTTTGTATGCTACAGACTTGCTAAACACGTTGTTTAAAAAACTGCAGAGTAAATAAAGAGATTTACGTGGGAGGACGGCAGAGAATTAGCAGAATTTCTTTGCAAATCTTAACTGGCCTATAAGTCTTAAAAAGTGATGAATTTTGACATTTTAAGAGACCAACCAAAAATAGAAAAAAATACGTAATCTTTGCATGTCTTGTGCATTTGGAAAGTTTCTGAAACAAGTGAAAAAATATGTTATGCATTTAATTGGTCTTCTATCCTCTTCCTTAATGTAACCAAATGCAGCTCAAATTTTCATAGCGTAAAGGGATATTTCCAGTACTTCCTGGTAAAAGTTAGTAAGAAAATACTTCCCTTTTTATTGAAATGTGTCTTCTCAGGTATTCTTAAAAGTGAAAATCTTTGCATAGGGTTACTTATCCAGCTGAAGAATATATCCTCCCATTCACAACAATGATCCTTATAAGCTGGTAAAAGATGAAATTGGAATAGGTAGAGTCAGTGAACTTTTCAGAATGTTCAGAATCGTCTCAAGCAAATGTTACAAATAATTGTAATGGTTAGTAAATAGTAAATGATGGCAACTATTTTAATTTTCATGGTATAAATCATTTTACACACATTGAAATTTAAATTGCTGAAATTCTGGAAAATCACCTCTATCTTTGTGTCTTGTGTGAGACTGCAAAGACATTCAGAGGGAAACAAATATAGTTTCACAGTCTTCTATAGCTCTTGAGTTCTTATTAAATGCAAAATGGCTGCTGGCTCTTTTTAAAGTAGTTTGCTAAGAGCAGAAAAGAATGTAAAAATTATATAAATAATGATCAATGACTGCTAATAACATCCGAGTGAAATGGATGTATAAATTCCTTTTGGACAAGTATACATCATTCTCTGACCTTTTAGTTCTTTACTAATAGTGCCGATGACGATATACAATTCTCTGTGTCATATGCTGTGTTTTTCTGCAATGTGGACACCAGTCAAAAGGAGCTCAGCTGAGACTAACAACTTATTTAGCATAGGTCAGTGAACAACTGTCAAGTACTCCAAAGTTCCAGTAACTATAGACTGCAGAAGATTCAGAGCAGTGAGTTAGAAGTGAAAGCTTCACAAACCATTTCAATTCCACTAAGTCACCCAGCCTCGTCCTCTGATCCTTTTCATTATAGTTGACATTTTTTAGATTTGATCTTGATTCCAGACTAGTAGCTTGTAGCTGTGGGCTGAGAAGATGAGACTTTTCTTAGCTGCAGAACATATTAAAAGGGGAAAATATGAAAGGTATGTGAAAAATGTAGGCCCTGCAGAGTTTAATAAAGTTAGTTGCTAAGCACAGGTATTTTCAGGAAAGAGTTCAGGTTCTAATGTTGCTCCTGATAGCCAGACCAACTTAGTGACAGGGAGCTGCTGCTTAACAGCTTTGGTTCCTTTGTGGAACAGTGTCAGCATGATTTGGCACCATGAATTGTCACTGAGTTTAGTCAAAATTGCTGAATTTTCTCCTGTGTGGGGAAGGAGGGATTATAGCTCTCATTATTTGCAGCATAGGCCTTATTTCCTCAGCTGAGCTCTCACTCATTCTCATTCTGCATGCTTGCAAAGTCTGAACCACAAAGTCAGGTGGAAGAATACAAAGAAAAGTATAAACAAATGGGAGGATATTTCTCCAAGAGACAAAAAAAAACAGTAGACAAAGAAAAAAATACAATTATTTATTATTTTCATTTAATATTTTTAAAAAAATGAGCTTGCATAAATTGTTTTAAATTATGAGCCTTGACTATGGAATAATTTGACTGTTTTAAGAGATTCAGAATAATATGGTAAGTGACAAGATAAATCCACACTTATTTACACTTTACTCAAAACCCTGATGGTAATCCCACCCTGCCATTCAAGAGAAGTGCAAGAGAAGCAAACCAATGTTCTTAGAAAATGCAATTAGACAGTTTTCTTACAATTACTAAGCTCTTTTTAGTATTAGACAATGTTTATGTACATGTGGCTTTACTGATGCACTGATTCATTTTTTCTGAATGTGTATACATGCTTATGCATATACATGCACAAAATAAAAATATGAATTCGAGAAATACTTGAGTAGTATGTAGTTTGTGTATGTGTTTGTGGATATGTATATTACCAGTGTACCCATAATTACACATATTCCATGCTATACAACTGTACAAGCAGATTTTTTTATAAGAAAGTATGGGAAAATGAAGAAATCATAGCTATGTGTGCACTCATTTAACTTTTAGAAAAACTACATGACCACAAATATTAGATGAATCTACATTACTCAAGTATTCTTGAATAATTCAAATTTATACCATATTGCTGAATAGACTCTAATATACAACTATTCGGGCATTGTGATTTAGATACTGAATTTTAGCTAACTACACTGAATTCACCTGGGGTGAATGAAACCTTCATTTGGTCTATTGTCTGCCTGCTATAGAAAGAGAATGGATTTGAAATATACAATATACACATACTGCATTTCAATATACGCTTTTTTCCTGCCCTAAGAAATAAGAACCTAGCAAAAGGTAACAATTAATATGACCTTCAGCCTTCTGCTGAAGTGTCTGCATGATGGTTAAAGGTGCCACATAGAATATTCCTATGTTTGCAGAAATGCTCACATACATTTGAACATTTATACTTTTCTGTGCTGATGAATCTTGCAGATGTCTTTAGTAAATAGGAGAACAATACTGTAAAAACCTTTCTTGCTCAAAATTTTCTCATAGTGACATTGGTGTAGTGTATTTTATTTCTGTGTCAGAGAATAAGCATATAGGCAAGGCCAGTCCTTAACTGAGTCATNTTGTAGGTCTATTCCCACACTTAACCAAAAGCAGAATGAATTTCTCTCCTTCGTCTGTCTTCCTGCAGGTCCCATGTCTGATTTCAGTAACACAACTGTAAGTGTTAGGTATCCCAGTCCTTTCCTCACTTATGAGTGTGGGACGGAGTGGCAAAATGTACCTGACCTGGACCTGGGCTATCTGTACTGATGGCCTTGAGCTGGCAGAAGGTCAAGCAAACCGTGGAGCTGTGGAGCTGCCACTGCTTGGTACTAACCCTTAACTTGCCCAAGCTCTTTTGTGGCCAAATATCTGCTTTGGAGAAAATGCTAAAAGCAAGGAAAAAAAAAGAAGTGTCTGATGTTTGTTTTGGAGATGTGGTATATTGTAAAGTTTTCTTCTGCTGACATTTTACTGTAGCTCAGATGGAGAATGTGAATGTTAAAGTATGTATATTTTCCATGGATCACCAGGCCAATTTAAAAGCAAAGTCAATAAACTTGCCTGCAACAGAAAGGTTTCTTGGTTTTTTTTTTCCCCTGTATTCCTCTGGCACTGCTATGAAAGGCAAAGTATGCATCCAGTACTGTGACCTAGCACACAACCAGTGCAATCTCAGGTTTCCTCTAGGAAAAAGTCTTTAAAATGTGACTTTAGATCACAAGAATGTTTCCTCACCGTGACTATGACATTATATATAAAAATATTTTAAACTTATTTCTAATCTGCAATTAAAAAGTCTCTGGTTTATAATTCTAAATACTTCCAAGGTTCTCCTGATTTTTCACTTAAATTTTATCTTTGACCCAGGAAGAAAAAAGTACATCAGGAAAAAAAGGAATTAATGTTGTTCAAAGAGAGAAAAACTTTCACTTGGAGAAAGAAGACTAAAAAAAAATCCCAATAATTCAACAAACAGCTACTACCTAAATTGGTTAATAAATTATCTGCAACACCAGTTTATAAACTGAGAAGTTGCTGAGCTATTCCAACACTTGCAGGTCTTGCTTTCTGTTTCAGATCACTCTAAAATTAATCAACATTAATGGCATTCCAGGATAATCAAAATAGCACTGTATGAAATTCATAGTAATTTTTTTCCCTTAGATTATAATATTTGATTTGGGATTCATCTAATCTATAACCTTTGAATGTCACTGGTTACCTATTAGTCATGTGTATATGAAGACAAACTGAGAGAATTATTTAGGAGATATTATTATATTTGGCCAAGGAAAATAGAGTAGTATTTTATGACAATGTTTAAACAAGTTATTTGTTGTAATATTTTTCTTACAGAAATATAAAATTTAATTGGTTCTGTAAATACACTTCATATACTGATGGATGAAAACCCTTGCCTTTTGAAAAGGTCATAAAAGATGTATTTTTATGTTCAAACTACAATAATAGGTGCATTTTAAAATGCATCTTCTATGACAGTCATCTTCTGTTCACAAAAACATTTTTTCCTCCAAAGTGTATCATCTTCTTAGGTTTGGAGTGATTTAACTTCACAATTATTTAAGAAGTTATTTTTTGGTGTTCAAAATAATATGACTAAAAAGCCAAAAAAACCCACAAAACCCCCCAAAAAAACAACCAAAAAAACCCAAAACCACAAAACAAAACTACCCCAACCGAAAAACCAGCTGATGCACTTCTGGTGAATAAAACATTACTCTCCTTCTTCAGTTCCTCTCTACTTGTCTGGCTTCGTGCAAATCCAAGATGGAAAAATAACTGTTCCATTCCTTAAACCTGGTAGTATACTATTGCTAATACTGACAAACAGATGAATCTCAGGCATGCTTGAGAACACATGGCTCTTACTGCCAAGTTGAATGCAAATATCTTTCGATGAGACACAGGAAAGAGCATGACAGACATACTGAAAAAGCAAATTAAAATAGCCTCCTTTAAAAATGTAGAAGAGCATCTTATTTTGATCAGCATGCATTGCTCAGTATTTATGGTGAAAACAAGATTATGCCAGTTTGTGGGGTGTAAGCACTCCACAGCGGAATTGCAATTAAAAGAGGACATATTCTCTAACAGGGAATGAACAGTGCCTCCTTCTCAAGGGCTGTAACTGGAAGCCATGATGCAGCAGGCTCGAAGCAATGGGCATTTCAGTACAGTATGACCATGGACACCTCTGTTCTCACCCATGCCACTGCACCTTCAGACATCTAAATACATGTTAATGGTGAATCTCTTCTGGCCAAAGAATCAAGGCTGAATTTGCCTCCATAACGCTGGGTTAGCTCATGGTCCACCTGGCCCAAAACTCTGCAGGTTCAGTTAGTTCCTTTACATGGAACGAAACAGCTTACCAAAGACATAGTGAATATTGCTATAAATGCAATTGATATGCTGAGTAAAATTCATCTCTTCTGACACCAGTGGCAAAATTCCCACTGACAGCAGCAGAGGAAAATATTTTTGCTGAATTGGAGTACAGCAGTAAGAAGCAGAAGTGTTTATGTTTTCCTCTGGATATTTAGTGGGTTGTAAACTTTGGTAGTTGCACAATTCCTGTTAGCGTCAATAGGAGAAATGTGACTAAAACTGAGTCAGCTATTTCCAAGAATGTTAAAAGACAACGCATCCAAATGTATACACAGCAAAAAAAGTTTTATTTAAATGAAAAACATGCCTGTGTTACTATGTTCCTTCAAAGTCTACCTTAGAATTAAATGAAAGTTTACAGGTTACCTTGGGAAAATGCATTTTGTGAAAATGAAGCTTGTCACACCAGGGTCAATTTTACTAGAAACCAGCACTTAGCATCACTGGTCATAAATAACTCAGTACATAATTTTGCAAGATGCAGAAAAAAAATATTACTATCATTTTTGAAAGGGATTATAGTTGTATAGTTCTTACAGACAAAAGAGTATAGACTGAACACAAAATTAAAATATTAGAAAGAATACTTCAGAAACTAAATGTCTGAAGTAACTTAAACTTCAGGGTAAGAACTCTAGCAGATCCAAGAAACTGAGAGTAGAAAACCATCTGGCTCCTCAGCAACATAGTGGAGTCTTTTCATAGCTAGAGAAATTAATTATTTACTAGAAAATTTTAGTCTGAAATTGATTTCTGGAGAAAAACAGTGGAAAGGTAAGGGCATTAAAGTGAATATAAAATATGCATACTAGCTTATCATGTTGCCAGTGGTTTGGTGGTTGCAACATACAGAGATAATGATGTTGCTGAGAAAGGATTAGTCAATCACCGAGATTTTTGTTGTTCTACGGGTGTTTATTAGTTTATAATTGTGTGAGCCATCAGGTAGATGAATCATAGGGCAAGTGAAAAAAAATATATTTGCGATATATATTTATTTTAATCACAGAATCTGTTAAGATTGCTCGATTATCTTACTTTTTAACATTTTTATTCATGTGGCACTTACATATACAAATAGTGTATAACTGGCAGTCTTAAAGAACAAGCTCACATTTGTCCCATTAATCTCAGTGCTATCTAAGCTTGAAATCCCAAAGATAAAATTTTGGTATCAAAATTGGTTATTAAAATTTAGACATTTTAATAAGCAGCACGAAGGGGAGTGCAAAAAGATAAGTGGGAATTGAAAACAGCAACAGTAAAAGCATGCAGAATGCAGAATACAGCAAGAAGAATAGGAGAGGAAAACAAATCAAAAATAAAGCCTATTCAGGTTTGGCAGAGGCATGTGGATTTAACAGCACTTGATCCTACCGCAAAGTCTTTCAGTATTACTGTCTATGTTCCTTTCAAGAAGCTGATTACTTTGCATGTGGAATAGACAAATAAATATAAATAAATAAAAAAAAATATTATTCCATGCAATTTATGTCACACACAAGATAAAAAATATAATTCCATTAAATTGATCTCTAATAATTCCTTTTTGTTTTACAAACTAACCCCAGGACTGTATAGAAGGTTAATATATTTTGTCAAAATATTGCTAAAGTAACAATGACTATATATTTATAACAATGATTAAATACATAACAAATAAATATAGCTTTACAGAATACTATAATAAATACAATAAAAAGGGATGGATTTGGATTTTTTTTCTTTTTTTTAATTTCTTCTAGGGACAGGCTTTTTGCTGCATTCACAATGAAATGGAATGCTTGAATTTTTACTATGCTGTGAAAGTGCTGAGATGCACTGAGGTATATTTCATAAGGCACCATTTGTTGTATGACGGTGATGTACAATGCTTGATGGTGATCAGTGGAGAGCCAGTCCCTTGGATCAAGTGCAGCAGAGATTTGAATAGGAATTTTGTTGAGTCAGTACTCAGCATACTGCTGTCTTTTGTCCTGTAACAGAACCATAGACACTCAGAAGATTAATTTAAGTCTCTGTAATTTCTGTAATGTCTAGGTGCTGAATTTAAATTTACAAAGAATTGTGAGTCTACTAAGCATCACTGGTAAACTTTGCATCTGACTAGGATCCAAATGACATGCACAAGCTATGATGTTGATTTTGGAAATAGATATACTATCTTTTTTCTTTTTCTTTTTTTTTTTTTTTTCATGTCTCGTCAGGCTTCTCCCTATTGCAACGTCTGTATTCTCAGGTTTTCTTTTCAGGTTTTTTTTTTTTTTTGCTGTATTCTCACACTGCATCTGTGAGAACAGTTAGTCCCTGTCCGAGCAGCTACACCATGAGGAGTCAAGCCCTGGAACAAGTACCAAGAGAGGTTGTGCCATATCCCTCTTTAGAGATATTCAGTTCCAAACGATCCAAGGCTCTGAGCAACTCAGTCAAACTTTTCAATTAAATCTTCACAAGCAAGATATTAGACCAGATGTCCTCAAGAGATCCCTTCCCCTCTATTTTCTTCCATGATTCGAATTTCTAAAGATTTTTAATAAGAAAAGCCTGTTGTTATTCTTGACTGACTTGTCTTGCCTGTCTGACCCTTTTTTATTTTATCCTTCAGATTTTTTTTTAATTTATATTTTTCCCAGTTACCTCTGAAGCCTTCAGTTTCTTTTGAAAGTTCCTTTCAAAGAAGATACTACTTTTTACTGTTACATCTCTCTAGTTAAGGAGCTTTCTCCAAGACTGTCATTAATCTACACACTGTAAAAGAATGTCTCAGGGCATGTTGCAATTAAACGGTATAATTCTCCTCTGTGGTACATGTCCAATTTTGCCATAATGTAAGATTTTGCATACAGATACATAAACTGCAACTCAGCATAATTTACTTACTTTTCCAACAAAAAAAATTGGATTAAAAATCATAAATAACAAAAAAACAATAAAAAGTGTTCATTTTAATTGACTATAAGATAAATAAAATATTCCCATTAAAAAAAATCTAATTTTATGAGCACGATCATGATGTAAAGGTTAGAAATCAGGGAAGTCTCCTTTATACATTGGCTTTTCATTCAATGATCAGTAGAAGTTCCATTGTTAGATGACAGTGTTAAGATGAAATCTCCTGCGTGCAGTTAAGAAGGCATGACATATTTGTTTGAAAGGAAAGAGGGGTGTCATTTGGTGAAACTGCAGGAAGCTTCAGAGTAGCAAGTTTCCTTTTTTTTCCCAGTGCCTCCAATTGGCTTCATCCACATTTTAAATAAGTAATTGAGGTTAATTAAATTCAACATTTCATTTAAGGCTCAAAGAAAAGAGAACATGACAATGGCAAGCTCATATAGCCCATTGACTGCTGGAGGTATGTTTTGTTGTTTGTACTCCATTTTTTACAGAAACTCAAAACTCTACTTCTATGAGGCAATAAGGCTCATAATGTGTATACGTATTTTTTGTGCTAACAAAGTTTCATTTGTACTTTTACATACGGTACAAGAGAACCTGAGAATAAAAATCCTTTCCTTTTCCAAACTAGTCAAAGTGTATGGGCATAGCTGCAGTCACTGCAGAATGCTGCAGAGATCATTTTGTACAAATTTAACTCTTCCTGTGTATATACTTCAATTGACTCATCAAATATAAGGACTATAGCACTTTTCCATTTTTGAACAGTTAGAGTTTTGAATTATAACTTGTAGTTTGAAGACATAATTCATGTGGGTTTTTTTTGCTTTTGTTCAACCTATTGCAGATCCACGAGATAGTAAAAAGTGATCCTTCTATATTAATGGATCACACCAGCGTTTTGTGTCCACTGTAGTTGTTTATGTTATGTGGCCAAGTAACATTTCCACATCATGAGTCATTCAGTACTAGTGACATTCCTAGCATTTTTCAGGTCATTTTCAGCCCAAAATGACAACTTAAAGAAATTTTTAAGTTGACTTTCCATGAAGAGTCAAAATTACTGTAGGAAATCTATTCACACTTTTTGGAAAAAAGGTATAAAGAAGATACTAAGTAATTAAAAAAAATTACATAAACTTGGAAAGTGGGATAGATTTCATAATGCCACTAGGTTTATGTATATGCTGTTTTGACTAGAGGATTCCTGTTTATCTTTAACAGAGCCCAATACACTTAAATCTAGAAATTGCATTTTGCTTTGTTAAATATCGTCAAGTGTATATGACAAGGGCAATATTCAGCCTTGTTTACACATTTAAAATATAGTTGCTTAAAATTGTAAATTTAGAGGAACTTGCTTCTTCAGTTTTACTCAGAAACAAAAGGTTCTGCCTTCCCTTAAATTGCAGGGACAGTTGATTGCTTGGATCTTCTCTCTTGCCTCAAGGCAGCTAAAGTGATTTTGCAACAGGACTTGAGTGGTAAGACAGGCAAACTGCATTTGTTCCAATGCCTTATTTCCACTTTGATAATTCAATTATTTTCCCACTCAAGGCCAGAGCTGTGAAAAACAATCATTGTTCTTTATTCCTTATTTAAGCTGTTTCATTAACAGTTTGAAAGAAACTTGGACACTCTGGATGTTCATAGAGGAGGCAGATAACACTGACAACATTTTTTGTTCTGCAGAAGCTAGATAAATTCTTTATGCATTATTTAAATAATTAAATAATTAAAAAGCAACAGTTATTTATATAAAAATTATTATAGAATTATTTGCATGTTCATTTAAAATAATCATCATAATTCTATGAAACTGCCATTTAAAATTTTTTAATTGAGCAAGTTTAATTTCATAATCATCATACTCTGATTTATTAAGATTTTTACCATGCAAAGACCAAAACAATTGCATTTGTTTTTAACACCTGAGTGCTAAAAATTATCATCATTTTAATACTGACACAGAGCCACTGTAGCCATTATCAGACTTAGTGATGGATGGAAACTGAATTGTAAATAACTTCCATTATTTGGTGATTAAGAAGACAATCTTTACAGTTAGTTCTACTGTGGTACTGTGGGTTCCATTCTGAAGATGGGACTGGAACAATATTAATATATTAGACTTGCCTTGGGGTCCATAAACTGGATTATTTTTTGATTAATTTAAGATAGAAGATGTGTTTGCATTGTCAAACTGATGCACTCCACTTGTAAATGAACATTCAGTTCAGGGGACACAACTAGGATTCCTCTGCAGTGAAGGGGGGAAAAAAAATAGTTACTCTTTTAAGTCAGAACCTCACTGCTCACTGAACTATTCACTAAAGCAGATGTAGACAAATATTTGAGCAACACAGACCTTTTTCTTTTCTTTTATGGCCAAGTAGCAGGTAAATTGTTCGTACTGTCAGTCACTTAACATGAGAGCCTGAGAGTCCCGCAGTCAAATTGGCACAATGATGTTCATAAGCCACACTGCATAAACTGCATATTCAGCCTTGAGCAGAGTATCACTTTACTTCTCCACTGGGAGCAGAGTGTCATAAAAAGTTACCATGGAAGTATTTGATGAAGTCTTTTAATGGGTGAACCAAACCAGTGGCTAAGTTTTTCATATGCACTGTGATTTTCCACTGAATTCAGGCACAAGAAAGTTGCTTTCTTTTACAGAAATTTCAGTTCAATTAATGAGTTGGAAAAGATACAACTTTCTTCTCTTACTGTTGTTAGCAGTTTCCAGTTTTAGACTTTACTACTTAGGAAATAAGGCTGAAGGAAAAAAGAATGAAATAATGATATTTTTACTTTTTTTTAAATGTAAGTATCAGAATAGTACCTGCTTATACTTGAATTTAGAAACAAGGACAGAAAATTCTAACATTTATTCTGCTTTTCTGCTTGAACATGTTTAATATCTGGTTCTTCAGATTAAGATACAGAGATTTTATTAATGATTATCTGTAATAAAACATACTTAAATAATAAATTTCTTTAAAAATCACAGATTAACCATGTAAGCTCTTAAATATTTCATAACTTATAATGAGCATTTATCAAAGCACTGAAATTTTCCTTGGTTTTGGTATCTCTTGCAGCCACTGGTTTTCATTTGATAATGATCATCATTTACTCTTTCATAATTCAAGCTCTGGATTGCAATTTCAACTGTGCACTTCAAAAGTATTATTTTTTCAGTAACACTTTCCATTCTTATTACAAACATTATCATGAGGACTGAATAATTTTCTGTCACTGTCTATATCCTTATTACAATTCTTGCTCTGTGAATGAGACATTAAACTTTTCATGAACAATGTATTATGCACTTGAAGTAGTGTGTTAACCTTTCGGATCTTCTGTATTTTAGTAAGCTGGCAATTTTATTCCATTTAAAACTTTGTCAGGGTAATGAAAGTAAAAGGTAGCAGAGACAACTAGTCAAAATTCCAGAAAGCTGACAAGGTCAACGTAAAAGCCTTGTATTCTGTGCAAATGTAAGCCTAAATTTAATGAAAATGTTGTCAGGACCACAGAAAAATTGTGATATTAGAATAAAATAGATTGATACAAAATACTTTTTCATTCCTGCTTCAAAGGGTAGTTTTACATCATGTGATGGTTTCCTAGACTTAACTGGTGCCCTTAGTTCTCATTAGTAGCAAAAATGTCTCTCTTTTTCAGTTTCTTTTTATAAGCCCTCTACTTAGTTCTATTATTTGTGAAAGATATTTGGCACAAAAACTAGAATAAATGTATTTATATTGCTCATTTCAATGTTATAAAGTTAACGCTATCACTTGTGGTACATAAAATGACAAGTTTAATTTACTTTTGATCCTCAAAAAATATCATTAAAATAGTCAGTATTGTGACTAAAAGCATCTAGCTAATTGAAAACTAAAGTCCAGCTAAGCATTAAGCTCTGAGAGTATTTAGATATATATTTATATATTTAGCTGTATATCTTAGCGAAATATTCCTGAAACTTCACAAAATGCCACAAAACCATAAAAATGTTCAAGACAAGGCCTGATCAGGAATGTTCCTTGACCATCACTTAAATATGTAAAAGTTCAGTAAGTAAACTTTGCAGTTCTGTTTCACTGAAATGCTGCAAATAATATTCCTTTTGTCTCTTTCGCTCATCCTGACATCAGGCTTAAAGATTAAGTGAATTATTAAGTGCAAGCAATTAGAATTATTATTTCTTAGACTATCACCTACTCTCTGGGTTTATTAACAAGCAAATGCTAAGATGTGAAGTTGTGACACCAATTTGTGGCATTTTACTCTATTTTTTTCTGTATTTCTAGAAGGCATGTGCATAGCAGAATAGATTTTATTGATAAAAAAATCTAGTAGTAGCTAATCCTTTGATCTTAAACAAGGCCAAAACAAAAGTGTAATAAAGCAACCTCATTAGTGACCAAACTCACCAGTGACCCCACCCACCAGACCAAATCATGATGGTGGCCAGCCTCCCCCACCCATAAAAAAGTGACCTGTGGCCACAGGACAGAGAGAAGATGGGTCACTTTTTCACATGATTCACCCCCACACCTGGAAGACCTGGCAGGAATGGCTGGACAGTCAGCACTGGCAGGAAACAGTGGTTAGCTGGGATTCAATACCATCAGACACTTGCATGACACTGGAGTGAGGCTGTGGTGCTGGTACAGGCAGCTGGAGTAGGGTTGTTGACCTGCCAGGTGACTGGGAGAACCTGCAAGACACCCGTTGGATCAAGCGGTGAGACCTAGGTGTTACAGTTTTGATGTTTGTTGGTAGAAAACGTAGTCAACTGAGGTGTCCATGAAAGTCCTGGATGGTGCAGGAAACCCCAAAATCCAGAGTTATATAGGCTCAATTTCAGGTGGGAACACCTCTGGTACCTCTTCTGGGATGGGAAGGTTCATACAGTGTGTCATGGGATACTTCAGGAGTCTTTGACACCTTCTAAGATGTTGCAGCTGTCTCTTCTGTCAGTGCAGGTGAGTCCATTATGGCCTATTATGGCTCATCAAGGAGAGATGAAACCTTCAGACTAAGGGTGAATGTTCCAGGGAGTTACCACAGACGAGTCAAGTGTGTAAGGAAAAAGAAACACTACCCTATCTCACAGGGTATGCCTCTTTCCTTACCTTATTCAACATTCAGAGTGCATCCTGAGATGTTGGTGTGCAGACCTTCAGCCCCCGGCCTGGGTGGCCGCTCTGCACATTGTCAGCAAAGCACACTCTGACTAAGCCATGAGCACCAATAGTCCAGTCTCTTACAGCACCTGAGCGGTCACTGCTGGTGGTTGAATGTTTGAGTCATTAATCGCTAGCTGTTCAGTCTCTTTAAAGAAGGCACAAAAAAGCCAAAAAGACAACAAAGAAAAGGAAAGGTGGATATCAGGATTTTTGTACATCCTAGGACAAACAGAAAGGCAGTTTTTTTCTAATTTGGGGATCTGTGTAAATACCAGTTATGGGGTTTCATATTATTACAGGTTTTAGTAATTTTCTCCTAAGTTGAGAATTAATTAATCAGATTTCTGCTTTATCAGCATAAAGTAACATCTTACAAAAAGAGGTCTGTAATTTGTTTAAATTATGCCTGTCACAGAAGGAGGATATGTGATGTGTATTTAAATACTTGCTTGGATCTGTAGTGGGACTGCTAGTCATCTTTTGAAAAACAGAACCTTTTTTTATTAGTAACAACCATTGTAAGGCATATGATTTCTTTTGAGAGAGGAGCTTAATTTTACTTCTGGATTCTTGCCTTCCCCAAATTCAAGTCCTCTCAAGGATTCTGTCTTTCTCAAAGAATTAGTATTTAGAGAGCTGAAAGTTTTAGTGTTCCTGGGGCAAATGGGAAACTTATAAAACCACTGAGATCATACAGTCCAGGTTGCTGTTTAAAAGAAAAGGTGTTTTACAAATATCTCCTTAACTAGGTGCACTAATGTTCTGTCCAGGTTCAGTGACATAGGATCATTTAGTATCCCATTTTAATTATTCTGTACACCAGTGCCATCATAAGATACTTAGTGAAGGGTGAAAAAGTCCTGGAGCAAGGGAACAAGTTACATTAAAATAACCCCAAAAACAAGCAGGCTTTATTTTTATGGTGAACCTAATTACAGAGCTTGCAACTATGGGTTCTATTAATATTTAGAAATCCCTATGTATAATAATAATGTAATATTAAATGTCATTCCAAAAAGCCTTTCTGTAAAACCCAATCCGTTTCTCTCTAAGGCTTGTTTTTCTTCTCATGAAGAGTATCATAAATCACCAGCCTATCTATTGAATCTTTATGTCTAATAGGCTTATAATGAAGAACCCAATAAACTGTACAAAATATACTTTAAAGTGGAGAAACCTATGGAAGACTATTCAACAGTAACAGAATGAGCCCTCTACTTAAAGGGAACACAGGAACCCTAGTTTCCTATCTGTAGTATATTTGAGGCATTCACTTGGTGTCCCTCCTGTGCACATCTATCACAGTTTGACACATTATCAAGAATGCTCATCCTAGATTATTAGTAGATTAGCAGAATCCATTAAAAAAAAACCCTGATGCTCAGGATCCCAGAATAATGGTACCATTTCAGTTAAGTTACTAGTTATAAAAATGAAGCGGGGGAAAAAAGCCTGTTGCCTCTATGTCTGACTGGTCCTGGCAGTGTAATTTCCTATAATTCACTCTGTTAGTGGGAACTGTCTCACTTCTTTTGCATTTTTGGCTTTCACAATTATAGTCTATTTTTACAAGGGAAAATTAGTGTCCCTAAGGTAAGTATTCTCCTGTTACACCAGAGGTGAGATCCAGACACTGTGAATTCCTGGCAGAATCCTATACTTTCCTGTGTTTTCTTCATTTGGTGAAAACTAGTTCAATACTATTTTATATTTTGGACCAGAAAAGGTATAAATAAGTTTTAGAAGAGAAAATGTATTTCCTTCCAATTAGAACTGTATTGTTCCACTAAACTTAAGATCCAGACACATAGTTATATGCACCCTGAGTTTTATGATACAATTCATAAATGTTTCAAGAGTAATTTGAAACTAACTATAATTTAGACAAAGCCTTGTGTCTTAAAATGAGTGAAGTTGGCTTAATTTCTCTTTTGTCTATACTTAAATGTTAGCATCAACTTTTTTCTGTAAGTTACTTAAAGCCACTATATTTACTCACCTCTGTTTATCAAGTTTGCATGTCAGGAGTATATATTTATTTCAAAACAATTCTGCCAATTCAGATTTAAGTGTTTCAAGCTACTTGAATAAATATGACTGCATTATGTTTTACTTAAAATAGTTCCTAATTTCTTGTTCATATTTGTTATTATTTTATCCATGTTTAGTCTTTTGCTACAGTTACCACAATAGCTTCATCTGTCTTTTCAGTTATTTTAATATACAGTCTTTTTCCTCTGTATAAAGACAGATTGTCTACATAGAAAGTGTGATTTTACCTCTAATTACTTAAGTGAAATATATATCTGAATCCTCTATTGGTTTAAATTGGGATTATATGGATTAAGTTATCCACATTATTACACATTATTACATATTATCCACATATTACATGGATATACTTCAGACTCAGAGAATCTCTTTCCATTAAGTACAAAAATAAATAGGTGATTTAAGTTATGATTTTGCTATCTTTATATAAAGGAAAGACCTATTCTCATTTTTGCAATTTTTTATCCTTTTCTGCACTTTTTTATTCTTTCAATCCATTTTTCTTTTTTCTTTGCTAGGTTTCCTCACTTTTTGTGTCTTTCTTTTCTGTTTGAATGATTTTCATCTCATCTTCTCTCAGATTTACTTACGTTTATTCACTCATATCTACTTTAGCGTAACCTTTTCCTTTCTGTTTTGAATTTACTTCTATCCATATTTCTCCTTCTGTCCCCTGATTCCCTTCACCTCTGCTCCCTAGTTGTTTTTGAGCTAGCTGGCCATCATTCAAACTTCAGTGGAACATCTGTTCAGATGGTACATGGAGCAGAGAGAGCACTCTTTGAAAAGTGACCTGGCTCAAAACACCACAGGGAAGAGTCTACAGGTCAATCTGTTATCTTTGCATATCATCTCAGGTTTGGAAAATGCAAACTTGGCTCTGAATGATAGTGAGGATCAGTAAAAGCAGACCATAAGCATTCTATCATCTCTATTGTATTGCTTTAGATTTTTATCAATTAAGGGCTTACAGTATCTATAGGTTATAAAACAATGCTCCCTCCTTTAAATACAGATGTGGAAGTACAATGTCTTTAATGGAGAATAAGATTTTTGAAGTTAGGAGAAGTCTTTAGAAAACTAAGCACAATGCCAATTCAGAGGGAAGGCAGTTTGCAATATTGATATATTGATATATAATCACAAAAATCATCCTAAACCCCAAAAATGGGCATATAAGGCTATTTTAAAAGCTCTGGCATCTCTTGTTTTCAATGTTACTGAGGTGATTGCACAAGAACAATGATAGTTTTCCACATCAAGAACAATGTTCCCCCCCAAATCCAAAAAAGACTGAAGATCCTAAAAATGAAGCTCAGAAAAACATGCTTGGATTAATATTGCTAGGTAACAGCTAGATCTGTTTAGACTGTTCTGAGGCATAGACATTGAAAAAGGTAGAGCTATGTCTAGAGTTGGAGGCAGTAAGCAACACTTCTGATATTCTCTGCTTTCTAGTGTGTTTTTGTTAATTGTCACATACAGCTAGGACAAAAAAGGAAAATATCAGTGGCAAGACTAACTAAAGATAAATAAAAAATTAAAGAAATTTCATCTCTTAAAACTGTATGTTTTGCTTTGCTGATGAAACTAGCATACATGAGCTCTTACATTAATTAAACTGTTAATATAGCAACTTGGCTTCCTTTACAAGACTCTTCTTCTCAGTTCCCTTCCTCATTTCTTTTGACTCCACAGTTTTCTTTCTCCTACCAGCTGCTACCCACCACTGTGCTATGAATTAATGAAGAAAGTTCAATTATCAAATCAGAACAACTTTTTCTTATTCTGATATGACAATGGAAGAAACAGTAACAAAAAGGACAACCTTATGTTACTGTCAGAATGGTAACATTGATAACATTTGTGACCTTGTGTTTGCTTTTCTCTCTGTGCTTATTTAATCTTTTATTCCTATATAGCCATCTGTGATCCTTACATAGAATATAAATTACACACAGAATGTTTGCACAGCAAAGTATACAACAAGGAGACTAAAACTGCAACAGCCATTTGGCACTACTTGAGTTCAAACAATAACAATAGCAGTAAATTGTGTTTACATGGGTCTTTTGATGCTTTACAATTTTTACTGCAAAGTAGGCTTTCCTGTGTTACCCCAAATATCTTCGTTGAACTCAGCTGCAGACAAGACATGAGAAAAATAAGATAAATTTACTCCTCATATCATGTCAATGTCCACTAATTCTATAGAATTGCTCTATTCTGGTAAAACTAAAGAGATTTTTCTGCTCCAGAAAGTCTTTGAAAATTTTCCGTCCAAAGCCTTCACTCCTATGCATCTTTCCCTTCTTCCTTCCTTTTTCCCTTCTCATTTGAGGTATTTTTACACAGCTGTCCTAATAAAGCAGTATGTTTACATCTTTAAGGAGGCAGGAGCTTCTGAAATCATGGCAAGACAAGTATATATATGTACGTAATCCAGTCTGTATGTTAAAAGAAAATGCTGTCACTTCTGAAATACATGTCTGCTCTTTGGACTGCTTCCCCTTCAACAGTTAAAGTGGATAACAGAAAGATCATGATCCAGGATGAACAAAAAGGGGAACTCTGGACTCCAGAAGAAAAACGAATCAGTATTGAGTTATGAAGGCTCACTGAAGAAATGCTTCTTTTTTCTCCAGAGCTGGGAAAGCTGCCCAATATAATGAGCATTTATATTGCCTGGAAATTACATTAGAACATTTGGGAGAGGTTTCCTTGAAATATGGATAGTTTCAGGACCAGATATTTGGAACTGTACACATCCATGGTATATTTGAATACTGTGCAAACATTTACACGTGAATAATATATCAGTCCTTTTTGTTGGTTATGCCGAAGTATTTGTTGTATAGACATTTTGTTGCTCTGAAAATCTGGTAGTTAAGCAGTGATAAACCAGTTTTGCGAATGAGAATAAAACACTTTGACTCAACTTTCAGTTGTAGGAAGAACAATAGTGAAAGTAAAGATCATGTGATGCAGGTGGACAAATTTCTTTTCATGTCACTGTGTTTACAAGAAATTAGATGAGAACATATGTCTGTCTGCTGGTGCAAAAGTGTTCTTTGGGGCCTTTGCCTGAAGTGCCACATTCACTCTTTTCTAGACATCTGAGGGGAGATTAAAGTGAGGTCACAGCTGAGCTGCTTTGCTGGGACATGTGTCCAGCTCTGTGGAGGAGCAGGCTGAGCCTCTCTTCATGCTTCCTGTGAGACAGCTTGGAAGTCATCGGGGCCAAGCCAGGCAAGGCACATTAACAATTTTAATAGAAACAATGTGAAATGGTCAAAGGTTGTAATTTGGAGTCCTCAGATAATAAATATTTTAAAGTGTACAATACATTACATTTTTCTGTTATAATATTCACAAGACTTTATTATATTATGAAATGCTCTGTCTGTTTTTCCTAAGGCATGGAACTCTTTTTCCTAGAGGCAGATGAGCCATCAGAGGCAGTGATTCAGAAAGGTCAGTTCACTGCCTGCAAAATGTTTTCTAATTCAGAGCAGAAAATACTGTTTCCAACATTATTTTCACCTTTTGAGTCTAAACTTGTTCATTATTTTTTCCTAAACTTGTTCATTATTTATTCCTGACTTCCTATTTTCAAATATTGTATGTTCAATACTTGAGTAGTAACAAAGTGCTTCTGTGGGCCTGGGCTAGAGATCTTCTTATATGAAAAGCAGACTGATAGAAAGGTCTAGATAAATGGAAATAATAATAAAAAAATGTTTTATTAACATAAAAGTTTTGTGACTGCTACTTTGTCTCCCTGTAGATCATTTTTTGCATTGACCATATAGGAACATGGAACACCACTTCTGCATTAATCCAATGGCAGAGCAGATCCAACTCTCTGGCTCACCAAGGGTTACTTATTCTTTCTCCCATTTTTGTGCTGACAGTAGTTTGTGTACAGCTGTACCAAAAAAGAAACACGCAGCTCATGGATTCGTGTGGACCTCAAGAAGCCATGTTGTGACAAGTCTCCTAAATCTACTCAATTTGTTCTTCGTACACTACTTGAAGTTCAGTATTACTAGCAAGTACAGTTTAACAGTGCCTAATTTCTATAAGGGTTAGTGCTGGGTTTAGCAGTTAAAAATGAGGTTCAGATAATGTTGGATTTTTTTTTCTAACTATATTAGAGAGAGAAAAGAGTCTACTGTCAAAATGCCTCTTCCTACATCACGAGTCAAAAAGCATTCTTTGACAGTACCAAATTATCTCATTTCAGCTACAATATACTGCTAAAGAGAACAATCTAATGTCAAAAACAGCCTTTGTTTTGAAAAAAAAAAAACTCCCTTCGGCTATATTTAGAGAATCAACATGATAACTATTAGGGTGTTCTACCTACTTCAAACAAAAAAGTATACTATAAAGTGGATGGCAAATGGGAAATGGTTTAGAGTAAACTAATGAACTTAGTCAGCCATAGCTTCATAAACACCATGATTTCATGATAAAATAGTAGCTACTGTCAAATTTGCATAGGGTTATCAGTCATTTTAAAAGTGAATTGTTTTGTATTGGTTTGATTTTTTTGTGGTTTTTTTTCTTAATTATTACTCAAGGAAAGGAAGCTTGACTGATATATGGAAAGCTTCTTACATACACATCAAAATTATTGGGTTTTTCTGAACTGTTTGCCCCAAATCTGTGCCTTTCCCCATGATGTGGAAGAGAGAAAAGTCCTTTACTGGCAGGTTAGTCTTCCAATTATTTCAGGGTCTGCCTCGCTGCACAGTCATGACAACAAATAATGATACCCTCTATGAATGAGGTTGAAGTTACCCAGAAAACATTCATTAACAGAAAAATTCAGCCAGGTGATTTCTTATTGTCTGCTAACAGCTTTAATAGAGACATTCCAGTTGGTCAGTACCTGATGCAGAGCCACTTTTCAAGTAATGGGCTTTCCTGACAACCTCCTTTTTCTGCCACCAGTTCTGTGGGGTCACGAGTCACTGGCATATGTCTTAGCATGATTGAATCCTCTGAGCATCCAAGCATATTCTTGTAAAATATTATTCTAGTAGCCTAGTAAAATAGGCTTCTTCTGGTTTTCCTAAGAGGGTCTGCAAACTAGCTGCCAAGTGAGACACAGAGTACTGGGGGACTCTCCATCTCTGGGATCAATACCTCTTGAGTGCAGAGTCTGAAGTGCTAAACATATGACTGACATTTTGGTAAGCAAGTGGTTCTGACTGAAATGCTGGTGAAGTTTGCTGTTCAAGGAAAATAAAGATGTCATTTGAAAACTGGAAAAGTCCTGATGTCTGAGCAATTGAATAATGCTATACTGATGAGGTGCAGCAGGAAAACAATCATCAAATACCAGCTTTGTAAAAGAACTCAATGAATTTTTACATGCTGTCTAAAACCTATGAAATATTACAGCTGCACAATGTAGCATATTTTATGTAGTGAAATTCAGAAAAACCTCAAAAGTCTGAAACCTTATAAAATATTTCAAAAGAGGAACTACATATTTTATTCATATAGGATGACATTATCTTAGCAGATTAGGTACAAATCTTGTTAAAAAATAAGTATATACTTAAATATTTATATCACCCAATAATCAGGGAAAGAAAAAAATATCTCCCTCAGCAATGAGGATTTGTGAATGGCTAATTACCAGAACATATTCATTTCTAACAGATTAATTTTTTTACCATACATACCTAATATTTGGCATCCATCCTTGCATCTGTGGAAATTTCTGTGTGTCTGCAATACTTAGAAGGGGAATTAATCAAGACAATTGCTCAGTTTCAAAGAAGTAGTTTACAGGAAAGAATTATATATCCCTTACAGTTCTCACAATGTAAGTACAAAGACTTTACATGTTTCTTCCAGCCTTACTGAACAACTTCAAACCCATCATTTCCATAGTACAGGTAAAAGAGCTTCGCCTGCCAAACTACTTGATTTTGAATATAAATTATTGCTTTTCTTGGAAAACCTCAAAGGATTTAAACTTGATCTCAGTGCAGATTTTTGAGTTGTGGTAGAGTTTTCCATCACAAGCGTGTTGGAAATTAGGACCTGATGATTTTTCTATAAAAGCCTTATGAAAACACAAATGTATTTAAAAGCAATTTCTGTGTAACATTATGTAAGAGATTCATTCAGTGAGCACAGTGCTGTCTTCTGGCTCTGTAACCTAGTAACCTAAATAATTGAAAAGCTACTTATATTTTCCAAAATTTGATTTTTGCTTCCCAGGTAGGCCTAATCAATGTGCCTGCATTTTACAGCCAACTGACATTGTGAAAAGGATTTAACTTGTCTGAAGAGGTCTTGCCTGTAGCACTGGTGATGTCTGACCTTCTGGTCTTTGATCTGAGCTATTTTCAGTGTGGTTCTTTGCAATTCCCCACTTTCCTGTCAAACTAAGGCAGCCTCCTGTACTTCTCCACTTACTTCATGGAAATCCTTGCAGAGGGACATGTGAAGGCAGACGGGGATGCTAAATGAAAAAGAGCCATGCTTGACTGTTCTCAAGAAAACGATAATTAGTAAAGTGGACATGATCCAGCATTAAATCCAGATGCTGGTTTTTAAAGTCTCTTCACCTCAATTCTTACTATATTCCCATTTTTCTGTCTGTGCACAAAGAGTGTTGGATGAGAGGATCCAGGCAGTCTTTCAGCTTCCTTGGAGAGGCTATTGACTATCTGCATTAGATGTTTTAAATGGAAAAGATTTTTGAATACTTACACTTATCTACTCTGCTCCTGCTACTAAACTGCCTTGTACAATCCTATGCCTTTGTTTTTCTAAAGGTTGTCCTGTCTGCCTATGCTTAGATACAAAGGTCAGATGGCCAAAGTTATGAGATAAAGGTGGAAAATGGCTCTTTGAAAACCACTTTGTTAGGTAGAACTTGTCCTTCTTAAGATCTGTGCTGGTCTGGTCCACAACTTTAAAGCCACTGTTTGAGACTTCAGAGAAAAGTGCAAAGCAGGTCCTCCTGCAGATGCAACATCAAGTAACACAGAGCTTAATGCAAAGTTCTCACAATGGAGGTAAGGATGAAGAGATATTTGTCGGGGTGCGAAAGGAACCTTACCGGAGGTGGAAAAGAAAGAAGCCACCGCAGAAGAGCAGAGACACAGTCAAAGAAGTGAATGAAATAGAAATGCAGCCTGTTACACCCTACATTTGAGGACAATCCCTGAGTTTGAAGTCAGTTAGATAGGAGTTCGTAGCTGTATTAGAATAGGAATGGAATAATCATAATTACAAATGTTGTAATCGGTTCATTGTACCCCAGTTCTCCCAGTTACAAATCCCTGATTGGCTGTTCAGTTCCCGGGCTCTGGGCTTCTCCCCATTGGCCAGCCGTTGCCCCTAACAACAGCACGTTCCCTGGTTCCACCTCCGGCTGGCCACTCCCTGACTCCTCCCCGACCTACCCTTGTTAGGAAACACCCTTCCCCTTTTTCCCTTATTTGATGTAGGCCTGCCCTAACTCCTCCCTAGAATCCACCCCCTTCCAGAACCTTCCCCACACAAGGTTATATAAGCCGGGCTCACAGTTGAATAAATGGCCATTTTGCACCTCATCCCTTTTGCAGAGTGGTCCTTTCCTTTTTCTCCTAGCAGGCCCGCGTCACTAACAAGATGAAGAGATATTTCCCCACATTCAAAGGTGTTACACATTTGAAGGTAACCACTATTCTGGTGTCCTCACAGTGCCTATGCTTATTGTTTTATCCATATTTTCATTTCTTCTGGCTGCAGTCTTTCATGTCAAAATATCTTTATTTCTCACTTCCAGTAATTTCTCATCTACTCAAAGTTTTGATTTGTTGTTAAAAATTCTGAATTATTTCAGTTTTCACTGTGTAAAACACTCCTGTTATCATCATGAAATCCACCCTTTTCTGATGCTACATTAATAGGGTGGTAAACTCCTCAGAAGTTTCTCCACACAACATAAGGCTGACACTATTCATCCAGAGCTTTGCTGAGCATGGCTTTCCAGGCTGAGACCCTTTTGCACCCGGTTCCTATGTACTTTCACTAATTCATTCCAGTGCATCTGAAAGAACCACTGTCCATCTCTCATGTTTTTTTCCAGGACTGAAGAGAGCTGATACAACACTGTTTCATACTGTCTGCATTCCATTCCCAAAATCATGTCCTTTTCCTTAGTTTGAAAACTTACACCCATGTCACCCAATACTGACATGCTTCCTCAGCCTTTGCATTGTCTGCTCTGCTGCATTGCAAATAAGATTATTGTTAGTGCAATCTTAGCAGTTATTTGGCACCAATCTGGAGAGATTAGTGGAACTCATACAAAAATAAGAAGGCATGCAAATTTTCTAGCTAGATATGTGACACTGTTGGACCAGACTTACACCATTTTTTATTTTCCACTAAAATAGAGCAAAAACTACTGTGACTGTTGAATTTCTTAAGACATGAACAGTACATATACACATACGTATGAAAGACCAGCTTTGCCTTGCAAAGCAGTCAGTCTCTTGCAGGATAAAGTTTGCTTTCAAAATTCCAGCCAGGGAGTTAAGGAAACTTAGAGTAAATGTAAAAGCCCATCAGCTATTTTTGGATATATACACATAGGGCATTCATGTCTGCTAGTACTGGCAGATACAAAACACACCAGTGTAACAGCTAGGTGATCTAAACTTTGAATTATGGTAAACAATGCCCCAACATTTTTTTTTTTTTTTAATTCAAGACACTGCTCAGAGAAAAATAATTGGTAGCTGATCCCAAAAGAAAATTTACAAGCATCTGGGAATTATTTGCTGAATTTACCTGTAAATGCAACAGGGATTTGGAAACTCATAGAAAGGGCGACTACTCCTCCATTCTAACTCACTAAGCTCCATCTCAAACCATCACATAGCCCTTACCCACTGCAGAGTAGAAGTCAAGACTCTGGCTTGTGGCATAAACATAACATTTGTGATTTGCTGCAGACAACTTTCTAAGGCCATGGTTAATATTCTGACTAGTGATCAATAACTTTCAACTTGCAAACTCATGGTGGATTTTGCCTGTTTTTTGAATGGAAAGGCAAAGTTCAACAATCTTCTGATCATTTTCCTTTAGAGCATTAGGCTTTGTGTTGTAACAGCACAGCATCCTTCCCCCATGCTTCAGTGTAGACCTCAATTTAGCAACATTAGAAATCAGCAATAATGCTGTTACCAGTGTTTTATGTACATATTGATCCTGTGTATTAAAACTGAGGTTGGCATGGTGAAGTATATAAATATAAACAAAATATGAAAACTTGAAAAGAACTGTACCACTAAATGAAGATTTCTAAGCAATCATGTTTTTAGCAGAGTTCTCTAACACCTCGCTGTAAAACCATACTCAGTGAAAAAATCTGAAAACTGGTTTTATTCTTATCTATATTTAAGGTTTTCTCAGCATCAAAATGGAAAAATAGATCAAGGTGTCAACCTTATCTGACATCATAACACCCATGACACCCTCCTCTGAATATCATCTCAGTTTGCCCTACTGATAAAGGCTGATTTTTCTTCACCAGTATATTAAACACTTTATTTACTTGATGTCCAGAGTCCCTCTCTTATGTTAGCACCAAAATTAAAAAAGAAAGGAAGATCATACTGGGCATGATAGAAAATTATTCCAGTTTCTGTGGAATCACTTTGTGATGACCAAGACCTTGATCCTGAGCTCAGCATTATTATCAATAATTTATCTTTACTACCTTTTTACCTCTGAGTAAAGAATGTTTTCATAATATCTAGTCTAAACCTACTTTCTTCTATTTTGAAGTCATTCCCCCTGTCCTGTCACTGCATGTTCTTATAAATAGCTTCTCTCCATAGTCAACTATCATCATTGTACCCATTCCATATACCAACATATTTACTGCTCAGTGACAGCCTTGAGGAAAAATTGTTTCTCATTTACCTTCCCACCTGTGCAGACATACAACATTTTACAGTTAATGGCATAACAATTAAAATAATGGTGTTGCAGATGTACTGTTTTAATTGCATTCTACGTTGCTGTTATTACACAAATTATAATAATGCTTCCCAAAACTGGTCATGGCAGGATTATAGGCGGTGTTACTGATCTAAGCAAGCAATCTGTTTTTTTTTAAATCTAACTCCTTTTTTGACTCAGCTTTATGATATGACAACTGATGTGTACTACCTCCCTGCTATGGCTTAGCTTCACAGACTACAGAGGTATGCAGGATACGCTCCTTTCGGCTTTGGTGTAGCTGTAGGTAGGTGAGTGCCTGCAGCCAGGCAGTCTTGAAGCTGAGGCCTAATGCAGAGTTAGAGGTGCATAAGGAACCAAAAGGTAGAAGAGCTGGATTTGAAAGAAATAGACAGTTTCAAACTTAGTGAGTTATTTAAAACACTTGAATAGAAGATTATTTAAATAAATCAAGAAGTTAGAAAGAAAAGTAATACTGGTTGAGGCCCTGGAAATCTTCTGTAACCTGAAAATGGAAATATACAGTTCACAATGAATTATTGTTCTGATAGCAGCTATTTTCTTGATAACATCTCAAAATGGTAGCTACGTCCTCCATTTAAATTTGTCTTTAAACAGCAATAATGAGGCACAGCCTGACTACTTGTCTTTAAAGTAGTCTTATTGGATTAAGAGGTATTCCAATACAATTAAAAAATATTACAGTTCTGCGACTCTTAAATATAAAATATCTGTTGTTCAAATTAGAAGGGGGAACTTTTGTAGAAACTGATCTGTGTAGAAAATGGATTCAAGCAGCCGCGTAGGAAAAGCTAAAATGAAATGCAAACCTTTAAAGAGAGGTTTTGGAAGATATGAAAGTGCAGTACTCAAGCTGAGCAGCTTGTCCCTTGATAAGCTATTCTTTATAACTTTAATTTTATGCTCTAAAGAACATATGAAGTAATAACTTTAAAAAAGCCTTAAAAAAGTTTAAAAGCCATGTGTACACTACTATGTCCTGTTTCCCATGGAGCAAAAGTTAACTGTACTTTACAAGAGCTAAATAAATAAATAAATACATAAAAGGAAAGCCTTAAACAATATTTATTCCCTTGGGGAAAAAAATAAAAATGTTGAAACCTCAAAACCTCTACATCTAAATATTCACATTGCATTGTCCATGAGTTTTGGATACGTAATTAGGGTAGATTTTACTCCATAACACAAATCATACTAAAACTTTCATCAGGTCTGCTACTTATCTCAGTGTACTATTTAACTGCCAAATCATCATCCTACACACTAAACTGCATCTTGTGGAAAGAGTAATTTAACTGTCATTGAAAATATAATACATTGGAACAAGCAGCCAAAGTCAAGCAGATTAAACTGAAATTAGCAGCAGATTCAAACAGCCTTGAAATATGGTGTTGGATGAGCAATATATGGAGGAATATATAATGGCAGATAAGTAAGCAAATCACTGGCTTCAACTGTAGCAGTAGCAAATCCTAATTACACCAATCACATACTTTTGTTAGACATGGAATTACATAGATAGATGTATGTATATATGCAGACAAATATACATGTTTTGTTAATAACTACTTGATACACATTTTCATAAATTTTATACTAATAACCAGCATAAATAATGCAGCTAGATTATATTTTTGAATAATAATATAGTACTAGTATTTAATTTAATAAATTATACAGTTCTCAGAGCAAAGTCTTGTATCCTATCATACATTGTCTTCAATTCCCTAAGATGACGTTGTCATTTTAAGTTTTTTAATGTCATCAATGAGATCTCACACTGATGGACTGCAAACAAGAAACTGATAGTTCTCTGAATAGAGAACATCTGGTTAGTTCTGATCATTTTTACAGCATTTAGGTTTGCAGACTGTTTACAGCAGTAACTGCAGAAAGATTCCTGGGAGATGTGTTTTCACAAAAGCCTTAAAATATCTCATTGCCTTTTTTTCCTCTTCAGGCGCTGAGATGCACACGTTGCATGCTTCATATTGGTGGATGAAATTATTTGAGGATAAAGACATCCTTCTGAGATTAAATTTTTAGACTGAATATTGCACAGGTGTCTCAAATGCAGGGACTATCACCATAATACTCAGGAAGAATTCCATGCATTTAAACCTAACTTCTTTTTAAATGTTCAGTAAACTAAGACTCATGACTTTATTTCATTTTTAGTGGATAATTTTTAAGGTATATGTAAGTTTAAAAAAAACCCAACCACAAACAAAACCTAAAAAACAAACCAAAAAACTCCCATAATCATTTTCCCTAAAAGTTTTAGTAAATATTCATAGTTACTAATGAGACTGAAAAAAAAGAAAAGTTAAAAAAAAAAAAAAGACATCTTGGAAGATGCTTTTGTAGTTTAACCTGCTCTTCAAACCTGTGAAGGCAGCTATATTTCTTAGCTGTAATTCTGTGAAGGAGAATCCCCTTGCAATGGACAGTCAGTTCTTCCCTACCTAGAAGAAGTAAACAGTGTACACTCCCTTGTGTGCTCCATCCAGTATAGGTAGATGTTCCTGTGGTCCCTGCAGACCCCCGTGACACTGCTGCCACTGCCTCTCCCAATTGGAAGGCTGACATTGGCACTGACTGATGTCTCCTCACAGTATTTCAGCAGATATCAATGCTTCTCAATTGCCTTTCATTCTCCATCTCAGTAAATTTCAGCAAACGTGTCAGAGAACATACCTCCATTACCCTTACCTTCATATCCTTTACATGCTGCAATTTGACATCCAGCAAAGGACTACTGAGAGACTGAAAGAAATACCTAATCTTTAAATTAAAACAAAGTATTTTCCTGCTCTGCATGTAGAGATACTAATGTGTAGTTGGTGATTTTAAACAAATGTTAAGAGTGACCAAACTATTTACTGTGAACTTATAAAGCTGAGCACAGTTTTACTGAGGAAGTAAATGAAATTTCATATGGTTTGCCTGTGCTGGTTTCATTTAGAACCCACTATAACAAATTGGAAAATTTCCCCTATAAAATTATTTCCTAACGTTGATATGCAATCTGCTTGTTAAAGTATGAAATTTGATTATTCCTGCTTGTTTAGATGCACATGTATCTACCTAACATGATAGAAGCAGTCCTTCAGAGTATTTAACTCAGCATTTGACCTTCCAAAGAAACTGTGCACAGATGTTCAGTCTAATGGGTAGGATAATATTTCCATTCTTTTGTTTAAAATTTGCTGCCCAATTTTAGCATGCTTCTATTTTTTCTAAGAGCATGTTAGATGTTTTTTTGTGGGAACAGTTGAAAAAATAAAAGACTAATTACTTAGTTATCACTAAGTATCAACCTAGAAGAAAAACTTTATGTCTAAGAAAGAAGAGGAATTATTCAATTAGATGATTTTGTAGTTGTTTTGTTTTGTTTTGTTTTTCAGATGATGCTCATTGATAAAAACACTAGGCTGCAGAAGAACCTAGACTTACTGCCACTGTTAAAAAGGTCTGAAAGAATGTCTTGGAAACAGAAATGGAATCAAATCCCTAGCTCTGTATGAAGGTTGAGATGCAAATTATCTCATATCATTATCTTCAGGGATTCAAAATTTTGATTGATGGCTGTGTCTGCATATATTTCTATGAATATCTGACTTATATTGGGAGATTGCACTCTTTTATTCTTGAGCTAACACTGTTGTATCTAGTAAAAATTATAGTCTGTCTGTGCAGCTCTGACTGTATGAAAGCCACTTTCTCCAGGAGGTTTCCATGGAATGAATGAGTTTTTCAAAGCAGACAAAAGGAGAAATGTTGTTATGATCTTTATGCAGAAAAGCAGTCAAATAAACTACAGGGCTGCTTTCAGCAGTGAAGTCTGATACAGATTACTGTATTTGCTGCTTTGACTTCTTTCCAATGAAAAGTAAGCAAAATACATTCTTTTTACAGAGCTAAAGGACACCATTCAGCATTACACCCCATCTATATCTACCTGCCCTAACAGACCAAGAAGCATCTTCTTTTATGTACTCCCTGAATTGGCATTAATTGCAAGAAAACCAGTAATTGCAGCTTCAGGGACACAAAACCAGGGCCCTCAGCCGGGATGTTGTGCAACGTGTTGTCCTCTTTTTTACTGTTATATTAAAGGCGTAGTCAGTGATTTCACTGACACCATCAAGCTCAACCATTTGTTTTAGCATTATCTGTCCTTTTCAAATTTCTATACGTTTTTGACATTCCCCTCACTGCTTTCTAACAACAATTTTGTACACTCTGATAAGTTGGGGCTTTTTGTGCCATGAAGATCTGTGTGCTTCCTCAGCCAGCTGGTTCTCTCTCTGGAGTTGTAGAGATAATCATTTGTGATTGCAGTAACATGAAGATATCCACTATGGAAATGCCAGTCAACAAACCTTACAGGTACAGAATGGTATTTAATTAGCCTGCATTTTACTTACAGATTTCATTATTCCACATGCCAAAAGGGCTTAGTTATAGGCAATTATTTTAATGTAGTAACAATGGATTCATACAGGGGCTATTGAGGAAACAGTATTGGAGAAATGTCAGCTATTATGAAGTGAATAAAAATATTACAGTCACTCTGAGCTTCTGTTCACCAACTAAAGTTATTATATTTGTCAACATTTATAATGCAACATTAGTGTTATACTAACTCTGTCTTGACTACTGTAACTATGTCTATACAGCACATGAGCTAACCAAGGCAGGCTGCAGTACTCCCTATTCACAGTGTAACTCATTGAAATGAATGGACGTTTCACAGTCAGCTTAAATACGGCAACAATTTTATGAGATGTCTTTTCCAAGGTCACACAAGAAATGCATCTCTGTGCTAAAAACAGAATCCAGATGTCTGCTGAATACAGTCAGCTGAAACACTTCTGTAGATGCTGTTCTGATCAGCACAGCACTAGGTAAGGGTTTACTATCCCTCACTCACATTTTCAGACTAATCTTTCCCTTCCCCTCCATGAACCCATGACTTCTTTGTGGCACCAGCCAAGTGACCTGTGCTTCCAAAAACTGTCAAAGTCTGTCCCTCTTGTGTCATCAGATAAGGGAGGCACGGAACAGCACCCTACATCTGATTCAACTTGGCCAGCTCTGGAAGCAGGGCTGGCATTCACCACAAAGCTCTGATGAAGCAGAGCATGTACTCTGTTTGCAGAGTTCATTCACTGTCTGTATATCAATGTCAATCTCCAAACCACACTTATATGAAAATAAACAGTGTGAATGGATATTAAACATGGGTAGCAGTCGCTGGCAATCACTGAAGAGTATTTGTAACAAAATGCAAGGGATTTACTATTCCCATTAGGGTTAACATCAGTTCTGTGGCTAAAAATCCAGGCACTAATGCTCCTAAAACTAAACCACTATCCCATTTTTAGTACCATTCTAATAAAATCCAAATGAAAAGATTTAAATGGAAGTCATTCACAGTGTCAGTGACATGCTGCTCCTGGTTATCCCTGGATGTGCAGTATCAACAACTGGGCAGCAGTGCTGAGTACATGGACAAAATCCAAAATCCTCTTTTCTGTGTTTAACCACAGAGGAATTCCAGCCTTCTCCCTTGTACAACACATACTGAACTATAAGGTTGCAAAAATAGCTTGTTACTTGGAAGCCGTGTGCTACCCTAAGATAAAAACACTCAGCTGTTCATATTCAGACTTCTAGGCTCTGTGGCATTTTATATGCAAATACACTTGGGATTACATGTGTATAGTCAAATTGATGAAGTTATTACCTTAGAATGAGCTGGAATGATAGAATATTCCCTTTATTTTGTCAAGGATTTGCTATTTAGGACTTCCATAGAAAGCCAATTACACTGCTGAAAAAATCGGGATAAATTTATGAAATGCACAGAATTATTTTTAGCTGTCAAAATTCTTAAAATCATAAGCTGTAGATCGATAATTAACTGGCTAGTATGATTGAAGACATATGATTTAATTTAAAAGATGTCTACAAAAGAATGACTACTTGAAATAGAAAAACAGATGAGGTTGGAGAAATAAAGATATAATAATTAAAATGTGCCTCTTGAGCAAAGTCTGAAAGTGTATACCTAATTCCAAGCATATGACTATCCTTGTGACTTCACCATACTACCAACTTACAAAAATTTTTAGCAAAATCTTTAACAAGATTTAGCAAGGGGCTAGCAGAGTTACTTAGATAAAACTCTCACTGAATTATTTAGGAAAGTTTCCATTACAGCTTTCCTCTCTGTGAACATAGGTTTGTTATTTTAATGGATACATTGTACTGCAAAAAAAAGAAGGGAAAAAGAAAGGCAGGAGAAACAAAGAAAGAGAAGTTTAATTTTTCCCCTGATATATAGTTAAGGTCAAATCATAGACCAGAATCCTATATAGTGTATTGGTCATAATAAAAAGGACACTTTTTTTTTTACTTACAAAATGTATTTACTGCTATCTCAGTAATACTTTATAACAGCAAATCTTTATGATCAAAGGAAATGTCCTGAAGTGTGACAAGTAATTTCAGTTGCCCAGATTAGCAAAAATTTACCAGTGTTATATTCTGAAGTTATTTCACTGAAGGGGAAAAAAAATAGTGGTACATTCTTTCATTTTCAAAGCAGCATTTTTTTCTTCTCTCTGGTTTTGTTTCTCATGACATATTTGCTCCTACCTCTGTAAAAAAGGAAAGGAAAAAGACAAAAACAGAATTCACGTCATTGCACCACTTGCTTGTATCCTTTACTGTCTGACAACAGAAAAGCAAATGGGAAAATAGGATGTGATAAGGCTTTCCACTGAAATGTCTGATGTGCTAGGAAGTATCAGAGTTCAAAAAAATAATTGGAGCAGAGGGAAGGAAACTTTTGGGGAGGTTTGGGAAAGCCTGAAACAAATATTTGAAAGTGTTTATAATATTAGGTGGAGACATTATTTCCTCCCCCTACATATAATTTACATAACAGGTGTTCAAATATGCTATATGGTACCTAAAATAAAGAATCCAGTGTTGTGAATTTTCATATTTCTGTGTGTATTTTTTCATTCTATGTTATTTGAAATCTGTGCCCACATAAGATGTATTTGGATGGTTTTTTTACGAATGGCATGAAGTCACTACAGACAACATTAATCATCAAGATGATCTTTCAATATGTATAAAAATACCAAATATATAGGTCAGTATTTGAGAACAAAGCCTGTTGAAATGGAATTTAGTATTTCTGAACATTTGTTTCACATTTGTTTGTGGTAGAAGTGTATGAGACCACCAATGTGAAAATTTCTAGGAACGAGGTTTCAGAAAACATTTTTTCAGCAGAGAAGATTGATTATATAGAATGGTACATAAAAAAGAAAGCAATAATTATAAGAAGCTGTTAAGGGGAGGTAAAATCTGCATTTGTAATTCAAAACTGTTTACCATACTAAGAGCAGTAGTTATACCCTAAACTGGAGAGTAATTATTCCTTATTTTCCCACTTAGTAATTTATTTTTTTATGTACTAATACAAACACTTTTCCACTTTTCAGGTTTAGTAGCACTACTTTGCTTTAGATTTACCTCATCATATAGAAAATACTCAATTCCTGTCTCTAGTAAGAAAATATTTCCCAAGTTACAACAGGAGATAGATGGTCATACAGCTAAAATTAACACAGCTAAAATTCATGCAAGTCTTAAAATATGTAACTATTTTTTCATGCATTAAAAATGCCAAAGTCTCCATGTGACTTATTTTGTAACCCAAAATGATGAAAAAGGGCATGAGGATAAAGATTATTGAAGGACAGCAGCAAGACACCATCAGCATTCTTTATTTACACATTTCCCCCAAAGAACTGAAATGTCAAGGGAAGACAGATAAAGAGAACATTAAGTGATGAAGAGAATATTAACTTTTGCTTTTTCTTTAATTTTCTGAAAGCAGTCCACATGTTAAAAGTAAGTGATGGATAGTTATATTCCTTTCCAGACCTTCAGGGTTATTTTGCTGTCCAGTGATTACATGAAGGAAAATGCACACCTATATCAAATCTGTCTTCCAATTTCCATGGAAGAAGACTCTTAAGTCTTGAGAACATTAAGGGAAACCACTAAATCAGAGTATTGAAAATGCAAATGAAAGATCATATAAGTGAGCCCTAACATAATATTTTTTTCATTTGCCCTTGTTTACTCTATTTTTCTGTATTAAAATCTGGAGATTTATCTCCAATATTTGTAGTCAAATGACTTAGAAAGCAAGGAATTTATTGATACCATGATACTGACTCATTGCCATCCAATGCATATATATATATGAAATATCTACAATTTATGAATTTTAAATATTTAGGATATTGGGTTCATTTAATAATGGATTGTTCTGTAGAGTAATTTGTACAATACATTCACTGTTTTTCTTCATGAATTCAAAAATACTCAAAATATTCAGAAAATCCTAATAATTATTAATCCAAAATTACTAGAGTTATGCACAGAAATATGTACATGCTCCAGTTATGCACATTTATCTGGAGCATGTACCAGATGGTGAAGCAGTGATTCAGAAAGAGTTAGGAGGTTATCCTGAATTATCATCTATATGATCTTTGTAAGCCATATTCTAGTGAAAAGGTCTGTCTGGAGCATTTATTGCATAAATAAAAGTGGAAATGTCCATTAGAAATAGGAAAGTTATCCTGCGTCTATTGGTCATGTTGAGAACATTGCTATGAAAATACTCCAGACTTGGGGATCGCATATCACAAAAGATATCTGTGCACTGGAAAGACCTCAGAGGGGTCGCAAAAAGCAATTAAAAGGGAGGTAAAAATCAGACCTTAAACATTTCAAGTTATTCTACTTATCAAATTGGAGATTGAAGTTATACTTCTATAACTTACCATGTGGATAATTACAAAGGTACCCAATAAGGCAACAATAATGTAAAATGTGGTACTTGACTGTTATACTCAGTTTAGTGCACTTTATAAATAATATATAAATGAAAGCAATTCAAAAACATGAATGGAGGTGGTATAGGCTCCTTCTTATCACAACACTTCATAACACATAGTGGCATAATATACAGGATACTTTACAGGTAGGCTGATTCCCTGACTCAGGAAAAAAAAAGAGCCATTTTACGGTTATTATAGAAAGGAATAGGACTATATGTTCTGTGATAATCTTTTCTAGTCGTAAATTCTATGTCCCACCCAGAGAAAGCCCATTCAAAGTTTTCTTTAGGATGACCAGGTTAAATGGGGGATTGCTTACATTGCTGTCAACATAGAGAAAGTACTACACTAGCTTATCTTGAATTTACTGTGTTTCAAGAATTCTATTTTTTTTTAACCTACGAAACAGAGGTAGTTGAATTTTTTTAATTATTATTATTTCCTGTTCTCCACTCTGACTTTCCTCAGACTTTTGTGTGTAGACTGAGGATGCAATATTGAGCAGAATCAGCTTTGATGAAAAATATAAAATCATGTAAATCTTTCTTAGATACTTAGTATCAGCATATTTCATGGTTGCTCAGAAGGTATTTTCCTTCTTTACACTAGTAGGGACTCCATGTAATTCTTTCTTTAATCTGGAGTTTATGATAAGGATTGCAAAAATAACAACACTTGAAATTATTAAAAAAATTAATTACCTAAGACTCTATTGAGCTTATACTATTGGCAGTACCTAGATTTTGTTATTTTCCTACTGTAGCCGCAGAGTTTAATATTCTGAAGATGGAGATGTTTCTGTCTACCTACAGCCTTTAGGAGGACAATGTACTCTGATTTCACAGTTCAGAGGACTAGAAAAACTGACCCTATTTAGCCTTAAATACTTGGAAATTAATCACAGTTTCTCTTTCATGTATGTAAACGTTCATGGGAAAAATTCAGAGAATCAAAACTATGTCAGTTCCTAATTCTGGAGGAGGTCAATGAATTTCAAAGACTTTAAAGGGCAGTTTAAAGATACACAATTTCTTTGCACTCCCTATGAGACAGGGATAACCATGTGCTGCTCAAACACACTTCCACTTTTCCTTTGCCTGTTCTTGACATTTTGCTATGCCAGTAAAAAGGGGTAGAAGAACAAATAAGCTGACATGCCTATTCCTGTAGATTCCTTCTAACAAATTAAATTAACCTTTGGAAACTGAAATTTGCCAAAAGCTTTGGCTTTTGGCATCTCCTAAACAACACAAGGGGATCAGAAAGGCTGATTCTTCTTGTTTGCAAATTTGCAGAAGAACTGTGATTCAATGAGGCTATTTCTTGCCTCAAACCAACCTGTGTGCTTACGGAAAGACTAGGAGTGAATCTTCAATTTTTTTTTAATTTCCAGTTCATAAATTCATTTGATTTATACCACACTTAAATCTAATATTACCCAAACTGCCTTAGGCAATTAATCTATAATTTTATAGCATGTGTAAATAATGCCGAGTCAGATTTAAAATTGTTGCCTATTTCTGAGCGGAAAGAAATTACATCAGGTCTTTTCATTAGTCACAAGATATCATATGTTCAACAGACTCCAGTCTGAACTGTTGGCATCCAGATATAATAATCTACTAATTATCTTACCATTAAGCTGTAATTTTTAATTGTTCCATCCGACCTTCAAAGGAAAGTTATACATGACATTTTAATACACTAATAAAATGTCATGTTATTTTTTAAAAAAAAGCCAGTTTATTTTTCTTCTAGCTTCAGCAAACAATCCCTTGAGCATTTGCAAAGACTAATTTTAAAAAGTCTTACTTGTATTCTTTCTTGTGCATATATACACATATACATTTATATAAATAGACATAAATGTATTTGAACATGAAATATTTTTTAAGAACCACATTAATGCTATTTTAATAATTGCAGCTCATAAATAATTAACTTCCTATGTGTTACTAGCAACTTCAAAAAGGGATTTGAAACTATCCAGGATATTTCAGACTTCATCATTAGGAACCCAGTTGTTGGGGTTTCTTGCAGATGTCTTTATTTTTATGAACCATTTTCCACTTTACAAATTATTACAAATAAATAAATAAATAAATATTGAGTTCTATTTTTAAGCCAGTTAATTATTAATATTGACAAAAGGAATATTTAATATTTCTTAAAGTCCTTCAGGTAGAAATGATTTGCAAGTTTCATTTATTCCATCACTGAAAGATTGAACTTGATAAGCTAAAATACATTTCCTGCAAGCTGAAATGTCATTACAGTTATAAAACTGAGACTTTTATTTAACTGCATAGTCCATATCTGTCCAATCATTTAATAGTCTGTTAACAAAAAAATTACTGCAATATCAAGACTTATAGTTCTTTACACTTGAAGCACAATTGCTTTTAATAAATAGCATCTGTCCTCTTTGCAGTTACTCTCATACACCCAAAATAGGCAGAGGCTGAAGCTGAGAGCCTTCTACCTCCAGCAGGGGCTGAGGGAGCCATCTTCACTGGGGGAGCACTCTACTGTTGGGGCGTGTGTTTCTGTGTAAGGGTGCTCTTACAATTTGGTTCACTTAGCAACACTTTCAAACATTTTCCAGAAATCTGATGTTAACACTGATCTATTTTTAAATTATCCAAAGACTTCTTATCCTTACTGTTCATAGGGTTTTGTAGGATAATCACTGCACAATGGTGCATACTAATAATAAATCAAAGGTTAGTCATCTGAGCATCAGACAACTTAAGTTGCTTTGCTAGCCAAACAGTGGCAACACCAGACATACCTGGACTAGTGGATATGTTTGGAAAAAAGTGCCTTTGCTCTAAAAGCACATTTTTGGGTTGCCCTACATTCATGCAAGTATTAAAAATCATCGAGTGAAAAATGCTATTTCTTGGAATAGGATTTTTGCTCATGTTCACAGGAAGAATCACTGGTTATCAGATGGACTACATCAGTAAACTATTCAGGGCAATTAATAATATCAACTCAGACATGGCAGTCAGTTCTGTAGGACTGAATTCACAAACCAAAGATTCTTTACTCTGGGATAAATAAAAAAATGCTTTGGAGATGAAGATATCCACCCTCAGGGTATAGCAACTATATGTATCACTATACTGTCAGTGGTATCTCCAGGAACGATGTGACTGCAAGGGAATCAATGTGACCACTGAGTCAACAATGGCATCTGAACTAAATTTAGAAAGTGCATCCTCAATAAGGAACCTTCAGTGTATATCTATTATTTCAAATATCGAGTTCAAAGTTCTCTAAATATTTATTAGATAGGGGCAGAACATTGCAAGATCCAAAGAAAAGATTTTACAAAACAATATTAAAAGGGTCACAGACTTGTGAGTTAAGTTGGGTGACACTGATGATTGTGATCATTTGAGTTTTATACTGTACGAGCAAGTTTTTTGTTAACCATTTTGCTTCAGACAGCTAGTGAAATAAATCATTCAGTCGGTGAATAAATGAGTTTTGGCGGGGGTTTTACATTTTTTTGTTGTGAAAAAGATGAAAATCTAGTGTGTGTATGTTTTACTTAAGATTAATTCAATGATATGTATTTTACAACCAGCACCCATGATTGCATAACACAACATTTTGTGAAAGGGAAGTTTTTCTCTTATGAAAATTATTTTCTGCTTGTAGAACGATTTTTCAAGTTTCCAGTAGCAAATAACTAACTGAAAGAAATACATATTTGCAATTATTAAGTGACTTCGGTTGGAGGTTTGGTTTTGTTTTTTTGGGTTTTTTTGGTTTTGTTTTTGTTTTTTAATTTTTGAAAGCAAACTAATTAAATTACTCACTGGTAAGGACACTTGCAGGATGTATCTGTATTAAAGCTTTACTTTTGATAAGGAGTGCAATTTAAAATAGATCCTGCTTATTCTCATTTACCACAGTGTATTTGCATGGAACTGTCTTATGGCCCAGATTTCTAGCAGTGCAATTAAACAAGGTGTGCTTCATATTTTCCAATTAATATGCTCTAATTACTAATGGATTCTCACTCTATGGGGTCAGCTGTTACTGTGTCAAGGTAAACCCTTCAGAATATCTAGAAGGTGTATTTGCGGCACTTGGCACAAACAGTCCTGCATCACAGATTTGTTCTTCCTGTGCCAGGATGGTTGTTACTGAAAACCAAGTTTGAGGCATCAGTGAACTGAACATGAGAGAAGGACTTAGTGACTAGACAACTTCCACACTCTCTTCTATGTGCTGGTCACCTCCTGTCCAAAGCTTGCAAATGAATTATTATTCTGATTTTTAATGTTCTGTCCCTTTGGGTCTCTTTTCTGACAAAAGTTTATCATCCCATATAAATAGAGAGCAACATTGTCAGAAATGAGAAATCATATGACATTTCCTATTTTGAAAGTCAGTAATAACATCACTACTAAACAAAAAAGCCGGGACAGAAACAAAGGTAATAGAATCTCCCCATAGCTGTCTCTGAGTGGATCAAATTCTGATCATATTGCTCTTTATGACTGAAGTCCATTAATTCTTGCCACTTTAGCTGAAGAAAAAGGTGTCTTAGGAGAGACCTGATATTCAAAAGGGGAAAACCCCATTGCTCAATAACCCTAACCCTAGCGTCTCCCCAGTATCACTTTTCTCTTTGAGATGGTCTTTATGGTACAAACCCTCTTTGTTTATTCTTCTTTTCCTTCATAAGTCAATAAAAAGCTTCCTCATTCCATGGGAATCACTGTAATGTTTATTTTCAGCAGTTTTGACATTTTTTATGGCAGGTGAATTATATTATAAGAAGAAAAGCTAAGAAAGGAGACTGAACATCATTGAGAATTTCCAGAGCATTTTAAGTAGGACCAATGTTTAAAATTATAATTTAAAATGCTTAAAATTGTGTAGAGTACTAAAGAATCCAAACGTTGAGTAGGGAAGAAAACATTCCTTGAAGCAAAATATCAGACACTCTGAAAATTAAAAATATCCATTAAACAAATCTATGTATTATTTAATATTGCTCATGTAAAAAGCAAATACCACTTGAATTGAAAACCTTGCATACACTCATCCACATGTATGGCTTTGCTTAAAACTAGCTTTGACCATAGAAACAAGCAGTATCAGAAAAAGTGCATTTCATTCAGAAGGAAACCGCATGCCTTTGAAGATCTGTACAGGCAACACATTCCTGTGCAAAGACTGGAATCCTGCTTAAATTCTCTAAGGGAGAATTGCATAAATATGAAGCAATATACACCTGTTCAGAGAGTACTCATGGAAAAGGATGTCTCAAGTTGCCTTTAAAAGCAATATAATAGTTCACACAAATTTGGATTTGTATCTGGATTGTTTATCTGATAGCTGCCATGAATGTGATGTAGCCCAAAGATGAAAAATTCAAAATAAAATTTCTCTCATCCCCCATGGACAGCATTTGAACAGCGCTGCACATTATCCAGCACTGCATCCTAGGTTTGTTTTGTTTCCACAGTGTTTAGAGTAAAAAGTAGGTCATACACATTTATTCATGTACTACCTGCTATGAAGGATGTGAATACAACTGATTGAAATGCATTTGACTTTTATGCCAAACCTGAGTACAGAATAGTAATGCAATTATAAAGGCACTGCAACTACAATTGTTTGTTGGTTTTTGAAGCTCTGTTTAGTCATATTGAAAGGACAGTAGTAGAAGGATTTTCCAAACCCTGCTCACTTCTGTTATTCTCTCACTATACTTCTGTGCCTAACATTTATAGCTCTGATTCAATATTTTACTTAATTCTAAAATCATACATTGTTTAATTTTATATTTCACTGAGCTAAAGCAAAAGACTAAAGCTGCACACTTCAGTCATTTATTGTCAAAGTGAAACATAATTAAGATCATCTCTTTCACCCTATGAATGAGACCTTCTAGTCTTGCAGGTATCTTGATTTTCACCCTGTAGGATATACCATTTCTCTCCAAAAAATTGAAAACAGTTTTCTCTTCCCAAAAGACTTACTACAATATTAAAGAATATCACCTGTTTTAATCAAAAGTCAAAATCTTTTGTGGATTTTCATGTTATGAAAAAGTACATGCTAGGATAGGTAGGCTTTATTGTATGCTGTTGAAAAAATTTCTTTAAAACCCAAATCCTTTTTTTCATGCAAAATATACATAATTATAATTTAAAAAATATTTTGTTCTCTTTTTTCTCACTTTTTCTGATAAAAAGGGACTACTCATAGCTATAACAACAGTTTAAAAGTTTTAAGTTTTTTAATGGAGAATAATCTGAAGTACTGTAACAGATGAACTGTTTATGTTCTTCATTTTGTCTTTAATCAAATACATCCTAGACTAGACTGGTCCACTTACATATAATTTTGGTTGACAGAATATCTCTTTATTATTTCTTGTCGTTTAAAAAATTATTTCTAAGGGAAAATCAAAAATATTTTTCTTCTTACTTACAATGACTTTCTTCCCTTCAGAATATCACATCTTTTTTCTTACTTTGATGATTCCCTTAATTTACATATTTACAAGTGAAAAAAAAAAGAAAAAGTGACATGGGAGCCATTAGGGAAAGCTCAGGGAAAAGCTATGTTTAAAATGCAGCGGTAGTCAAAGCAAACAGTATTATAGCATGAATAAAGAATGGTTTCAGGATAGTAACAAAAAAACCCCAACCATGTCATTTTATAAATAGCTTGTATACTTTAACCCAGAGCACTGTTTTAAGTCTGGTCCCTGTTAAAACATTGCAAACATATATTCTGATTCCAACAGAGGAGGGATTCCGTTCTGAATGGTCTGTGAGCAGGAGTGTCAGTCAAGAGAGCCTTTCCTGCCTGCCCTGTCAGTGGTGCGTCAGTGTCAGGCTAGAATGCTGGTCAGACCTGAGGAAGGCGAATGAAAATGTATAGGGAGGGGGCTGGTATTTTTCTACAGTATTGAGCTACCTTTATACATTCTTAATATTCAATGAAGTTATATAAAAAAATAGTGGTAGGATATATTTGAACAGAACGGTTTTTCTCTGTTCGACCTATGTCTTTTCTAAACCAGAGTTCTTTTCTTTCAAATTTGTTCCTTGTAACACCAGTTATAGTCCTGTATCAAAATTTAGAGAACAGTTTTATGATCCTCTAGAATCCATGTGGTTTGACTTTACATTTTGGCGTGAAGCTAAGGAAATTAAAACAAGAGCAATGACCTTTCTGTATTTCAGTATGATGAATATTTTGAAGCATATGTTATGGAACAGATGCAAAAAAGTAGCTTAAATAAATTGTGCTGGTATCGGTGTAGTATAACAGTCTGAAACTGTCCCATTAATGGTTCCAGCTTATCCTGGAAAAGCAAAATGTGATAAAAATAACCAGAACAAGCAAACGCTTACTGGAACAGTGCATGAAAATGATTGTTTGAGTACTTCACTCACACAGCATATTAGTTAGTATTGGCATTAAAAAAGATAGTAAAACACTAAAGTTTGACTAAGAGTGATTCCATAATTCTTTCAAAATAATGTCTGCTCTTAGAAACTGCAGTCTTTTCTATAATCAGTACTAGCACAGACAGAGTGGCAGAATCAGTTAACTACCAAAATCCCCAAGCCTCCCCAGATTTATATATATATGCTTATCACAAAATGCTTACGGAAATGAATAGAATTACAACTGATTGCTGTCAGAGTCTCATATTTTATTTCTGAAGAATTTTTTTTTTTCCATCTTATGCATTCTTTAACTTGGATTACATAGCATGAAATTAAGCAAATTTAGGCATACTTTTAATAAAGTTAATTTAAAGTGGATTAACACAATTGTGAGGAGGGCACCTATAAGAATTAATGCCGTCCTGGTCTATATTTTTTTCTTGCCTCCAGAATTATCACTGGTATCTAGCTTCAAAATAGATTGAGGAACATTATAAAGATAATTTACTACTAAGCATGATAATAAATGAAAAGAATAATTTGCTGCTCATCACAAAGTTCCAATTTTAGAAAGCAAAAATGAGAGGGAAAAATATCTTATTGGCTGTTACTAATTATTTATATATCTCATTAAAAGCTCAACATTTTATTCACTGCAACTGTATGATTCACCATTCTTATCTTCAGCTACCACCTACTGCTTTGTCCTTCCTTAACTTTAGAGGTTACAAAAGATGATTTTGTAAAGATAGTTGGATCTGTACATATTTTTATTTCAACTAGCTAAGAAATAAATCCAGTCAGACCTGTAGTGCGTATTACTACCATCAGAAATGCAGCATATTTCTACTTCTTTCCTTCTTCTTCATGCTACAGAATATACATGTGTAAGGTTCTTTGTCCTTTTCTCCACAGCTGCTAGTAACTCTGGGTATTCAGAAGGAAAAACCATACCTAAACTGCTCATTTTGCACTCACTTGTGATATTTTTAATTTATACAGGAAAATATATTCTTAGCTACACAAAATGCAATTAAACTGAAGAAAAAATACAAATATTAGAAATCTTGGTATGGTAATATGTGTCATGATGTCATTCCATTATCTTGTCAGAAACTTAAAACATTCAATAAGATAAAAGTTTTAATCAGAAAGTTGCACCCTTTTCCAGAAGAAATGTCATGAAGTAAGAGTTCATAAATCCATATTCAGCTGATGTGTTATAGTGAACTCAAATACGATTAGTTGCAAAGACTGCATTATCACATTACCCACTTCTACCTGTTTAAACATTGTGAGGGAAAAGTAATCCTGCCACTATTTACAAAGCAGCAAATGAAAGGGCAAAATGTTCCCATTTCTTGTGGAACTGACTGACCCTTGTTCTCCAAGCGAGCAGTTTGCTGCTAATAGGAAAAATAAACAACAGATGGCCTGGAGGGAACTTTTTTCTTTTAATGGGTTTTTACTTAATAGAAATCCTAGTTTAAAGAAGGTCATTGTTAGCTGGGAGTAGAGAACTACAATACTTCTTAGAAGTTTAGATTAACTGGTAAGAAAAACCACCATCCTGACAGGATTTTTTTTGTGTCTGGGGAAAAGTTTGGGTTTTTTTTAAGCAAAATATCGGAGTTTTAATTCTTTCTTTTAGCAGAAATTTCACCTGCCGCGTGCCGGGGGGAAGGAAAGGAGACGGTCCAAGCCGATGTTGGGGTGAAGGCCAGAACTGACTTATTCATGGGAGCATGGGACTTATATAGAGTCAGGGAGGAGCTTGGAAAGTGGGAGGAGTTTGGGGGCGGATCGTGGCAAGAGGGGAAGGGCTTACAGGGAAGGAGGGGAATACAGATGGGCCGTGGCCAGCTTCACATGAGAAATGCAGATTAACATAGCAGCCAGACAGTAAAAGATTAGGGGAATACACAATCAACAGGAAACTGATAGTTGGAAAATCACCACCCAAAAAACATACAGAGGAATGTCTGTCTAACTAATACAATCAATTACTAACTATACCACAAAACAACTTTTAAAACATGAGCTTCTGAGTTCTGAGGTAGTTGTCCATTTGTGATATTGTTCACTTGATAGAAGCTGTTCATGCTGGCTGTTCTGGCAGCCTTTGAGACACTGTTCTCCGACATTCACCTGCTCTGTTGTGCATGTTTTGGTGCTTGAAAAACAGACAATAAATTCAGTAATTTTTGTGTGTTTCATTCTGGTTTTGGTTGTTTGAGTTTTGTTTTGGAGGTTTCCGTCATTTTTTCTGTTTGTTTGCTTGGGTTTGGGTTAGGGTTTTTGTTTGGTTTTCTGTTTGATTGGTTGGTTTGGTTTTGGTTTGGTTTGGTTTGGTTTGGTTTGGTTTGGTTTGGTTTGGTTTGGTCTTTCTGAGGTCTAGGACAGAAATGTAGTGATCATTTAGTACCAAAGTGCAGATAATCAGTGCAACCTTCCATCCTAAATGTTTTCTATCCCTTGTCTGGATACTTTAATGTTTGTTTGTTTTTTTTTTGCTTATATGTTGGGGCTTACATTTTTGAAAGAAAATGAATTTTCTTTTAAGGAATAAAAGTAAGACATTAAAATCTGGGGCAGGCTGGGAGGCATGAACAGGGAATCGCAGCAAAATATTTTGAATATAATTTGTACAAAGCAACACTGCATTTAAGAGAGCGACAAATCACTTTCTTTGGGTGGATGGACCAGGAATCAATAACACCCCCTGTAGAATATGTTCTAGCACATGATTTGGTATTTCAAACCAAATACTGAAGTTTTCTGGTGCAGATTTGCTGTCTTATACTGTATATACAAGTATAAGAAGACTAACATCAAAAATCAGGCCACGCGGGTAGTGGGTGGGGACTGTTACCTAAGGTGGTTTATATTTGGTGAGAACTACAGTTCATCAAAGAAGAGGTAATACCAAGCTCACTTGCTAAAGGAACCTCTTCTGTCTCTATTTCTTCTTCTTGTCTCCACTGAAATACATCTCAGGTAGTAGTTAACATAATTGTGTACATATAACAAAGAGAAAATACAGGAAGATTTTCTTGCTGTAGGTCATTGAAGAAATGACCTTCCTATCTATGAAAATCATAAGTAATCACTATTTACAGAGTTTTTGTAGTTCTAGAAACAGGAACAAAGACAACATAATTTAAAATTTGTGAAGAGCAATTTTCCTACAAAGAATTATATTAACAATTTTCAGTATAATAAATAAAGCTTGATGAACAATGCTATATAACAAATGTATTAACATAAAACCAAACAGAAATGTGCACAGTGAGACAAAAAAAAAAAAAAAGGAAAATTTAGCTGAAAAAAGATACATAGCTGAGAAAAGAGGCTCGTGGGATACGCATGTGTGTAATTATTTATCCACATATGAAGTTGGTGCCTTAATAAAATGAAAGGATTTTTATTTTGTTAATGTATCATGATTAGGGGCGAGCAATAACAGATACACTATTGACTTGTAGATCTTGCTTTCCTAACATAAATTAAACAAGATTTAAGATTTAAAATTAAGTTCAGTTAAGTCTTCTGTTGCTAACCACTGCCATGGAGAAATACCACGAAGTCATACAAGCAGAACAAAATGCAACCCCTTTGGCCAGCTGTTATTTGAATGGTTGGAAGATGAAGTCCTCTGGAGACTGTTGCTAATGGAAAGGCAGTGATCGGGCAACCTACATTTATAGGCTGATTTCATATTTCATATTTCAAAAGCATTTATGACCACTACTTGTGGCTGAATAACTTCAACTCCTAGTTTCTACTAGAATGTATTCAGTGAGACTTTAATAAAGTGTTTGAAATAAATTTTAGAGTAACTTACAGAAATATATGGACTCTCACTGAGATGAGCTAAGAAGGTTTACAAAATAGCACTGACCCACAGCATTTCATTGAAATGGAAACTAGACATATAGGGATCAATGTAGTGCCCTTATAATAGGGCATAAAATGGGGTTTAGTAAGAAATTAAATATTTAATAGCAAGAACAAAGGCTGAAATCTCCACTGTAAGAAGCACGTTGCACTCAATCAGATTTTAAATATGAATATTTGTAATAAGGACATTGATACAGCCTTCAGTTTAAAACTATTTTAAGAAAATTCATGGCATTCAGTTTTTCTCTAGCAAAACTAAATTAGACTGTTAACATTTATTGCTATTTCTCACTCTTATTTAAAGAGATCTAAAAAGAACATATAAAACATTAAATAGGGACCAGAGGCATTCTAACAAATTATCTTATTATCTATTTTTTTTTCTAAGTCTCCAAACTTTCTGGATTAATAGGTGTTACTTTTGTGTACTTTTGTGGATCTTTTGAGTCTATGAATTTTAGAACAGTAAGATCCAACTTAACACTATATAGAAAAGGTCTAAGATCTCCCAGTTTTGTTTTAGCTAGACATATATAAATAGCTTTCTAAACTACCTGACTATGCTGAAACATTAAAGAATTTAAATCTGTGGTCCAAAGAAATCCTGTGAGAATTCCTCTGTTACTACCCATTCAACTTTTTATATGTTTAACTCAGAACTTCCAGTTACACTACGTATTAGATACCATGCAAATCTTTGTGCAGAGCTGAGCAAAGAGGGATAAATTACCCTCTAATTGAAATCTATTGAATGTGACAATTAGCTTAACTGAAGCCACCATACAATCCTCAGCCTTATTTTTTATTACGGGGATGTAGGAAAACTTGCAGTAACTTCTGTAAATATGAAGTTAGTTGTTAATTACAACCCTTAACAATGGGGTGAATCCTTGCTGGCTGTTATTTTAGCTCATAAAGCAAAGAAGGGAATGTAATAGTCACTGGGAAAAAAAAGAGGAATTCCGGGGAAACTTTGGCTGGAAAATAAAGTGAGCACTGGAAAAAAAATCATGAGCACAAGGAAAACTAAATCAGCAAAGGAAAAGATCATCAAATATGAGACTTACAGGTTTACTAGAAAGGGCAAACAAATGGTATGTCCTCATTCACTTTGACATTGAATGCCTATAGTTAACAGATAAGACAGACCTGTTGCTTTATTCTAAAAATACACAAAGTTAAACTACTCAGCTATGCTCAGCTTAATAACATTTTGCTCCAGAATGTTCCGGAATGATGGGCTCACTAGGATTCACAGGCTTTGCAATTAACTTAGTAAAATAGTTCTCCATTTAATGGTCATCTACCAAAAAGACGGAAAGTAAGGAATATTGAGAAACAGAACAGAACACAAAGAAAAATTCTCTGTAGGTGGTAGGATTGTTTTTAATAATTCTAAATTAAATTTTGAACTTACTGGCACAGGACAATTTGAAGATGACAATAGATGTATTGACTCAAAAAGAAATGAATTTATGGAGGAAAAACCCCACTCAATGACAACAGAAAATTATTATTTGTATACTGTCTTCACCTTCTGAAGCTTTGAACCCCCTCATTACTTGCCTGAAACAGCATAAGATACATAGATAATCTATCTATGTATCTAGTGCTGACAATTTTCAGAGAAAAGTTACTGGAGGTGCCCAAAACATAACGTAAGTTTTATAAAAGAAAGGGAAAAGTAAGACAACAAAAACACAAAAGTGGGGGAAGTCCTGAAATGTTTTTCAGTTATCTTATCCTGTTATGGATCAACTTAAAATTTACATCTTCTGAATTTACCCCATCACCGTATGACCTTTCAACATTGTTTTTCTTTTTTTATTTTTTTAAATTTTATTATATAAGTATTATTTATAGTTGCATGAGGGATTCTTTCCCAAAGATCTTCTCATTCTGTGCACCTTAACACTGGCAATGGCTTAGCAACAGTTTTGACAGTAAAATAATTTGTATTTGCAGGAAAAAATGCTTATGTTTTTTGAATATAAGTAATTCTTTAGAAATTGTACTAGAAAAGGGTTATCATCTCTTCTGTATCAGAGATGAAGAAAGTACCTTCAGAAAGCTGTTCATATGTCAGTATTTCCAGACAGCTTTACCTGAGGGTAATCTGTGACATTGCACTGTGCTCTGGAAACAAGACAGCAACAAATTAAGGTCTTGCTTTCATTTCCCTACTTCTGTCTGACATATCTAAGGACCTTCCATATATTCCTGGTGATTTTAAACCTCCTCCCTCTAAGGACTGATTTTTGCAAGCAGTGTTCTTAGAATGTCGGTGCGTAAGACTTTACACATTAGAGACTCAAATGAAAACCCTTAACAGAGCTACAGGGAAAAGAAGGAAAATGAGAGCTATTTACAAAGTAAATTATATCAAATTTATATTGAGATGGGTTGCTTGCCTATTTAAAAGATTTTTAAATTATTTCTGAGTTGATAAGTTCCACTTTCAAACATGACATATCATACATTTACACCTTTAATATATTTTAACATTATGTTGAAGGTACATATTCTTTTGTCCAATCTTTCATTATACATATTCTTTCTGCTGAAAATACTTATCATAAATTCATGTTTGACATAGTGATCTACGTGTTCCGTATTTGCAAATTTGTCTCTAATCCCCAGTTCATGACAATTGTAATTTAACATTTTATTGCCATTTTCTACACATTAAAAGTAAAACAAAGTTTAAAGGTGTATGAAATGTGAGCAAAACCATCTCATAGAAAGTGGATTTCTTTTCTCCTTTTTCTTTCTTTTTTTCTTATTTCCCCCCCCCATAGTGAATTGAAGCAACACGCAAAAATTTAGTTCAAGCCCCATCCTAGTCATGACTGTCATGTGATTCTGAGACTGAAAATGTTCCCTTTCTCTTCAAAGACTGTTCTATTATTCTGTTACACCTTAAGAATGAATTGGAACCAAAATATATGTATTCTTGAATCACTCCTCATATCTGATGTGCACTCTTTACATCAATACAATATGGATAATTCAAAATATTTCAGCCTGTTATCTAAGTATCAATTAGCTCAGATACTAACCCATTCTTACTCTCCTGCACAAAAGTACCATTCACTTCTCAGTGGCAAAAGCTGCTCTCTTAACATGTTCGAACCATTGCTGAGGGGTTTGAGACAGAGTAGAGGAAGCATAGCAGTAGATACACTGCCCAAGCTATTGCTGCTGTCCCATTGTTCGAGGACTGTAAATGTCTGTTTACGGACTGGCTCAAGCCAGTTTGATTACGGAAAGAAACCAAGTGGTTTTCAGTCTACTTCCTTATAGAACCAAAGCCTGGATTGTCCCAGGGGAAGGTGTACAAGATATACACCTTGTCTACTGGTACTGGCCCTTGCTGGAGCTGTCGGGATCTCAGGCTGATGTCTGAGCTTTAGCTTTTTATATTGAACTCCATTACCAGCAACATCCACAAATCCTAGCTAATAATCACTTGAGTCTTCAACATCACTGAATATCTGAGAGGAAAGGGGAAGGAGTATGGCCAATAACAGGAAGCTGAAATAACATTTTTCTGGGGAAAATATGTTGGAAGGATAAGCAGAGACCCAGCCATCTTTACAGAATGGGTTGTAAACATTAAGTATTTCACTCCTTCAACGTAGAAAGTTCTGCGGACTTTTTAGAAGGAATCTGACCTATTCCCTTCTCCTCCTCCAGCCTGCATCTGTTAAGTATTACATTTTACAGACATGGAAATAGAACTAGGACTTTTTAACAGTGTTTCCTCCTTGGAATTTTTGTAAGGGAATATTGGAGGCTCCCATTATCCTGTCTACTTGGAAGGTTAAAATCTGTGACAGCTGCCTAAAAAATATGTAACTACTTCCTGATCCAGACTTATACCCACTTCCTCCTTTGTTTCCTAGATGTTTCTAGAGGGAATGCTCAGAGGCACATGGGGATGCTGAGGGAGAAGCCACCCCAGGGATGCTGCTGTGTCACCCCCTTTTCCATGCAGATACCAGGAGAACTCCATGGTATTTGTTGTGATGCCACGAAAAGCTATTCCTATTAGATTCAAATATGCTTTGTGTTTGTGCTTAAAAGCAATGATTCTGTTTTGGTCCTAGAAGGGCAGTTTAATCAGGTTAATTAGGTTTCATCCTTTATTTCTTATATTTATTTCTACAATCAAAAAAATAAATGAATAATTTTTGTCTAAGGAGCACTTGAACTGCTTCTACACGACCCTATTTGCCTTCACTGTGTTTTAATGAGTTGGTTTTATGCATTGTGTGAAAAGTAATGACAGAGACTAGAATTCATGTAATTAATTATTATTATCAGTGATATTAGTTACAATATTATTATTGATTACATTATGATGATGATGATGATAATCTTCAAGAATGTATGCTTAATATAACACAGGGTTCACTATTTCAAAGAATAATATACTGAATATCTTGTGCTCTTTTGAATTAATAACAGAGTTCAGAAATTTGCCATTTTGAGTAAGGAAAAAAAAAAGTAACAGTTATTTTACCTTTCAGAAAAGCTATAAGGAAACAACAAACTTAAGCAAAAAAATATGACTCAGCAAATAATTTGTCATACTTGCTTATATGATTCTTCTTCTTTGTTCTGCAAAATGTTTCTAAATGGATCATAAAATTTTCTTTCAAAAATTATTACATTTTCTTGCACTTCTTCAAAATGTTTTCCAAAGCCTGAATAATTTATTAGGAAGATAGCAAATGGTGCACACTTGGTTTATGAACTGTGTGCTAGCTTGTGGAGCTAAACTAGAACAGAATAACCTGTAATATAGCCAATAAAATTTTCTGTATGTAAACTGATAAAAAGAGTTAATTACAGAACAGTAGTTCAAGATCAACATTATAAGCTGCGAGTACTCACATCTAGGCCTTAACAAAAAATTCAGCTTTCAGGATGCCAGTAATTGACAAAAAATATATGAAAATCAATATACATATATTTAAAAAAGCAGATATTTTATGGTGATAAAATAATGAGAAGGAAAACCAGCCCTGCTTCTGGTAACTTTTAAGACAGTCTCAGCACCGGACTTGTCTGACCTCAGAAAAGGTAGAGGATTATTACTGCCAGTGATTCTATAATAGAATTGAAGTGCACATGGAAGTAGTCCCTGTTTTTTCTCCAACTATTTTAGCAGTATTATAAAAGGTCTTACTGTTATCTAAAATAAGCCACTCAAAACGTGGGTGATATTTTCATTTGGTAAATCAATCTATTTATAACTAATTATATTAACTGAATCACATTTTGCAATATGGCATTCTGAACATCTCTAAGACATGTACTTTAACAACTGTTATCCAGTGGTTAATATCAATGCAAAGTATATTTACTATCCAAAAAAAAAAAAAAAAGAAAGAAAAAAAGTCATAAGGTGTCATGATGATGCCAGACTAGCAATTCAGAAAAGTCCATATCAGAATACAGCTTGTTTTGTTCTGCTGGTCTGTAGTGCCACCAAGATAGGAAAAAAATCATCTGAAGGATGGACTGAACTCCATGTTAGTGACTAAATGAAAGTCAGGAATAAAACCTGACTGTCTTCAGTCTCTTTTTGCATCTCCTAGAAGTCATCTGAAACTTAAAGTTTGGTTTGTTTCCTTTCAAACTTTGAACTTTCTACAAAATCATTTATTTCCTATACCATAAAATGTACCCAGTTTAATAAATATCTAAATAGAATATAAGCATGTCCAGAAAAGTAAGGAAAATTGAAGAAACTGAAAAATAGTCAATGACCAATCAAATGAGGTAAACCTTAAAGGTATTAGATAAGAAAAATAGAGTAAATTTCATAGTGAAGTCACTAGAGTTCTGATAATTTAAATTCACAGGACTTTTTTGTATCTTAACATGGAACACTGAATAATTCTTTGAACACATCCTTTGGTTTGCAATAAACTCCTACATTATTTTTTTTTGTCATGCAAACAAATGATATACAAGTTTTGGATCTAGCATGATGGTCAGCTAGGTCGATTTTTCAGGGTGTGGAAACATTGTACAAGATGTTTTACATTGCTCAGAAAAACAATTTAAAGTGTTTATTCTACCTTTAATGTGTATGCATAATCTCCAAAGAGAATATCCAGGAGTATTTTGTCAGGTTTATCCAGAGCGAAGACTAAGTTCTGAATGTTTTTACTGTGAATATAAGGTGTGCTATCATTTTTGTTTTCTTTCCCCAAGGTCTAATTAGGGTATTGAATCATGGTCTGCAAAGGAATTGATGAATATTTTCTGATTCTGCACCACTTAACTTGCTTGTTTTGTAAATAAAAAGAACTCTAATGATAGTACATAGAGCACAGGAAAATTGTACTTGTTTCTAATGCATCTAATTTATACTACACATACATCTGTAGCATTTCCATTGACCCCTAGAGAACTACTCATGAATAAATATGACTGCTTCCCATATAGACATGTGAACAAATAGGCAAAAGATAGATAAATCAAGGCAACGTCAACATTAAAGAACAAGACTGTACTAGAAGCAATGAACATAGGTAATTACCTTTTCTTTGGTCTTCTTTTTAAATGCTTTCAAAAGGCTTTTTATACATTTTAAGCACATTAATTGAATGATTGAAATACTTTGCTGGAGAGAAGCATTAACCCTATTAAAGCATGGCAAGATGAAACAGGAACTATGGGAATATATTTTAATAAGGGGAGTTTTTAAAAAAGTAAAAAGATTATTTTATACGGATTTTCTTAATATATATAATTTCTTGGGCCTACTTACTGTCAGCTAATCATGCAATTTGTTGAACTGTATTTTCAGCCTTCAACCCTTTATCTCCATCATATCCGAAACATTATAATAACACTGTGACAAATGCAATTTCTGGGAGAGTGTCAAGGGAATAGTTTAATGATGAATAGGTTATTAAATTTTACTGGGCCATCTATAACTTTTAGAATGCATTTGATATTCAGTTACTAATTTTAAACACAGCAGATCAGTGTATGTGCATGCATATAACACACACCTATGTGGAAACATTAAACAAACAAACTTTTTAACAAGACTTTGGTTGCAGAGTTCAAGGTGTTCTTACTTGTATGATATACAGGAATCTGTCTGAGCCAATGACACTTGAAAGTGATCCTCTTTGCTTAGCAGCACAGAGCTGGCCCCTTTTCACTAAAATATATACTCCTGCAGTGTATGTATATGTCTCCTGGAATTTTTACATTCAAGACATTATGTCATATTGTGATACTGTTTCCAAATATCAATTTCCTTTTGTCAGATAAAACAAAGAGATTGAACTTCCCCAAAGATAAAAGAAAAGCCACCCACTCTATATACGATTCGGTTCCAGAACTGTGTTTGTTTCTTAGCAAAAACCATTCTTTGTGGTGAAAAATGGGGCTCTGTGAAGAACTATGTTGTGACCAGGGAGTGAGCTGTTTTCACTGCTTTTACTAATCCCAGAAACTATGTTGTCTTTTCAGTTTAATTCCAAACTCTTTTGCTTAAGATATTGTGTAAAAACAAACATACAAAAAGTTTTTTTAACTACAAAAATCATTTGAACTCTTTTCTAACCCTTAGGACTGTCAGCTGATATGCTTATGAGATGCTTAAATCATGATACCAGGAATATATGCAGCTACACCATTTTCAGGGTTGTGTCACACACAGGTTTTCTGCATCACATGACTCAGGACCAAGATCTGCATAGGTAGATTCCTTGATGTACACCAAGTCAATCTAAGGAAACTATGGCTACGTATACTTAGCCAGTGCTAACAGTTTCTGCCTACCATGTGCCAGGTGGAAATGATTGAACAGAGTAAAAAGACTTTTCTTTTAACTTTTCTACCTTCATATAGCTCTTTTACAAGCTAGAGGAGGTTTCATCTGTTCTCATACAAAATAGATGAACCTGTTATAATAATTCTCCAAATCACTGGCAATGTAACATGGTATTTATTTATAAGTTATTCAGCCCTAAAGTGTATATGTTTCTAAGTGTATTGTTTATAAGCATATCATCTTAGTGACTCTAACTCTGGGCTATGGACAGCCTTAAAAGATAGCTTTTAAAACCTATTAGAAGGAAGGCTCCAGGCATCAGGCTACAAATGTGGGAAAGTGTTAGAGGTTAGATGGATTTCAGTTCTCGTCTTGAAAAAATATATGAACTGCAGTACTGGCAACATGTGTGTAGTCATAGCAGCAAACCAAAGCATGTTACAGAGATGCCAAAGCTGGGCCTCATTGAGCCAAGCTTACCTCTAAGCAACAGCCCAGGTACAAAAGCAGACGAATTACTGAGCATGCAAGTTATAGGTATGATGTCAGCATGGATAAATCCTTTCACTAAATCTACTTTCAAAGTATGTCATTCTCATATCTTTGTTACTCAGGTAAAGTTAACCTCAGGAACTTTATAATTAGTCTTAAGAAATGGTAATGATAAAAATAGAAACAGGTTGCTCAACCTTTCCGTGAATTTTCTTATTGCTGGCAAATTCCAGGCCTTCAAGTCTAATTAAGAGTTTCATTTATAGAAGCAAACTGGCAAAGTATAAGATTTTAATCGCTTTTTACCTAATCCCTATTGGGTCTTTTTATTCCAATTTTAATTCTGCTAAAGACCTGGAACTTTTTCTTTCCATAATTACTTAGAAAAATACTCTGAGTCTGACTGTTACTGAAGTCTAACCACAAGCATTGCAGGAAGGGAGAACAGATACCATTTTAGTTAATTATTTTATCCATGGATCTTGTACATTTGCAAAAACACATTCTGAAAGGCATTTCCACACAGAATTACCTAGACAGCATATGTAAACGAGATACTATAAATAATCAAACACAGCAAATGCCTATTCAAAAGTTAGCCCACCAAAATAGTGCAGCACAAAAAAAACCCCAAACAAAGAAAAAAACCCACCCAACCAACCAAAAAACCCCACAACAATAAAACAGCTCCACGAAGCTGCCAAATGTCATTCAACTCTGCTTATCATCTATAGATTTGCTGAGGTTCCTTCTGAACTGAGAATGGCTGACTGGAAACTCTAACTCATAGGAGGAAGTTAGTAGAATTATAGTCTATGCCAGTGAAGCAGATTGAACAAAACGGCTGTTGTGTTCTTCCATTATGGCCTTTCATTTAGGGACATCTAAGCTGAAAAATAATAATACCCTCTGGAACATAAGCAGAGCACTAGCATTCTTTGGTTCTTTAGTGAAAATCCAGAACAAACATAAATTCTGTCTCTGCTTCTTGCCTGCTTAAACTGTAATTTTCTGTCAGAGTTAATAATTCAAATAAAAAAATTGTGTTAGACTGACACACCCACCACTTATCTTGAGTTTAGATATATTTGTTTTCATATATTTTTCAACTGAGTAACTAACCATCTGTGTGTACATATCTCAGGAGGAAAGTCATTCTCAAGTAAGTGTAATCTAACATTCTCAAACTTGTGAGGATGCAACTACCTGGCATGCAATTTTTTTTTCTGGTTCTAAAATTCTCTTAATTTCCTTTGTCTCTATGGTTCTACTGTTCAGCACCACATGGTTCTTCTTCTCATTTACTATTTCATCCCTGTTCTTCAGGACAGTTTAAATCCACCACAGATTATTCCTTCCTTATTACATTGAGCCATGTTTTATGGACAGGGCAAGATTTGGCCCATAATGCCAACTGGCACAAAAAGTAAATGGGTTGTCATTTGTAGGTTTATCTCAAAGACTTGTAGGATGTTTTCAAGTTGCTACTGGCTTTCTAATTTCCCTATTAAGGAACTTGCTTTACTTCTCACCATTTCTAAAGAAATGGTAAAGGCTTCTTGAGTATCTAACCATTGGTGAATATTGAGCATTTTTCCTTTAAAATCATTGTAATCAAAGTAGCTGGGAATTATGGTATGTCTGTGTCTAAAGAGCCTGAGCAAGTTCCTTTTTTACTGTAACATTACACAGGATTTAAGCTTTGTAGACCGTTCTGAATCAATAGGAGGCATCTTACTAAATTTCCCTGACAACGGAGTTTTCTAGTGTCTATTATTATTATACCTTTAACAAAAGACTCTTTAACAAAAGACTAGATACCTTTAACAAAAGACTCTGTAGTCCAGAGGCCACAGTCATTGGTGAAGATACATTCTCATAGGGGTTATACAAATACATAGGATGGCGCAACTCTCAAAAACTTATGACCAGGTAATTAAAAAAAATTGTAATCAATTTCATTTTATGCAATTTACTGCCATCTCAAAACCACTAAATCAGTTCCATTAAGTTATGGATTTTCTAACCATAAACTTAACAGTGATTGCACATCATCTTTATTGGAGTCAAGATACTGACTCAAAATACTGACTGGGCAGAATTTAGTTGTTCTGCCTGGGTTACCACAATTTCCCAATACATCTTATTGTATGAGCAAGCTATTACTCTTCCTGGTCAGTGTTAATGCATGGTATCTAAGAACAACAAACTCTGAAATACTGTTAAATTTAGTAACACACTGGTAATGGTTTTTTATATATAATTGCTAGTGTAGGCATATCATGTGATATTAAATACAACCATCATTTTCCTAAAACATTTAATTTTGGCAAAGAGCCAAACACATGATTTCTTCAGTAAATTTGACTTTCATTTCTGTGTCTTAATTTGTTAAGCAACTGATCTTATGTCGCAAAAATACTTAAAACTTGTCTATGGAATATACAGACTTTTCCAGCAAATTCATTACATGTTTCCTTGATGCAGGGTTTATTATTTGGAAGCAAACATTTGCTACTGGCAAAATCTCACCTAATATATTCTTGGTTTCTAGGTAATTCTCTTTTTCAATTTTATCATAGCAAACACATTCTTTTTTTTTTTTTAAGCGTCACTTTGAGAGTTAAAATATAGAAATTAAAGACTTAATTTCATTTTTCTAAAGATAGGTAATCAGAAATATGTCTTCATAAAATTACTGAAATATTCATTCTCAGCAAAGAGTTCACAACTTTCACGTGAACTCTGGAGCAGGCTAAGATAACTACTCTCCATTTGACTTTTAATAGAAATCATAACTCTTAAGTACTGTAAACACCAGAGTAATCAGTTCAGCTCATGTGCCACTGCACGAGATTGGGGTTGGAGTGGGTATAGTCAACAGTTCCATACATTAGCACAGACTATAACAATAGTAGAGGCTTTTGCAGAGACAGTTTGATACAAAGAAAATGTGGTGTTTATGCTTCTGAGAAAAGGCTTCCTGCTCTTGCATATAGAACAATTTCATTAATGAGTCATTCCATAAACAGCAGATGGTATGAAGAGTGTAAACATATGAAGATATGTCTGAAACTAAGACAGAAGGTCAAGGATCTCAGTGCAGTAGTGCAAGGGCTAACAAAGTTGAAGGAGAGTTAGGGCTAAAAAAGTTGAAGGAGAGTTAACCATCACTTCAGCTGGTGTAAATCAGAGTAACTGTGGATAACATCTGAGCTATCCTGATTTACATAATATGGGAATACCCCCTTACTGCTTTTTTTTGAGTGGCATCCATATCTCTGCATCCACTTTTTTAATAGTCTGGATATTATCAGTTGTTTTAGTAATTCATCAGCATAAGGTGCATATTTTGATCCATAGAGAAATGGTCCATGAAACTGGAACAACTGAGCTCGTTGTGCAAGAGTAAAACAAAAGAGCTAAGGGAGTGGAAATTATCCAGCTCATAGGGGTCATCAAAAAATAAAAGGCACAGAGAGCTCTTACAAGATTTTGCTTCCCACTGAAAAAAATGAGGATGTGACAATATCTCAGTGACTGCACAGTAACTTTAAGATACCTAGTCTACCTGTAAGTTACTCTGCTTTTGTACTGGTCACAGTTTAGCCATAAAGTTCACTGCAAGCAAATTTACCTTGCAGAGATTATCCCGTGGAGTTGCTGATTTTTTTTGCAGAAATAGTAAGCTTTAAACAGAAAGGTGGTAAATATACTGCTGGCAGTCATCCCACACATCATGATTATCATGGAGTTTGTTCATGAAGAAAAAAAAACAACAAAAAAAACCCAGAGTGCTGGAGCAGTGAAGAGATATTGATATATTAGTCTGATCAATTTAAATAATTCTTCATATTCTTTTGTATTTGTTCACTAACTTCCCTCCCCCCTCCCCCCATATTTAATCAGCTATGTTCAGTTCAGGGTTATATTAATGTCTTCAGAATAGTTAAATTATTAGCTACAATATCAAATCATCTCTAGAGATGAGAGCAAAAGAGAAGAGATGGAGAAAATATGCATTCAGGGTTGTGTGGAGCATGAGGTTATACTAAGGCATAGACAACTCCCAAGAGCTTTATGGAAAGCTAAAGCCAGCCAGCAAAAATATCTGAACAGGGGAAAAAAGTGGTTAAATGACCAGGAGAGAAAAATACTGAGAGTAACAGAATAATGTCAAGCATTAGATTATAGTAATGAGACTCATGCTGTTACTGTAAAATGTGATTTTTATTTCTAATCTTATAACTTTTTACCACAAAATAACAACTCACTTGGTTGGCATCCCTGGTCACCATCCTGTCCTTTTTGCTTCTTTCTACCTATTGGCTTATTTTCAATGTCCCTCTCATGTTTTCTGTAGTATATTTTGCTTTTCAGGGTAGGACATGTTCTTCTGCTACTGCTACTCATGACCTAAATTGTGCATCCAGTCTGGCAACACCAGTAGATAAAAAGGACAGAACCTGTTAGAGGCTAAAATTCAGCCTCATCTGCAGTTTGAGGTTGAACTAAGATTTTAATTTGGGACAATTTTTCACATTTATGGGTGGGTGGAATTCTGCTCTACTGAAGGAAAATACAGCAGCCGTGATCTAGGAATCTCCCTTTCTTGCAGTTTAGGAACGAAAGAAATGGGGCAGTGTAAAAAATTCATCTTCATTATTTCATAATGCGACAGCACAACAAGATGAATCAACAGTAAGCTGTTCCATAAAAAGAAAAAAATCCACTGAATTGAAATTTCAGCCATTTCACTGCAATTCAGAAGACTACACTTCACTGAATTTGGGCAGGGTTGTTTTATAGGATGCATACAGAAAGGGTATTTGAAAGGCCAGTCTTCACTCTTGGTTGTAAAATTCAGAAATAAACCAGAGATAAAAGCACTTGAACATTAAATCATTGCAAGTTTGATTTGGCATTTTTAATGCTCACGAAACACCACTGACTGAAGTGTATTCATGTGATGAGGTTTTTTAAAAATGTCTGAAACTATGTAACAATATAACTTCCAAAAAAGACATGACAGCTGAAGACAGCTGAGAACAGCCTCTCCCCAGAAAATGCTGTTGAAGTACAGAGCAGGAAAGGGCATGATTATGTTTCTGTGCTGAGCTAATGCATTCCTTTTACACTTCCTCAGGTAATATGACATTTCTGTATAACTGCACTTTATTTTACAACATTGCAACTGAATCATGTACCGATTCTACTTCTAGCATCTAAAAGCACATATTAGAAGCTTCCCACTAGTATTTACAACCCTTGAATGGATGAGGACATTGTGAGTGAAAAGATGCTTAAAAGGGGTATAAAAGGGTTGCTTTGTCAATGAAAGAATTGCCATAGGCTTGCCCTAGGTTAAGGGCGTGAACAAATGCTAATCTGTAGAGTAGTGCCTGAAATATTTCTCACTTTGCAATTTCCTCAGTAGAGGTGCTTGAGGTAAAGACCGACAGATTTGCACATTTAAGAAGAAGTAAGAACCAAGTGTATTTAGGTGAGAGATTGTGAATCTGAGTTTACCCTTTAGCTAGAGCACAAGGATCCTCTGTTTTAAGCTTTCTACTTGTGTAACTGTATATTATTTAATTGTGAATTTAATCTTATCCTAAATAAATTATATGAAAATGATAATGCAGTGGTTTTCATACATGAATTCTCCTTATTTCTCATGAACTTTCATGTAGGCACATTAACACAAACAGGTTTTGGGACAGCTTTGCTTTCTTGCTCCTGCAGAGTGTATGTATTCATAAGCCAAACAGGGATGAAAAAGTAAATTCCTGCTGAAATTTCTCAAGCACCACCTGTTCCTCTCAAAACTCCAGATCCAAATAACTGCAGTTTGCCAACAGAAATTGGATAGAAGAAACAGAAAAGATAAAATTTCAAGCTTGTCAATAAATCCAGTTAATAGACCTTAGAATTTACCCCTAAGGCCTAAATGTGCAGGCAACTACATTGTACAAAGGAACTGAAAAGATTCGAAGTGCCCTAAATATGTATATATTTATCCTCCCTCATATTACATAATTCCCTTCTAAGAGTTCTACTTTATTCCCTGAAGGATTTAGAAGTCTCTTTTCTTCACATGCATTTCCTCTTCATTGTAAAGATTTGATGAGCTGGTCAGGGAACAGAACATTTCAAGGAGACAGGCAGATGCTCATACAGCTTAAGTTTTGACTATTCTGTGGAAGTTTACATTGTTAGCAATTTGCATAAAAAAATATGTGGATATGAAATGACAAATGTTCTCCAGAACCCATTGCCCATACTTACTGGTTTAGCCAACCCCAAAATCAGACAGGACATGTCAACTAACAATGATTATCAGCGCTTAAGTGCCAACAGAGCCCCACTAATGTCTGCAATATCCAACAGTGCAAACCTAACAGCCACACCACAAGCAGTCGCACACCCACAAATAGAAGTGCTAGATGTAAAAGATACATCCTTTGTGGTCCCCTTACAAGATGAGGATATAAAGAAATTTGTTTTGCCTTGTGAAGGTATATATTATACCTTTAGAGTCTCCCACAGGAGTATAAACACTTGTGACTGCTCATGCTGTGCTTGCTGAATTTTTAGAGTCTCACTTGCTCAAGATGTAAAGTTTTACCAATATGTAGATTATATAATTCAAGGAGATTCCTCTGAAAAGGTAGGAGAAGAAGCAACAGCAGTGTGGCAAGCACTCCACGAAGCACAAACTGAGAACACACCGGAGAAATGTTAAGGCCCAAGTATAGATATAACATTTTTGGTTACTTGGTGTATAGCAGACCATGTGATGATTCCTCTAGATACCTTAAGAAAAACAGAAGAGCTGCAGGTGGTCCCATCTGAGAAAGAATTGCAACAGTTAATGGGAAATTTAAGATATTGGAGAAAACTTGTGCCTAGGTTTTCTATCATTGCTCTCCCACTGTACACACTTTTATGGAAGGGAAAACCATGGAGATGGAACCCACAATATAAAGAGGAAGTAAAAAACCTAATAGAGGATGCAAAAACATAACAGCCTTTGGGATGAGTATACCTCCACAACCCCATAGTATAGGCGTATGGGACTTCGTTGAACATGGTACTGAACTGTTCAACATGCAGCCTGTTCCAAGCTGGCCCTGATGGACCAAAGATACCTTTATTATTCAGTTCAGCTGCATTTAAAGAGACAGAACAGAGACATTCTGAGTGGGAGGAGGGAATTGTGTCATTAGTCTGAGCAGCTGAACAATTTGAGTCACTAGGGAGTAACCTGCCTAGAAAAGTCCTGACAAGATTTGAACCATTTTCCCTTTCCGGGAACAGATCTGGTACTGATACTGGCACACCTTCAGTGGAGATCAAATTATTTACTTCATAAGGTAAAGATATTTACCTCATAATCAGTTAATAAATCAAAATGCCTATTAAGACTTTTGGCTCACAAATATAGGAGGCAGATACTTTTTGAACTCCTGATTCATAAATTCTCTTATACCACAGTCATATGTAACAAAAATCATGAAATTTGTGATTTTAGATCCACTAAGTTACAGTGTGTTACACCCCTCATAAACCTTTCTAAAGCAATCTTTCAAAAGAACTCAAAAAGTCCTTGTTTTTATTTTAATCACATTTTCTTTTTGTTCTTGGCAGCANACCACCAAACCCAACAACAACAAAAAACAACCAAGCAAAGAAAAACAACCACCAAAACCAACAACCCCTCATGAGTAAGAGCTGTAATTTCTGAAAAAAATCCAAAACTTCTTCTGTGGGAATAGAAACTTACATTTAACATGGTACTGACACAGTCACAGAGCAGTGATATTTTAAAAGGGCAAAACAAACCCTTTTGATTAAATAATAGTTTGTGGTCATGAAAATAAAGGGGTACAAGAATAAAAGGGCAGTTAGAATACTCTGTTGGATTAGCGTTTCTTCTGTTGTCCCAATGGGATGTGTGAGTGACAGTTCACAGCCTAGAACATGCAAGCGTATGCTATTCTCTGGTCAATATTCTGGTCAATAACCTCTCATCATGACATCATTTATGACTAATCATGATATTTATTATACATATTTCATTTTAAATTATTCCATTCTGCTATTGAAACACTAGAAACATAGTTCAAGGCTGTAAAAAAGCATACTCTAGTTTGAGTTTTACAAGTTTTCATTTAATATTGGTGTTTCCAATCCTGTCTAAAAGTCAGGATTTCACTCTCAAGAAGCAATTTAAGAAACAGCTGCAATATCTATGACATTCCTTATCTCTCTTTACACACAGACATTAAAAAAACCCATTTAATTTAACAATTTCAATTCAGTTAAGAATTTAGCTGAGCTTCTTATTTTTAAAAGGCATCTTTAGAGGATATATATATTTTGAAGGAGGCATAAATATAGATATAATAACTGACTGAAATGCACTGTTTATTCTTTCACCTGTTAAAATTTAGTACAATGATGGTCATTCTAGTAGCCCTGCTTTGTCCTTGTATTTGTTTAGGGAAAGAATGTGATATCATGCAACAAACAGAGGATAAGTGGAATTACATCATACTGCTCTAGCAATCTTGATGTTGCTCCATCACTCCTTCAGTGTCCTCAGTCTGTCAGAGGCTACATATAATCAGTTTTGTCTGGTGTGAGCTGTTCATTCAAATACCACTTCCTGTAATTTAGTCCTACTTGCAGGACTTCCAGTAATTTTTCTAATCTGAACAGTTATTTCATAGGGTCACCAGCCCTTGCCTTTCTAACTTCTGTGGTGGAAGAAGAGGTGGCATCTGCTTTTGCAGTCCTTATTTAGTACATATGATTAAATTAGTATATATGACTTTTTAAACGCAATTAAAAATTACAAAAAAATTTGGAGAGTTATTTTAATCTAATTATATGCAGGGTATTTCACTGGATAAAAGTCATAAAATGCCACTTGTCTGTGGGCAACTACATATCTCTTATTCTTCAATGATTTACCTGCCATGAAACAGATGATAAGTTCATATAGAGAAGGTGAGAAGTAAAAGCTATAAAGTCTAAATGAAAAATTTGTGAGGCATAAAAAAGGATCCTTTTTCAATCATTGAGCCTACCTCATGAAGGTTGACTTTCATGTGATGGATGAAAGGGGACCACTACCCTTTACTTTAATATACCCATGTCAGACTACCTCATATAGAGCAGTTTACTTGATTAGTCCATCTTATGGAGATAGATGTCTCCCCTTCTGGTTAGCAGCCTATATTTTGGTGCCAAACTGCAAATTCTAATCCCAATATCTAAAGTAAACTGTTGCCTGGTGACTGAAGTGTGAAATAAAGTGCCACAAACATCTCATCTTGGCAAATATTTTTTCCTTATTGAATTTTTTCTTGCTTATTTATTGAATTTGGAGGCTGGTGAAAAAAGGGAGATCAATCATTTTCAGTGTTGAAAATTTTCAGAAAAATCACTTAACTGCAATTCAGCATCCATAAAAGAAGATTTTCCTATTTCAGTAGAGAAACTGGAAATTATGGTGAAAGCATTGATAAGAATTTGGATTAGGAAAATGAAGGTCGTCCTGTTTATCTCAATTCATTGGGTTTATCCATTTCCCAGTCTTTTGTCATTGTGTGGAATGAATGTGCTGCATCCTCTTTGTAAAGATTTCACTCTGTTACTTTAGAAATACTCAGTTTATACAAATTGTTTGGCAATTTTTAGCAGCCAAATTCTGACAAATTAAAACAACTATAAGGGGAAAAGAGATTATGAGGACAGAGACAGATAGTTTGCTGAACTCAGAGATGCTATTGCTATTATACTGAATAGTTTAAGAAATTTGTTTTTATTTTCATTTGGTGTAAGGGCACAATTCCTCCCATCTAAGTCTGGATTATGGAATCTGCATATAGCCAAATGACAGCTTACCTTTAAGTCTGCAGACGCTGTGTGGTTACAGACTATACAGCTGGTATATTTCAGCAAAAACACTCAAGCCTGTTGGCATGAAGCTGAGTTCCTATGGGTTTATCTCAACCCTACCACTATATCAAAGTTTTGATTTACTTCAAAAATATAGCCGCAAGTTTTTTCCCCTCAAAAATTATCTTTCTGAATATGTGTATCATTTAAAAAATTGAGAATGCAGACACAGTAAAAAGGAAAATAACAACCATGTTTCTATTGATATTTTCTGCTCTAACCTCTCTGAAAGCTCTGTTGAACTGTTGAAGTGGACTAGGCAACAACTTGGAGAGTGTAGTCGCATAATGAGTCCAGCACAACAAGCTGCTGAGAGTCACTGGGAAATTATTTCTCTTTTTCAGAATTGGTCAGTTTCATTTCAAATACTCTTAAGGAGTAATCTGCTAGAAACATCACTAGTTACTGAACCGTATTTCTATTTAATAACACCCCTTCAAAAGTTCAAAGAGGTCAAATACACAGAAACCACAGGTCACTGCAATTTTTTGTGAAAATGGTGCACAATAGATACAGTTAAGAAAAGAAAGGGAAAATAGTCTGGAGCTGAGAGGAAATATCTGTTTTTATCATAGGGGCATTTTTGAAATTCCAAATGTTGTTGCCTATCATGGATTGGAGCAAAAAGTCAATAACTCAATTTTTTTCTTTGAGCTCTAGAATCAAATAAATTGATGAGAGTCAAATATAATGTATATAGTATAAGTGTATTTGTGTATGAATGTGTGTGCGGACATACATATGCGCTACAATATTTTCCTCTGATTGCAACAAGACCATATCACCACTGCAGGTCCTAAACAGATCCAATACAGTCAACACAAGGAAAAATAAAGCAAGATGGAGGCAGAGCTACTGACAGAGAAAACAGGATATTTTAGGGCCAGAAGAGTGGTCTCAGGTGCAGATATGTGCTCTTGTGAGAACAGCTTGGTGTAAGAACCAGACAAGATTTTGGATACATGACCCTAAAAAAGATCCCTTCTGTAACACTCCAGTGTCGGACTTGCTGGCTCATGGGCCTTGCTAAGAATACTACTTTAATGTTTATGTATATAGGGTTCTTTAATAGGGTTCTTTCCTTATGAAAATGTCCAGAAAGTAAGTCACAGGCTTGTTTCAAAGGAGTTTCTTTATTAATTTAGGGAAGAAAATAAGGGAATTTGGTAATGGTTCAAAAGGGCAATAAAGAAGCTAAACAAAATATTCCACCACAATACCAGCTCATCACATATTAATCAACAACATCCAAGGTAATATTCAACCAATTCACCACACTTAAGTCAAAGTGTCAAAACTCCAGCTCCGAGCCACCCAAAGCATCAAAAAAAGGATCAAAGAAGAAGAAACAGGAGAATCAAGAAAAGAGGGAAGCAGAAAAAGGGAGAGATAGCTACCCCTGAGACTTTGTGGAAGGCTGGCATCTCACATACCCAGATGGCAGCACTGTGACACATGGCACCCCAAAACCTCTGGTTTTATCTGCTCTGGTCTCTATGGCCAAGCCCCTCAGACAGGACCTTTGACCCACTGGCCACTCTGGGGTCCCAGGCTAGGGTGAAGGACCTTGTTTCCACTGTCCCTACCAATTTGAGATGGGTCAGGGTTTCCAGGAGCTGTGGGATGTTTCCCAGGATGTTTGTAACTGACAGTTGCTCCTGGGCTTCCCCATGTTGGCTCCAGCGGCTGTCACGATGGATATGACATCACCCCACCTCCCTGAGGTTTGACCCATCCCTTCCCCCTGCACACGCACACACACAGACAGACATACACACACAAGTGGGTCCTGACCTCATAATAACTGATCTGATGTCTAACACCTTCTGATCCACTCACGTGTTTCAGAGTGACATCTTTCTTTCAATAATACATTAAGCAAGAATTATTTGGTGAGAGAAAATTTTGAATTCCTCATCTCTCTTTAATACTATACTATATTAAACCTGTACCCTGGAAAAAGTCAGTCAAGTGTATGTGGCAGAATTGGTGAAGAGAGATGGTTTGATACAAAACTGCATTAAAAAGATTCCAAGATAAAACATGTCTTATTTCATATGAGCTTGCTATTGCTAATTTATCTACCATAAGTAATTAGGGGCACTTTGATGATTAGCAACTGAGGAAGAATCCAGGTATGTCAAACAAGGTAAGCAAGCTCTATGTTCAAGTGGCGTAGTTGGGAAAAGCTGAGGAATGGAGTGAAATAGTAAAATAACACCAATAAGTCACCAGGAAGATGTGTTACTGTATGAAGTTAAAGATATCCTAGAGATCCAATCTTAAAGGAGTTCTGAAGATGAAGTATTGAATTTTTCGGAATTACCCACTATGAAGTGTTTATTGTTCTTGGAAGCACCAAGCAACAAACTCACTACTATGACACAGACAAAGAACCAAGAGAGGAAAATATTTTCAAGGAGCAAGACAGCTTAATAAAATGCAAATAAATAAATAGAACAGCCACAGTGAAATTTCAAGAGTTAAGTGTGTCCTGTGAAACAAAATTTTCTGGCTTCAAGGATAAGGAAAGAAATCATCTATCACCTTGATAATTATGCCTATGCCTTCTGGCATTTCCAGGAAATGATACATCTTGAAGAGAAACTAGTTTAATGCTTATCCATCATTTTCTTAAAAGGTAAAATTTCCATGTACCTTTTTCTTCACCTTTCCCCTTCCCACTGTTTTCTCCTTCTATATGTTCCTTCTTTATTTTGCTTCTTCACATTCAGTTATTTTGCATTGTTCCTCTTTTTTTTTCTTATTTGTATCTCTTTAAAATATGTTGCACAGAGCATATCAGTTAATAAACTCCACAGACATTGCATTGTCTGATGCAATCTGGAATGAAAATACTGCACAAGGAAGGTTTAATACAAACTCTGTTAAGGTTTTGCAGAGTTTTAGGGTTTTTTTGTTTTGTTTTTTTTTAGCAAAGGGGGAATTCAACACTGCTTTACATATACATGCATGTTCTCACACACTTACATATAATCATTTATACTGAAAAAGCTTTGTATTGTATGGTTTGACAGGCTTCTCATTCGTCAGATTGTGTGGCACATCCAGTAATCCACCAGTTAGAAACAGAATAAATCAGATCTAATTTTATGGAAAAAACCCTAAAAAAATAGGACCTCTTGGTTTTCTGAATTGAAGTTCCAGCCATAAGTTAATTTTAGAAGTGTTAAGATACATCAATTTTATACTATTCTGGTCATAGGTCTTTCTCTTTTGAGAAAAAGCCTTGCTCATCAACAAAATAAGACAAGCTAAATACCATTTAAACTCCCAGGAGATGAGGTTTCTTCCAAGTCTCTTAATTATCCAGACATTCTTGTAGCCATGAATGTGGTTTTTAAGCCAAACAAAAGTCTAGAATCAAAATAGCATGAGAACTGTACAGTCTCCTTTAAACATTGGTTGATGGTCTTTTCAAACTTCATAATTTGTGAAGATTAGTAACATACTGACTGATTTACAGGCAAATTTTAATGGCCTGTGTTGCAGGTAGCAAGAGTTGTTATTTAACCATTCAGTTTCTCACATCACTAAAGGAAACTAGGAGCTTATCACAAAAAAAAAAAAAAATCTTTGTCTTTGCCAGTCTCTGCCTGACTGAATACAAAGTTGTTCAATATGCTTTTAGTTGCCTTTTAGGAATAAAACTCAAAGAGTTATTGAATGAAAAAGCATAATAATGGTGATTTTCCTTCTTTGCAGCAATTTTAATACTTGATCAGCATAAGACAGGCCTCAAAATTGCATCCAGCAATATTTATTGTAATTTGAATCAAATCACCAAAGCTTCAATGGTTTCTTGAAATTAATTATGATGTTTGTGTTCATATGTATTTGGATGTGGAAAAAGGTTGCAGGGAAAGGCGAGAGATTCAATAAAATGTGGTCTAAATATTATAAGAATTGCTTTTATAGTCTCTAAAATTTACAGCTAAAATTCAACAGCAACAATATAAGATATATTTACATTAATTAATTAACTTCTTCAAGCTTTGTAGTCTAAATTAGGGTGATTCTCCACAGGATTCTCTTCTTTTTAATGTAGTGGATAGCTAACGTAATTAGCTAACTTTTAGATCAATATGTTTAGTAATATCAAAGGGAAAATTCTCATGGAAATCACTGGAGGTCTTTCTACACAGTTGAATGCAGGTTTATATATATATATATTAAAAATAAATAATGGAAAATTAAATGTTCCTCTTTCTTTAACACTGTCAGGAGCTTAGATGAGAGAATTTGTCCCCTGAGAAACTCTGCTTGAATCTGTACATGCTCCATTGTGATATGAGAATATTTCACCACTTTCTATAACATGACATGAGCCTCTGATGGCATAAAGTACTGAAAAACACCCCTCACCTTCCATGGAGAAACACAACACATTTAAAACAAATTAAATGTGGGTTGAGCACTTTGTCAAGAGACATATCCCTAACTGGCAGCTGCTGTTACAGCAGAGGTTGATTAGAGATGAGAGGGTAGAAATTCTCCACAGAAAGGAACTGTTTGACATTATTAAAAATGACCTGTTCATCACAGATGTTCACTCTGGTTATTTTTATCATGAGTTTGAGTTTAAAAGACTGGAATCCAAATTTATCATTACCCGGCCCACAAAGAATGTTTTTTGGCAGTCATTAGTACACTATCAGCAAAAAATGAACTTGACAAGTTGCAAAAATTAAGAATAATATAAAAAGATGTTTGTGAAACAAGCTTTTCTCCCTGCATTTTCTAGTGGAAATGTCATAGTCCTGGAAAAAAATGGGGGAGAAATCCTTCGGCAAGAGTAAGGAGAGAAGGTATAAGGAGTAAAAACAGAAACAGAAACTAAATAAAAATACCCTTTGATAGTAAGAAGAGAGTCAGGAAAAGTTTGCAAAAAACATTCAGAATCAGATATACTCTTGATTTGTGGTTCAGAGAAAGCCAATATTACTTTTTAAGTTAATGTTCACCACTACTGTCAGCAAAGTCTGTTTCTCTCTTCCTCCCATTCCCATGTGTTGTGATATAACCCCAGCTGGCAATTAAATACCACGCAGCAGCTCACTCACTAGTGTTATAAAATAATTTTAATAAAATTAAATGCAGTGATTATGTTAATAGGTGTAATGATAAAGAGAGGGAGAGAGTAAAAGAAACAAGTGATGCTTAATGCAATCACACATCACCCCCTAATTGATGTCCATCCCATCCTGAGCAGCCATTCATGGCTCTTGGTCCACTCTCCCTTAGTTTATATACTTAGCATGATGTTCTGTGGTATGGAATATCCCTTTGGACAGTTCAGATCAGTTGTCCTGGCTATGCTGTCTTCTGGCTTCTTCTGGAATTCCTTTCTGGCAGAGCATGAGACAGTGAAAAGTCCTTGACTTACGGCAAACACTACTTAACAAAAACCAAACATCAGTGTATTAACATTATTCTCATAAAGAAACCCAGTCCCAGTTAAAACAAACACAGTATCCATTCCTTATTCCATACCACTTACATCATGCCAGATCCCACATTTCCTAATACCCTATCACTTTTTACAAACTCACGGAATCACAAAATGGGTCAGGTTGGAAGGGTCCACAGTGGGCCACCTGGTCCAACCTCCCTCCTCAAGTACAGTCATCCTACAGCATAAATTGCATCCAGACAGTTTTGGAATATTTTCAGTGAGGGAAACTGCAGCGTGCCGTAGGGGAGAAAGGAAAGGTCCTCAGCCGATGGTAGGGTGAAGAAGGCTGAAACTGTTTATTCATGCAGCACGGGATTCATATAGGGTTCAGGGAGAAGCTTGGAAAGTGGGAGGAGTTAGGGCGGAGCACGGCAAGTAGGTGAAGGGATAGGAGGGGAGGAGGGGAATACAGACAGGGCGTGGCTAGCCTTACATGATGATGCTGGGTTTGCATCACTGGCCAGCCAATGAAAAAATAGGGAATACACAACCAATAGGAAACCGGTAACCGGGTAGCCACCACCAATCAGAATAAAACGTACAAATACAGGCGGAATAACTATCTATCTAATACAATAAGTCACTATCTATGCTATAGAAAATCTTTTAAAACATAAACTTCTGAGTTTTGAGGTAGTTGTCCATTTCTGATGTTGATCACTTGCTTGTCAGTTCCATCCACTCCAGGAAGTGGTCACCTTGGCTATTTTTGCAGTCTCTCAGACAGGGTTCCCCTTCAGGAGACTCCACAATCTCTCTGGGCAATCTGGTCCAGTCACCTCGGTCACCTGCACAGTAAAGGAGTTCTTCTTCATATTCAGGTGGACCTTCCTGTACATCAGTTTCTGTCTGTTGCCTCTTGTCCTATGGCTTGGCACCACTGAGAAAAGTCTGCCTCTATCCTCTTGACACACTCCCTTCATACACACATAGACATTGATGGGGTCCCCTCTCTGTTGACTCTTCACTTATTTAGTTGCACCAAAGTTCGTTCTTCACTGATGTGGCAATCAAAGCGGAGTCAGGTCTGATCCACAGATCCAGAGTGGCAAAAACAGACACTGTGAGGCAGTCAGTGTGGTGGTAGGCCATAGAAGTGATACTACACAATGTTGTACAGCAATTAACATCATGCAATTTTATTCATTAGCTATTGTCACCCAAAATCAAATCCCATTAAGGCACACACCAGGTTTCCCATCCTTCATTATTCAACAAGTGCACCCATGTCTTTGAGGAATGACAAGAGGAAAATTAATTCTGACTCAGATGAAACAGAACACCATGCTTATTCTTTTAAAAATTGATAATGTTTTAAGTTGTCTTGGAATGCAACAACCCAACAATGTCACTATTTAGAAAATAGTGCAAAGAAATTTTCCATAGTGGGCCTTGACCATAAGTCTAAGATGTGTGACTTTATGTACCTTCTGTTTATCATGAAACCACTGCATGGTGTGCAAGGGTTCTCTTTCAGTGAATGATGTCAGAATCTAAGAAAAATAGTGGGATTTAGAAAGTTAAAGAATAAGCAAAAGGCAACAAAATGAACACTAAAGGATATTAAAGAATAACAATTGTACTTTAAAGTCTGTGACACAGCTTTGCTCTATAAATAGGAGTAAAGAAGAAATACTCTGAAATATTTCCTTATGGAACTTATCTGGCATGTGAATGTCATCTTTTCACACCTGATGAAGATCTAGAATATAGATGCTTTTCTGTTCCTCTCCCGTGCTTATTTAGAAAGCTTCAATCATTTTGAATAGAGGCCTTTCTCAAAGCTTCAGACTCCCAATGGTAACTACTGTTGAAGTGTCTTTTTCTTCTTTGTATACTGACTGCATCTACTGCTCCATCTGCACTACTCACAACTTGCAGGGAGGAGAAGGTTCTGACAGTAAAGTCTTTCTTTAAGTGGCATATTATCCTGTACCTCCTAAAAAATACAAATACCTCTGAGTGACAAGTTTCAGATGAGCATTTGGATAGTCAGTAAACCTCTCATAAAAATCTGAATAAACCAGCGGGTGGTATTTAGCATCAGATTTGGTTTTCATACATGTCATAGACTACTTAATTCCTTCTAGAAATATTTAGCTTTTTCAGAGTTATTTTGTCATAGTAGGTGTAAAAACAGTCAGAAACCCCACAGACTACAAAATCATAACTCAGTAAGATATCTGGAAGAGATTCTTCAGCATCAAAGATGTTTAAGTATGTAGAATTATGTGCATATTCTAATTACAGTGAATTTACTTGAAGTAACTTTTGATTTTTATCAAGCCACTGAGAACAGAAGCTGGATCACTGATGCCATCCTCCTTCCTTTGAAGATGATAGTAAAACTTGTATTGATTACAAAAGAGTATTTTTTATTATTATTTTTAATAGCAAGTAATAAATACAAATTGCTGACATTACAAATCAGTTCTCAAATACAGTTTTTCTATAGCAAAAAAAACCCCCACTGATTATAGCTTTGGAAAATCCCACAAGATAAATTTTATTCGATTCAAAACTGTTTCAAAGAATAGCCTATTACAACTAAGAACATAGTTTCTTTGCACCTGTTAAAAAGTAGTACTAGCAGAGTATAATATTTCATCCATAATAATAATGTCTGTATATTTGACATGGATAAAATAAAACCACATAAAACGAGATGAGAGTTCATGACTCAAGATGGTTTTTTAAGTATTTACAATATTATTCAGCTATTTTTCACAGCTGTAAAAATTTCACTGCTATAGAATGAGAAATTATAAAGTACTTCTTTTTTTCATTTCATCTAACTTCATAATCAAGATTAAAGAACACAATCAAAATGCTCAAAGTCTTGCATAACAATATTTCACAGGGGATGGAGAGCCAATGAGAATAGCAAGGACAAGAAACTTATACAAATGACTAAAGGGTAAGTCAGAATACTATTTCTCTCTTCTTTGCATGCTCAGACATTTAATTTGAATACCCAAGTGAGAATTTATAAAAAACTGTGCATATTTAGAGACAGAGCTTCTGTATATTCCTTTTTCATTTATTTGAGCATTTAAGCTATATGCATATTCTTCTCCATTTAAAACCATGAATTTGTATCCCTGCCTCATTGTACTTTGTGAAAAAAATACATTACACCTATGTAATCTTCAGTAAGGGAACACATTTAAAAGTCTTTTTTATGTAATACTAGAGTATTGAAAACTTATCATGAAAAGCACACTAAAACCAACCTGAATATTTTGTTGATATTTCAACTTTATTCATACTTCCGTGATCTGCAGCCAGCCAGAGAACAGCCATGACACATTATACAAATCTGAAAGTTAGTGTTATAACTTTCCTCCAGACAGTTTCTTTTCTCCTACTTGAGCTCACTGAAAAAGAGGAATAGAAAATTGATGCAATTAGGTAAATATTTTCAATTAAAATCAGATTTTCCCTAGTGAAATTAAGTTCTAACACTGATATTCCATGAGTTACAAGCAAATTAAAAGGTGAAAAAAAAATAATTGCTAAAGACTCTATTACAGTTACATTTCTCCACTAATTGAGGTTTATCGTGTCTGGTATAAAATCAGATTGTGTATTGTCTACATTTAATTTGTAGTCTGATGTGAAGCTATAAACTTAAATATCTTCTTAAGGGATGAGTATGAATGTTACATATTATATCATGTATATTAAGTGTAGCTATATAAATATATTAAAAGATATCTATATTAAAACTACATGTAATTTATATGTCATATAAATTCTAGACTATATATATTTTTAACATATAGCCACATCACACCCTATTGTATAATTACATATTACTTCATATTCTATATTATTTATGAATTATTACACATAATACATTTTTATACATTATATCATCAAGTATATCTATAGGGATTCCCAAATTCCTGAGTTCATGTAATAAAGCACAGGATTATTAAAAAATATAAACAGTGGTATTATGTAGGACACTATGAGAAGCACAGCTGATTTACTGAAGCATGCGGCATCCAAGATTTTAATTCCACACTTTGTTTTTCTTTTGGAGACCCACCTTTCATTTATTTTTTCCGTACCTTGAGGACATTAAGATGACAAAGTAGTCATCAAGTTACCATGAACATTGAGAATTAGTGGCATTTCATTCATATTTAACACAGTAAGTTTTCAAACACTTTTTAACAATTATTCTAATTGGAGTTAAAATGCTATTAGAAAAATTAATGGACTTTTTTTTAATGTCTGAAGGTATTTTAACTAGGTTTCTAATAAATGCAGTATTGAATTCATTTGGTTGTTTAACATTGCAGAAGAGCCAAGCAATAAAATACACAAAGCATTTTCAGGATTTTAAGAGTCTCAGTTCTAGTTTTAAAAGTGATTTGAAAATGTACAAGCTTGAATCTTGTTTACTTTCAACAAAACTAAGACTCTTTAACTTCATGGTTGCTCTTAATAATTTTACTAAATTTCTCAAAACCAAATCATAAAAAACACACAAGTAACAAAAACACCCTACTATGCCTGTCAAATTACCTTGTTGTTTCTATTCCTGTTTTCCCACAATTAAAAAACAGTTCCTAAATGAATCACTATGGAATCAAATGCAATCTCATCAAGGTTGTCTCATTATATGAACAGAAAAGACATATGAGAAAGGCAAGATAAAAGGCTACTATGGAAATTACTAATATATGTTCCATATGTTAGGCATCTATTTTCTTTTCCTTGTATTTCTCTATTCTTATTTAGAAAACAGAACATTTATTATTGTTCTGGTTTAAGCCCAGCTGGCAACTAAGCCCTACACAGCCCCTTGATCATTCCCCCATCAATGGGATGGGGGGAAATATGGGAAAAGTGAAAAAAACTCATGGCTGAGATAAAGATGGTTTAATAGGGAAAACAAAAGCCTGATCAGCAAGCATAGCAAAACAAGGAATTCATCTACCACTTCCTGTGGACAGACCTTCTCCAGGAAAGCAGGGCTGCATCACATATAAAAGACTTGGGAAGACAAATGCATTCACTCTGAAGGTCACATCCCATCACATCCCACACCTCCCTCTTCCCATTCCTTCCTTCTTCCCACAGCTTTATATGCTGAGCATGATATCATACAGAATGGGATATCCCTTGGTCAGCTGTCCCGGTAGTGTCCCCTCCCAACCTCTTATGCACCCGTAGCCTCCTTGCAGGTGAGGTGGGGTGGGGTGGTGCAAGCACTGCTCAGCAGTAACAAAAAAATCCCTGTGTTATCCACGTTGCTTCCTGCACAAATCCAAAACATAGCAACAATCAGTGAATTCAAGTGAAGAAAATTATCTCTATCCCAGTCAAAACCAGCACAACTATTTTCATGCAAATTATGCTGCAGTGATATCTTGTCTAAAGACACATAGGTAATGGCACTTTTTTAACTAGGTAGTCATATTAGGGTGTCAGAAGTGATTGTGGAAAGACTGAAAACAACTGACCTGCAGATTGACTTTAAACACTGTCCCTACATTTAATTATGTCTTTGAATCAGGTTTGTGTGACAAGGTTTTGGTAGTGAGTGAGCTACGGTAGTGAACTCTCTGAGGAGCTGCCAGAAGCTTCCTCTATATCCAATAGAGACAGTGTCAAGGCAGACCCACTGCAAGCCAAGGCCAAGCCCATCAGCGATGGTGGTAGCACCTTGAGGATAAAAAATTAAAAAAAAACAAACAAAAAAAACATGCTACCTGGCAGAAGTAATTTCAGACAAAGGAGAGAGGGGTGGGAACATGTGAGAGCATGAGCTCTGGAGACACCAAGGTCAGTGCAGAGGGAGGGAGAGGAGGTGTTCTGGGTGCCAGAGCAGAGATTCCCCAGCAGCCTGTGGTGCAGACCATGGTGAGACAGGTTGTTCCCCTGTGGCCTATGGAGGACCACAGTGGGGCAGAGATCCAACTGCAGTCCATGGAGGGCCCCATGCCAGAGCAAGTGAATGCCCAAATGTGGCTGTGACCCCATGGGAAGCCCACACTGGAGCAGACTGCTAGCAGAACCTGCGGAACTTTGAAGAGCGCTTACACCATGCTGGTGTAAGTTTGCTGTCAGGACTTGTGACTCTGCAGGTGACCCATGCTAGAACAGTTTGTGAAAAAATGCAGCCTGTGGGAAGGACTCATGTTGGAGAAGTTTGTGCAGAACTGTCTGCCATGGGAGTGACCTCTTGGTGGAGCAGTGGGAGAGTGAGAATTCTCCTTTTGAGGAGGAAAAAGAGCTTCAGAGACAATGTGTCATGAACAGCCCCCCTCTCCCAGCTACCTGCAGTGCTGGGGAGGGGGTAGAGGAAGAAGGTATAAAGTTAAGTTTTTGGGTATAAAGTTAAGACCAGGAAGGAGGGAAGGGTGGGGGAAGGTGTATTTTAAGATTGGTTTCACTACTCATTATCCTTCTCTGATTTGATTTGCCATAAATTCAGTTAATTTCCCCAAACTGGGTCTGTGATGGTAACTGCTGGGCGATCTCTCTCTGTCCTTGTCTCAAGCTATGAGACTCACATTCTATTTGCTCTCCCCTGGAAGAGTGATAGAGCAGGTTTTGTGCACACCTTGCATCCAGACAAGGTCAAATCACGATCTTACAGACATGGGATCAAACATCTAGAACAGTGCCAGAAGGAAGGAGAAACATCTTTAAAGTGGTTTGTTTCTGTTATTCTAAGAAAGGTGCTATATATTTTTCGTTGAAAATACAGTGTGTGGGCAACCTTGGCAGAGGGAATCTTAATGACATTCATTGGTGACTCTCACTTTTGTCCTCTGCCGAAATTAGTATCTTTATTGCTAAGAGGGTATTAAACTAGGAAAATTACAGGTGGGTTAATCATCAATATAGAGAAGACATAGTAGTAAAAAAATTCCACTTTCAGAAGGCTGTCACTAGGCACTATCAGGAAGACTATTTTTTGTGCCATTTGTCATAAGCTGTATATTTGTTGATGCTTAAAGTAAGAGGAATATTTATATAATTGCGAAAAAATGTACTATTTTACAAGTCATCTTAGACCAAAATTAATCTCTAGGACTTGTAAATTTCTTCCTCATAAATCCAGAAGTTAATTCAAGGTCCAGTCGTAAGGCCTAAGTCTGTTCCTTTATCTGGCTAAAGTGCTTCAGCCATTTTAAAGACTTCTGAGTTAACCTTGGAGTTTGAGAGAATGGAGTTATAATACATGTAAGTATATATTATGAGTAGATGGGGTAGGAGGAAGCATATTTTTATAATACAGATATGCTTGCCAGGAACAGGTCCCACAGAATGACAGAGAAACCTTTTGTATTAAAAAAAAGCATCACAAAAATAATGGTTATACTAATGGTTATACTTGACAAGGAAGAAATCATAGTCAGGAAAAAAACTACCTGGCGGTATTTGACTGGAGGAGTTTGATGTTCTTTACACAGTTCCACTAGTTCCTCTTTTTCCATTTTGGAAAAGGGGACAAAAGTGAAATACAGACATTTGGCTCAGCTCCATTAGTAAATCCATCTTCTATTGTACCAAGACTACATTTTCTTAATGAAAGCAGAGATCTTAATAGTACTAAAGGGTTCTCTATCCTTTTCTACAATTACATGCCATCATTTCATGTGCATGTAATGTATCTGAAGTATCTATTAATGTGTTGAAACCAGAGACTTAGGCTTAAGGATGCCATTCTGCATTATGAAGACTGGGTGCTACCTGTTCATACTATTTTCAGTTATATATATGTATGTGTATGTGTGTGTGTGTGTGTGCGTGCGTGTGAAGGACGTGTCAGACTCCAGCAATGTTAAAATAATCTAATTCTTTAGTTAATCTGATTTACTTACTATCTTATCCAAGGTACTGATTCAAGATTTGTCAGAGTAGCAAACTTTTTCAAAGTTTGCACAAGTCTGGTGAGCTCAGCTCCCTGGTAGGAAAAGCTCAGTGATTGGGTTTAAATTTGAAGGAGATTTATTCCACATATTGCTTCTCTTCTGGACATATGGTCATATGCCACAGATGTGCAATTTTCATTAGCTTTAATAGAATTCATTTCTGCCCACCCAGAGAACAATTTTCTGCAATGTGCCAGTTAATTTTAGAGAGGATATTTTAGGCTACATGATGACATAGTTATATAGGACTAACATGAAAATGGTTTCAAACTTTTTCCTTTAAGCGTAACATTTTGATCTTAGATTTTGATCTTCTATTTTTGACATAGAAAAAGCCTAGAATGAGAAATTTCAGATAAGACAGTTAATGTAGAATACTGCAACATAGGACTAAAAAAAAAAAAAATTATGAACCCACAGTTTAAAACAGTAGGGAGAAAATTCATTAAGTTAATTAAGATCACACACTGGTAAACATTTATATATGAATTAATTACATGACTCATCTACAAGAGTCCTATAATACTCAGTAGGTGTAATTTCACAAAGTGATTTTTGCATCTAACTCTAAAAACCCTCTAGCAGATTACTTCTTTCACACATCCGTGAAGATAAATCTGGCTACCTTCATAGGGATTCAGAGATGCAATCAGGTCAAAGCTGAAAAGAGTTTTGTGTTCCATCATGCTTCTATTTTCCAAAATGTTGGTGAATTCTCTTCTAACTGCAGCATCCACTCTCTGAAGGAATCAAAAATCAAGGGTTAATCATTATTTCTGAAAGCAATACTAGGATTATTGTGGCTCCTTGCATCATTATATTGGCCATCCTTGCCTCCAGCAGGTAGAATGTGCTGATTGAAGTAGCATTATGGTAGAAAATGATGTGGGTAGCGGTAATCAGAAAAGGGAATTAGATTTGACTTTTGTTTTTTGGTTTTTTTCAATCCCCTACTGTATTTCTATGATACTTTTGTCAAATTGTCATTGTGCATGCTTGATACTCCCTTTAAGTACCTATGATCTAATGCAGATACTGGTAAGAAATTAGGTAATTTAAACGCATTTAAAAGTGGATACAGTAGTGAAAGAACTGAAAGCCTGTTTTTGAAGACAAGGTGCCCTGAAATAATTACATATAATCTCTGGAAAACAGGGATTATTCACTTCTTTTTCACAAGTTTAAGATTGCTGCAGTGTTGTTAGGCTCTATAGGACAGAGGAAGGACAGAGTAGAACTTTCTTAATGTATTTTTAAAACAAAATCACTCTTTTGTTTCAGTGAAACTTTCTATTATTTTGAGAGTGAAACATATTTTTATGTAATGCTTCAGGATTTTACCTCAGAAATCCTATGTGAAGCTCCTATGTCTCTTTTCTACAATAAAGGTAATAAACAGAGATTGCCCCTAAAATTACAGAAATTTATAGGACTAATGAATGGAATTCTATTTAGTCATTTGCTGTCAGGGTTGTTATCAGGCTTCAACTATGTGTTTTGCACAGAAATTAAAAAAATAAATGTTAGAAGTGCTACAATATTAATACCTGTCACTTTTACACTACACTTAAAAACAAGGCTAGAATGTTTATGTGGGTGAAACAACTTAAAATACTGCTCACATGCACTATTGGAGCTCATTATATAGTACAGCCTGCAGACTGAAAAACAGCAACTGTGCACAAAAATACCTTTTTGAAAACAAAATGGATTTAAATATCTTTTCTTCTAAAAAGCAGCAAGAACCATTTTCACTGTTATTTTTCATAAGCTTTAGAACATTAGAACAGTTAATGTGCTCAGCCTTTTTTGAACATATGATGGGGCTTAAATATATTTTCATAAAAATGCATTTGTTTCTTCAAAACATTCAAGAACTAACAAGACCAAACATTTAAGAAAATATTGATACTGTAAAATCCTAAGATACCTACAAAACCAGACTTGTTTCATTTACACTTAGAGATGAAGGGTGAAATGAATCCACTAGAAAGACCTAAAAAAGTTCAAATAACACTTGATAAGGCTCAATTCAGGACTAAACTCAACCCCATATAACATTTAGCTATTATTTTGGCACTCTACAGAGAGAAAATCATAACTTTTGTGAACTCATTAAAGTTTCAAACTCCATGACTCAAATCTCATTGATTTCACTGAAAGCAGCTGGCTAGGTGCAAAAATGAATCCCTGTTTCCTACATTTATGTGTGAAAGCTTTGAAACATTTACCTGCTTATCTGTCGACCAACATGGGAAAATTCCCTCCTGAGTCACACCTCTTCCCATTTGTGTACTGGCACATTTAGTAATTCCCTATGCCTTCTTTCTCTCTTTGTTTTTATTTTTCTAATTCCCTGGAGAATAAGGAAACTCACACCCTTGAGTATTTTTCTCACTCAATTCTGTACTCTAGCTCCAGTNCATTTATCTGCTTATCTGTCGACCAACATGGGAAAATTCCCTCCTCTTCCCATTTGTGTACTGGCACATTTAGTAATTCCCTATGCCTTCTTTCTCTCTTTGTTTTTATTCTAATTCCCTGGAGAATAAGGAAACTCACACCCTTGAGTATTTTTCTCACTCAATTCTGTACTCTAGCTCCAGTTTACTGGCTTCTATCAAAGAGTAATAAAAGTTTTATAGCCACTTCCACTTAACTGAAGAGTTATTTTCATAAAGAACTTTTCCTCAGTAGGAGGAACCACAGATGTAGTGGCTTGCAGATGTCATTACTGAGTCATAGATATATTATTAGATTGTGAAGCAAATGTAAACTTTCCTAAACTACCTGCACATATTTTGAAAACCATAAAGAAACCCTATCATTATAGAAAATCATTTCAACAGAAGTTTATTTTGTGTCTTCTAGCCACTACAACATTATGTTTCCTTGCTTCATGTTGCTTCTGTGAGAGTCCCTTTTACATTTCATTACTTTAAACCTCTTATGTTTGGAATGATATACAGGAGCATGCTGGATTTGTAATAAATCATTCTTTTTCTCCTTATAAGTAGATTGGTAATGGATATGTATATATTGGACTTTTAATCTTCTGTTCAAGACTCTTTTCTGGACTGTATCACCAAAATATTTAGAGAAAATATTGGGCAGCACAAGAAACATGAAACATGTTTAGTTTTCACATTCATTGCAATGTATTGCTGAGAAATGAAAGAAAATGTAAAGAGATTTACAGCCTTGTATTTTTATTGCATGACAGACGTCCTCAGAACAGATGAGAGACTGGAAAATGTAGGCCTGTTTTCTATATTTGTTGGAAGCATACACAGAGATATTCCCTGAGCTGACAAGGGAAAGATACACAGCTAGAATATGAACCCCTCCACAGTATACCAAAATAAACATTGTTTTTAACTCATAAGAAGTATTCTTCTCCATTTCAAGTGTTTATGATGTACTTGTTAGTTATGAAGCAAGGGTATAGCAAAACTTCAATAAACCTTAACCAACTTTACTGTAATAATTTCTGTAGATGTATTTAAAATTGCATGAAGTACAAATCAAGTTTGAAGCTGACCAAAGAAAGCTATTTTGGATGAAACAGAAGTAATCTGGGGCTGGGACAAAGTTGGAGAAATACTGTTCAACTTGTTAATAAATTATGGGGTGAATAAATATTCCTATTTTTTTCTTTATATGCAAAAATATGCTCCCTTATCTAGTCTAACATATCTTCTTGACTTCCACAAGCAGAAAGAAAGTTGGAAGCATCTCAAAAAAGTAAATATTTATTCATACTTTTATCTCAAGCTGTTTCATTGTGCTGTCTCAGTTTAAAATACTTTCTTCATAATATTTCCAAAGAACCTTACTGAGAAAATCTTCCCCATAAGCCAAACAGCAAGCAGAACTGGAACAACACAGCAGTTAGAAAATATTAGATTCAATGTGTTCACTCTTTTTTTCTCCTAGTGTAACAGCAACTGATCAGACAATCCACAGTTCCTTCAATGCCTTCAAACTCAAAAAGACCTCTCAGAATTCTCATAGGTCTCATCTTCATTCACTTTATGAAGTGAGTATAACCAATGGCACAAACAACCTACTATACTTACTTAATATTATAGAAAGATTTAGGACAGAAAACCAGGAAAATTCCAAGTTGACATAGCGTGGAAAGTCCAGACCTTATTTTGATGTACAGCCAATCTCAAATCAAGCCCTCAGCCTAAAAATCTAGGATTGCAATTGCTATCTGAAACTAATTTCTGAGTTTATCTTAATTAGAACAAAAAACTGAAAGACAAATCAGAATGAAAAATTTACATATGTGAGAACCTGTCCCACTACCCAAAAAGCATAGAAAAAAATTACAAGATCTCAACAACCAGAGCTAATACACAGTTCACTTCATTTAAATCCCAGGTGCTAATTAACTAATCAAAGGCTTTCAAGCAGATCAAGCCAATCAAAGAAGGACCTCAGTAAGAGACTTCAAGTTATAGTTATAATGCTAGAGGCAGAGTTAGAGCCCCTTTATCAAGTAAGAAGGACTTGATGGAGTAATGAGCATTGGCTGGTGAAGTTCTCATAATGGTTGTGAGTACTGCTATAAGTTTCTTTTTCTTACACTCATTTTTCACCATATTTCAGAACACTTGTAAAAGAGACTGACTTGAAACCAGTAACCAGAGTCTCCATTTCATGTCAGAACAAAACATGAAGTTAGAGTTATAAAAGCAAGACAAGTGCTACTGAGATTATTGTTTCAATTATTATATGCATAATCACCTTCTGTCTAGGTAAGTGATATAGATAAATACGTGTATAGTTAAGTGAAATCTGAAGCGTTCAAAAACACTTTGAGTCCTCTAGGTATGAATGGGTGTCCTAAGAGACCTCAGGGGAGATCTCATTTTCCTATTATTATAGAACACTTCTGTATCCCTAGGGTTGTTAGATGAAAGCAGAAATTGCTGATTATTAAGAGTATAACTTTGAAAGAGGAAGCTATAGAATCAGGTATGTAAACAGTTGATCTTACCAGCTTAGTCAATGTAAACAACAATTTAACTATGATTTTTATTAGTACTGATTTAACTTCTACAAAGATATAAGCAGAAGTTTCTCTACTAATGTGAGAGACTGCATTCTTAGTGATTAATTACTTAAACAACTGACCATGTACAGTAACTGCCCAGGTGCTCTGGGCTTTTACACCCACCACCTTAGGCTACAAGCTGGGTGTGAAACAAGATAAGGGAAGAGGCTGATAAGAGGCAAATCCTGTGAGGTGGGATAATGCCTTTTATCATTCCAAAAGTCCTTACACAAGTGATTCCGCTATGAATTCTTCCCTCTGGAGAAATACCAGGAAGGGAATACCATTCCCATGTAGCCTGAAGGTATTCATCCCTACTGATGTGACATAATAGGCCATGAGTGACTCAACTGCACTGATGTGAGATGTAGCTGTAACACCTTAGAAGGTGTCATAAAAGACTCTCAAGTGTCCCGTGACTCATTGTAACTCATCCAGTGCAGAACTCCCCCAGCAGGAGGTACTGGAGCATTTCCACCTAGTCTAGGCATAATATAAACCCAATGGAATTTGTGTTTTGAGAGTGTGCTGGTTCAAAGGTAAACCAGGGGGAGAAATGAACTCAGGTCAGAAAGAGATTACAAGTCAGAAATACAATTTAACAAAAAGATCACAATAAGTACAATTATGTCGAGAAAAAATCCATTTGACCCACAAAAACAGATGTTCAACCCAGCACTGTGGGGTAAGAACAGAATGGAGCTTGACAGCCCCTGTGCTGAGCAACATGTGGGCCCCCTGAGTACAAAGTAAAAGGAAAGAAGAAATCTATTGGTGAGGATGATGGTCGCAGTCTGGTTGAGAGTGGTAGTCGCAGTTCTGTCGCAGTCAGAGGTTGTTGGTCCTCCTCTGAATCTGATAAGCGGTACCAGAAGTCCCCAGTTCAAATGGAAATGCCCAGCCCATTAGCAGACATGATCCCCCTGTTTGGGTGTGAAGGTGCTAATGACTCCGTAGAAGAGAGTTATCACATCTGAGTTACTGGTGTGAAGACAGGAATCTTTCCTATCTCACAGAGTTCTTAAGCACAGTTTGTAGCCTGAGGCATCAGGTGTGCCCTGGGCAGCTGCTGCCAACAATCCATTAGTAACAGATCATGAGAAATGACATAGAGGCTGTAGAATACACAGCCCAGACCACACTCACAGTGACAAACTGGTCCTGGTCACTATAACCAGGACAGTAGGCTTCCCCTGCCACCTGATGAATCAAGACTGAAGTGGTCACTTTGACAAAACTGGGACCCTTCCTACTGAGAAGACCAGAAGAAGAGGACCAATGGGATGCTCAAAATCCATGGAGTGCTGATATTTTTCTACTTAACCTGTCTCTCTGGCACTCCTTTCCTCTTGCCCGCTTCCTTCTTTTTCCTATCTCTATTTCATATCTACTGTTAAATAAAATCTGTATTAGTAACTTCGGCATATGGTCTCATTTGCACCTTAATTTGGGCATAGGCATCTCTAATAATTTTAATACTCGGATCATAACAGCTGATCAGTGCATTGCTCTCACTTTACAGCAGTTATTGCATCTCCATTTACAATCTAAAAGTAAGCAACTTATCTGGAAAGATCATAGTTTCAGGTACATCCTTACTGTAGATCCAGAGTTCATTTCCTTTTTCTAGAATTCTGATGTTCAGAGAAGTTTCTGTGAAGCTCATTAAATCTAGAGGGTTTGAGGGAGCCCTGGACCATGACTGTTGTAACTTAACCAGGAGAGAATGATATTGGGCTGTGTTCTGGTTGACCTGAAACTCTTAACGAATGGATAAATTAATACGACAAGGGATTCTTCGTGTTTTATAATTCTTCTGGGTGCTTAACTCCAAACCAAAAATCCGTAACCTACTGGTATGTTGCTGCTTCAGAAGTATTTTATAGTCGGGCAGAGAAAAAGTGTCTGAAATTCAACGAAGCCAAACACAGGGGCCTGCACCTGGGGAAGAATAACCCCACGCACCAGTACTGGCTGTTTTCCTACTGGAAAACAGTTTTGTGGAGAAGAAGCTGGAGATCCAGGTGGACAACAATCTGTCTATGAGCCAGCAGTGTGCACTTGTGGCCAAGAAGGCCAATGATATCCTGGGGCATTGAGCATTGCCAGTAGGTCAAAGGAGGTGATCCTGCCCTTTTAATCAGCCCTAGTGGGGACGCATTTGGAGAACTGTGTCCACTTCTGGGCTCCTCATGACAAGAGAGACATGGAGCTCAACAAATATTATTAGGGGACTGGAGGATCTCTCTTATGAGGAAAGGCTGAGGGAGCTGATTTTGTTCAGCCTCAAGAAAAGACAACTGAGAGGGGACCTCATCAGTGTCTTTAAATATGTGAAGGAAGGGTGCCAAGAGGATGAAGCCAGGATGCACTATTGCTTGGTTGTGCCAAGCAATAGTACAAGAGGTAACAGTCAGAAGCTGATATGCAGGAAGTTCTTCCTGAATATGAGGAAGAACTCCTTTACTGTGCCAATGACCGTGCACTGGAACAGATTGTCCAGAGAGATTGTGGAGTCTCCCTCGGTGGACATATTTCAGAACCATTTGGATGCAATCCTGTGTAATGTGTTCTAGGATGACCCTGCTTGAGCAGAGAGAATGGACCAGGTGACCCACTGTGGACCATTCCAACCTGACCCATTCTTTTACTCTGTGATTCTTTTACAGAGTTTGAGCTTAGTGACAGGAAGCGGCTCCTCCTTCCACAATAAGTCCTGCAGTGCTCAGTAGCACTCTTGGATTGCACTGTAACACTTCTGCAGGTGTAAGTGATAAATGGCCATGGGATTTTATACTGATAAATAGGAACTATTAGATTTACCATAGCATGAATGGTAACTGTAAGGACTGGAAGAGAAATAAGCAATTGTAAAGAATCTACAGGACCAGTTTACAAGGCACTAAGAAACATATAATGAGTTTCTATATGAACAGGACTCTACCTTGTTAGGACTTATAATTTGAGGATTTTCTAATGTTCAAAATAAATTACAATAGCTGCAGGCAGTGTGCAGAACTGTTAAAGCTACTCAATTGCAAACCCAAGGGATTTGATAATGTATATAGTTTTTCCCTTGAGGTAAAAAATGTAATTATGAAAAAGTTCTTAACTGAGAAATTGTCTTGTCATCTGTTTTCGTGAGAGATAAAAGATCATTCTAAGGTGAAGAAGATAAAAGATCATTTTAAGGTGAAGAGGTTATATGTAAGAAAGAAAATTAAATTTAAAAACTCAACATGACCAACAGTAGAGCTGCTGAAGAATAAGAAGAAAATTAGATATTATAATTAGAAGGGGAATTCATTCTACCTTTACTAGACATATGCTATTAAAATATTTAATTCATCTCCTGATTAATTCACTGAATGATGTGAAGATTATTACAGAGGTGATAAATCGGTAGATTAATATGTATTCAGGAGGGATATATGAGGTAGGACTGAATTAAACCCCCTAGATCAATAGGAGACCAGTTAGACCCTTCTTATTATATTGGGTCTGGAACAGAGTATCTTATTTTTACATGTAGTTCTAAATTATAACACTGTCTCAATAACTCCCAATCAGGGGAATATGATTAGAAACAGATTTTTGGTGCAAGAAATTTTAGCTGTTATTCTAAATATTTTTCTCCTGACTTTTCTGAAGAATGTCTTAGATATACATTGGTAAATGAACAGTTCCTTATTCTCTAGTTAAAGGTGATTCTGCCCCTAACCTTTCACCAGCAGATTACATTCCCTTACATTCTGAGAAAAAAATGTTCATCAGACTTGTCACATGTTTGTCTTATTTCAGTTGTTCCTTTCAGCGGTGTTAAATGGCTTCAAACTGTAATTCCAGTTTGTTGCAAAGTTTTCTATGACAAGTCGCTCTTACAGGAACACAGGAAAACAATTCAATATTCCCATAATATCTTTAACGTTCTTCATATTAAGAAGCCTTTCAAACTGAAACCTTTAGGATGAATAAGAGTATGAGAGTATGTGAAGAAGCTGGAGACAAAAAAAAAAAATAAATAAAAAAAAAAAAAAAAAAGCCTGTGGCCAGAAACAGGTGCATGTTCATGATGCTCCCAACACTGAAATTAAAATGTGATTTTTAAATTTGGTAAATTACAAAACTGTACTACTTGAGGAGAAGGGTAAGAAAAATTATTTATGAAGTAGACACAGACTCTCCTTAGGTAAAAAAACAAATTGCAAAAGTCCTGCCAACTTCTAATTGCTTTGGCAAAAACTGGAGAATATCTGGGTACATAACTATACTGTTTTACTCACTGTTTAACTATAATTTGAGTTAAAATGAGAAAGGTGTTTTAAATTAAGGTAGCATAGTATATATTATGTCTGGCCACACCTTGGCGGATGTATATAAATACAGTAATTCTGAGAAGGTTTAATATCTGGTGGATTTTTGCTCCTGTGCTTGCCATTTTTATCAAGTAGTGAGAAAAATTAAATACTTGAAGATTCACTATCTTGAAATGGAGCAGAGAAGCTATCATATATTCATAGAATGTTAAGGAGTTGGAATGGACCTTAAAGATCAACTAGTCCCACCCCTTCCTGCCATGGGCAGGGACACCTCCCACTAGACCAGGTTGCTCAAGGACTTATCCAACGTGGCTTTGAACATTGGCAGGGTTGGGGCATCCACAACCTCCCTGGAGAACCTGTTTCAGTGTTTCAATACTCACAAAGTAAAAAATGTCTTCCTAATATCTAACCTAAATTTCCACTCTCTTGGTTTGTACACGTTACTTCTTGTCCTAAATTGTCTAAATAAATCCAACCAAATCAAAATTTAAACTTGACCAAATCAAAAATCGTAGATTATGCAGCCTCATATTTTAGGGGACTGTCAGTCCACCAAGCTGGGTGCTTGACATATACCCAAGAAAAATATTTTTTCTTCTTGCACTTCTAAATAGTGTCAGGATTCCTTTTTCAGTTGTCACTTTAGACTATTTGCTGCTGCAAGAGTAGAATAATGAGAAGTTAAAAAACATGCAGAAGGAAGAAGAAATTTGTTGCAAAAAAGACGAGAATAAGAAGATATTGGAAGTCAATATCTAAGAATGGATGAAAGGATGAGAGATGAAAAGTCAGAATAAAAGTCATTATCGGCTTCTAGCATGGCTGTCCAAAAGTCAGTATGATAAGTCCCTGTTGATGTTCTCTTGCAGTTTGTCGAATGATTTATTTCTTTTTAAATGGGGAGAGGAGGAGGAGAAATGAGTATGAAACTAATGAAAGAAGATATACATGTTTTCTATGCCACACTACAGAACTGACAGTAAAATCATGGTTTCACTAATGAATATTTTAAATGCTACTATTCAGATACTGGTGGTATCATGCAAATGCTGATTTTATTTTGGAGATGAACAAGACAGGGAATGAAAATGTAAAGTATTCACCATGGCTATTTCATAGCAGACCATCATCCTGATAATTTATTTTTTTGCAAAAATCCAATTTGTTACATTTTATTTGTCTAAAATTGTACTTTATCTGAATCTCAAATGCTGCATACTAGGAAGTTTGGAAACTAGGTTGGAGATAATGAGGGTCAGCTGAGACTGAAGAGAAGAGACAGAAGTCAGCTGGCTGCATTGAAAGCTGAGTAATGTGTTAAGAGAAATTAACATACCATTTTCTTAATGATATGGTGTAGGATGATTACTATTGAACTAATTCATTAGCAAAGTTCATAAAAGTAGGAAAAATATGTTAACTAATTTTACCATTGACACAAAGTTGGAAGATGTCAACAGTACTAAATAGTTGGAGCATTTGACAGGAAGATGAGGGTGACTGAGGAATAAAGAAATAGAAATGGGATTAAAATAATCATATCAAATTCAAGGTCTGAGATGACAGTGATAGATAAGTGACTCTTTATTAGCAGCTCCAGCTTAGTATTGATTTTGAGTTCACTGACTAGGACAAAAGTAGGAATTTAATGTATATTAACTAAAAAGTGATTATGACACAGTAACAAAACAAGACTTGGAAGAGTGCAGGTCCCTTACAAAATACTTCATGTGAGCCCTTTTCATTTGAGATGGGGAGTATTAAAACTCTTATAGATGGTTGTGGACTTTCTAGTATACTGCCCCTAATTCTGTGGAGGAAACTAAAAAAAACCATAAAACCAATTCTATAAATGGAAGGAGATAGGTTGGGATAAGGCCTTTTCTGCTCTTATCTTCTACAATACAGTCATGATGACTTTAATACTCTTGACAGACTATCCTTAACAGTTTTCCTGACATGTAAGTCTAGGATTAGAAGTACCTAAAAACAAAAAAACACCCTAATTTTCTTGCACAATATCTGGATGTATTTTTTTAATAAGAAATGGGTGTGTTTTTTTTCTCTGTATAGTAATAAATTTTTGCATAGCCTAAATCATGCCATCCTTATTAGAATATTTCCAAAGCAGAAATGGAAGCATAAGAAGGTTTAATTGCAATTTTTTTGTTGAGTTCATCCGGAATTGTGTTCTTTCTTCCATAGGAATTAGATTAAGTGCCAGAAATGGTGCATACACATATCCATGTTTTGGAGAAATTCCAAAATCCAGAATTACCCAGTGAGAGGCAATTTGCTAGTATAGCTTTCCACAGCGCCCTTCTGTATTCGTCACTTTTCAGATTTTCATGAAACTCAAGAATGAGGAGATAGAATATCTAATTTCATAGCACAGAACATGAAGCCATTTAGATAACTAGTATTTGCACTTGTTACTTATATTCTATCTTTAAATCTTGCTTCTTGTTGTGGAAGGATAATTTTAGTCCAGCGTTCCCATTTCCTTCTAAGTTCTACTGTTACAAAGTTTTTTTCAAAGCAAAAGTTACACGAGGACTCTGCGTTGCACAAAAATCTAGGAAACAATTAGTACTTTCAAAGCTGGGTAAGTATTGCATTATCTTTCTCTGCAGACTGTGAGATGAAAAAACACAGGGAAGATTGGGGTAAGCAAATGGCAAGTGAGCAGACAAAAAAAAAGCACAGACTTTTATTAATTTCTATGATTCCTGGACAAGTGCCTCTACAATTTTCTTCATGTACAAACCTAATATATCCCATAGGAACATATTAGTTTTATGAGTCAGGAGCAGGTGATTTAAAAAAATTATTTCAGATACACTTTTACATGTACAGTTTTTTTAGCAACTACACTGAATGTGAGTAGTTTTTGCAATGTAAAATAAGCCAAATGGAGAAAGCAGAATAATAGTAATGTAAACCAATTGCATGCAAACACGCAATTATGTGCAACAGTATAGATTTTCAAATAACACTGAACATATAGTGACCATCTTCAAAAAACAAATCCTCTGTTAGGTGATAGAGCAGATACCAGACCAAGTACTGAAGCAAAAAGAGAAAAAACAAAACATTGATTACTGCAACTGATCCTGACATCGTTTTATACACAAAGCTCTCCATGGCTTCATAATAATTCTTATCCACAGTTTCTGCATTGCTAGACTTGGCATTGAGCCCCATATCTACAAATCCCAGAACATTAAATATTTAGGTTAAAGTAAGTAAAGAAAAGAGAAGCTAGTCAAACAAATCTTGCATTTGCTTGGATGAATACACTGACCATTTTTCAGTATAGTAAACATGTTGTGTTCAGCAGCATCATAGAATCATAGTAGAATTTTACTGATCCCTTTAATGAGTCTTTGCTTCGTGACAGAAATACAAGTGAACAAACAGTTTTGCCAGCCATGATAGATAAGGCAAAATAAGACAGCTATTCACTTCCAGATAAGGGATTTTGGAAATGAGACAAGATAATAGCTGCAGGTGTGATTTGGTAAAAAATGGTACTTGCAACATTCTGTGATTGGGAAAAAATCTATAAAAGCACAGAGAAAAACTGTACTTAAGACAACCAAGGGTGTAAGCTTCAGAAGAAAGCACACTTCAGAAGTGCACAGGGGCTGCATGATCTCTTCTAACCTGTGCTTATAACAGTTAGAGCCACAACAGAGAAGAACCCTTGTTATCCTATAAATACAATTTCCCAGAAGGATCCTGACAAAAATAATAGGCTGCCTAGTTGAACAAGCAGATGATGCAGCCATAAAACATGCTAATAAGAAACTTACAAGTTTTTGTCACTCTGCTAGAGTGCCAAGAAAAATTGTTATGGGATTATAGACAAAGAAGATTTGAGAAGGGACTTGAAAAACTTCTTGTGGTTATTCCTAAAAAACTTTGAAGTTGGTGATCAATCAACATGTAAGTGGAAATAGTAAGTGACATTGCCTTATTGTACCTTGTTTTCAGCATTATACATATTGTGCAAAGTTAAATTACTTCAGTTGTGTAATGAAGTCATTTTTAACCCACTGAATCATTTGGAGAAATGGTGTTTAGATTTGCAATGGTATGAAGTTCTTAACAAGAAAAAGCAAGGAACTAGGCACAAATAACTTGAATTTTGACACTTCACTGTCACATGATGTGAGATCACTTGTCTGAACTCCTTAATTCCTTAGTCTTAGTTCCTCCTTCTTACAATTTATGAATTTAAAGATCTGTTTTCTTTCTATCTAAAATCCCACAAAACAAAAGTCAGGTGATGATTAAGCTGAGTTCTCTTTTCTGATATATACGGTGTTTCTTGTGCGGTAGAAAAGACTGCTGCATTATAAAATGTACTTTTTGACCACAAAATTAGTCTTGGAACCAATTACTTTTAAAAACCCAGCAAGAATGTACTGAGAAGCAGATGAACAGTGTATATGGGAAAGAAACTTAATGTATATGGAAGTGAGAAAGAAATCCTTATTTGCCACTTTTGGGTATTATGATGAAATACCCTGTACAGAGTCCTTGTATGATCAAGATGACTGTAGAAGCAAAGCAGTATATTTATATATATCTGGTCCTCTGTCTAAGTAAATTAACCTCACTGAAAGCATGTTTATTAGTTCAGATTTGCAGTCTAACTAACCCAACAATAGAGTGCCCCCTGATGAAACCAGTAGCTCTGCACTGCACAAAACAAGAGAAGAAAACAGATGTATGGATGGTTTTCTGAATGCCTCTGTGCTACTTCTAGAATATGAAAAATTTGCACAGCCTATGTCATTGTTTATATTGATGTCATTCCTTTGATTTTGGTAAATGCAAACTGCAGAAAGATGTAGGAGAATGAAATCACAGATGGCTAGAACATATCTATTGACAGCAAATGTTGGAATTTTGGGGGAAGTATATAAAATAATATTGAAAACTATAGTGTAATTTGAAAGAAATTTCAGTGGGGGAAAAATGAAAGTTTGATAACAGGACATGTTCATAAATTAATTTTTATTCCATTGAACTGGAGGCTTTCCCCCTAAAAAGTAATACCATGAAAAAGCAATTTCAAGTGAAGTATTCCAGAACTGCATTTTGAATTGCTCTTATGATATTTCCCTTCATATAGGAAAACTCAAAATTCAACTATTCAAAAATTAGATTAGTTGAAAATATAGCAGAAAATCAATTTCAGTTCCACCTAAATATGGTTTCTGATAAACATCAGCAAACATTCTATTTGTTTAGCCTTACTTAGGATTCATTTCTGTGAATTAAAAATCATTTAATCTTTTTCATTTGCAACTACACATTAAGAGTATTATTTCTGAATTCCACAAGATTGTTCAGAATGTGTACATCAGTGAATCCTTGGCAATGACACAATATATCAGCTGGGAGTAACCCTAACTAAAAATGCCATTCTATGCAGTAATGTAGAGAAGATAATTAAGTTTCAACATTCATAAATGTAATCATGCTGATTTTTATGTTCTGTTTAGATTTTCAGTTATTTGAGAGGTATTTTCGTTCCTCTAAATATTGCAAATCATGATAAAATACTACCTATGGATAGCAAAGAAATCCTGCAAAAGAAGGTATTAGACAGCCCAACCAGCCCAAAATAACCTGGAGCAAGCTGCTACTGGGTCATATATGGGCAACAATGCTAAACTAACTTACAGGATAAGACCCTGCTAAATACTTCTGGGAGCAGAAGTGATTTAGCATTTGATAGGTACATGCTATGCTGTTTGCTGACTTTGGCAATGTTTTTTACAACATGTCATGCCAATAGACCTACAATGCTAATGACCTGTCTGAACATAAAAGCACTTTGTATACTTATATTAATTTATGTTAACCATTTTTTAATTTCCTTTTCTGTGGGGTGAAAAGAGGACTCAACCTTCAACCACTAGCCATAGCTGCCCATAACAATTCATGAGTGTCTACTGGACAAACTTACAACTATCAGTCAATTGGTAACAATTTTTTATTAAATACCCATTTTCTCTTTGCTATTTGCCTCTTTTTCTGTCCTTCTCCTTTTTACAGTTATTTTAAGTGATCACCATTCCAAACTGTTATCCTGCCTTATTTGTTTTCTAGACAGGAAATCCAGAATATATAGGCCCAATACTGCTTTTATGAATCTAGCAGTTGCCTTATCAAGTTTCATGAATGGTAACTCAAATAGATGAGGTCAATAAATATACCTATGTGTATCATTGTCACATTTTTCTTGCTTACAAGATATTGCTCAGTTCAAAAGAATGCATATGCACCTCTGACCCTCCATTATATACTTGCTAACAGTCTGTAACAATACCTTTTAGTCTTAATTAAATCATGATGCTTTTACAGTTCCCAGTGGCACAATTTAATCTTTCAATTTCTTATTCTCCTTAATTTGGGATAGTTTCTGTTCTTAAATTGGCTCGGACTTGGTAAAAAATCTTTCCAACAAACTGCAGTTTTATGCTCATTTATTCTAATAAAAGATGTTCCTGTTATGATAAAAATGGCTTAAGGACACATGGATGCTTAAAAATATGAATTGTATTGTACTATGCGAGTCTCATTTTTATTTTAGTTTTTTTATAATGTCTGAAAAATCTTAATTTGTTAAACTTGAGCCCCTTCTGAGTATATCTACTGTTAGTTTACTCTTTTTATATTCTGATATAGTCACTGCTTCTTGTGGAAAATTGTTTCTAAGTGTGTAAGAAAAAATTGCAGTAAAGTTAACCAAGGAAGCTACTGTTGCCAAAGGGCCAGTAGGTCTGAGTCACACGAGCAGCTCTAAATATTTGTTTCCTTCAAGGGTAAAAATCTCTGAACTATCCTGATTGGAAGGATGCTTGTGTAAGCTCCACAATGTATGTTCACAGATTTTATCTTCAAATTAATGAGGCTTACTGGCAACACAACGACACTAATAATCATTGACAATACAAATTCTGGTTGCAGCTATGCCATAAGAGTGGTGCCAAGGCATTCTGAAAAGCCTCATTTCATTGTCCGAGTATCTATTTCTTGAGAGATTGTACAATTTAGCTGCAGTGGTCAGTTCATACAAACATCAATGAACATTAAGGCAGTCAAGTTCTGGCAATCACAAGGAATCACAAAGATGATGGTTATTACTCCAGAATATTTTGCATATTTGTTTTACCCATCTCCAGAAAAACAAAACAAAACAAAAAACAAACCAACAACAACAAATAAAACCAAACACAAAAAAAACCCAAAAACCAAAAAAACCCTCACAAAAAACCAAAATCCACCAAAAATGAAAACAGCAAACACATACAAAAAGCCAAACCAATCAAAAATACCAAACAAACCACAAAAACCATGTCTCAGGAGCATGATATGGCTGAAATAAGAAAAACTTTCACCTCATAATAATAAACCAAATGAAAAAATCCTCAGTATCATTCCACTGTTACCCATCTCTTCATCCATTAAAAGCAGGAAAAGAATACAAGTTTGTTTTTAACCAGAAATAATTGCTATTATGGTTATGAACTACAGTTATATCATGTTTGGATTATGTCTCTGACTTTCAATAAGATGTGCTTGAGTGTCCACAGTGGCTCTTTTTGCACAAAACAGAATTGGAATGTACTGCCATAATCAATTGACAATATCGGAGATTGGCAAGAACATTAATTGAAGAATAATAAATGAATTTCAATAAGGGTTCCAAAGGACAGATATGTACAGCTGTAACATTAAACCTGACTATCTCTGTCACTGCTACCACATGCCACAGGTGTGGAATAGGAAAAATTATGCAGTGAGGAAGTGATGACAGATCTGTATCTAACATCATTCTTATTGAATTACATATGTGCACCTTTTATTTTTTTAGGTATTTCTGTCATTACTCTTGGTTGTGTTTCAGCAAGTTAGACTTTCTAATTGACTTAATGGAAACATTCTGAAAAAAAATTCTGTCCTGAGAACCTTTTGCTTGTGCATTTGACATTTGCCTGTTTTTCTTCTTATTAGGAGTATGTGCATGAAAAACAGAGAACACAGAGGTTCATTCAGTTCCAAGATCTATTTCCCACCTGATGTCAGAATCAATTCCATATTAACTAATTGAACTTCAATGGATTTTAAGTAGATTTTATAATTGCAGAAATACTCTGCTTAATGAAGAAAGAAGGTGAAATGGGCTTAACGCCAGTTAAGTGCTCTCTTGCTCATAGGTTAAATCCCAGTATGAGTTAAAATAGCCTCAGGCTTTCTGTAACTTGTACCAGATGGCAGAACCCCTTAGAGGCAATTACATTGGCAGGGATGACTGGAGCATGGTATGCTCCAAGTATAGTCCTTCCTGCCCCAGTACATTTCCAATAAGCAGTTCCTTTGCCAGGTTGTTGCAATGACAGCTTTACACTGCTCAGAGATTTCTCCCATGTGGGATAAATCCCTAGTTAGTCAGAACAGGTTTAATTCTTCTTAGAACTGTTAAAGCGATATACAGCCAACTTGGCTTAGAACAGCAATAGGCCTCACATCCATAGCTAATGAATAAACAATAGTCCAGTTTTATATGACATCAGTTTTGTGTGTGAGTTGGTTCTTTAAATGGTTATATTTTTTTTTCTATTCTTGTAACAGTTCATACCTACTGATTATCTGTATGGAAAAATGATTTCTGGTATCTATCCTAAATTGCTTTTCCTATAATTGCTATTCACACTTGTGTAATTAGCACAGTTATGCTGGAAAAAACAAGTCCCACTCCCAAAGTTTCAGGTTAACCTTCAATACAGCATTTCAACAGCCTGCATTCTAAGACCTTATGGATCTAAACTCTCAGCCTGCCCTTGTAGCTCATACCCTCTAATCCTGACATCCATCTTGGTGCTCAGTGCAATTACTATAGTGCTGTGTTCTGAAAACTGGCAGAGACTCAAGGGAAGTTTGTGAAAACTTGCAAGTTTCTCATTCATTTTCATTAGAAAACTGGTGAGACACAAATCCCCTTCAGATGTTCTCTGAAATTCCTCCTTCTCATCAGTGAGGTATTGAATGGCATCTCTAGTTTTTGAGGTTGAAAAATCACAGAAAACTGTTCCATTTTTCTGGCACAAGCCCTGCACAGATTTTCTAATTCTTTTTGGGAGTGCCTAGTAGTCATTTTTTTTTCCTTTAAGCTAATTTCTGGTGTGAATGTACTGAAAGTCTTAAAATGGTGCTCACCTTTTAAGCCTTTGAGTCTCGATTTTCTGTACTGAGGGTTCACAGTCTGTTTCTGGAACAGAAATTGTATTGCAACAGTTACTTCTACATAGCGGCCCTTTCCAGAAACAAAACTTGCAATACAAGGAGCTTTTATGAGGTAAAGATTCTGACATTTGAGAACAACATGTATTTTTAAATGAAGATTATATGAAGATGAAAAAACTGAGGAAAGTTTTGCGGTGTTAAAGGTCTCATATCCCCTGATAATTTCTCCAAAGTTATTTATAAAACACATCTTCTCCCTAGCATGCAAATATTCTGCCCTGAACTATAGAGCTTAAAAAAAGAAAACCTGAAGGGTGATTCATAGAGTGAAAATTTCATCTGAACTGACATGGATAGGGTTAAGCCTACAATTTATTTCCGAAAGTAGTTCCCCTGCTATCTGTATCTTACAAGCAACAGCAGTGAGCCCCAGTGATGGGCTGTCTACACAGTTTGAGTCCTGGACAAAACAAGGTGCCAAAGTTTCTGAAACAGAGCCTACACATTGTCTTCAAAAATATCTTCAGTAAAATGAATTGCTTATCCAGGCTTAAGGTAACCAATTGCTTTTTGAGACTGAGGTCTCTAAGAAGATGATAGAGTAAGCATATTTTCTGAAATCTGGTTTTTTATATGTGACCTCAACAAGGTACCTAGGTTTGGTTTCTGAAGACATTTTTGCTTTGGTCCATTAAGTGATACAGCTTGGTATTGATCTGAGTCTTTATTTCCCTGTGCATTTCATATCCTTATAGTCTAAACCTACAGTATTTCAAAAAAATACATAAGACTGCTTGTTTGTATTCTGTTGATTCCTGGCTTTCCTGATACATTCTGCCCAGTGCAAACATCAAGTCTTCATCTTTGTTAAGGTCGCCACCTCATGATGAAACACTGATTTCTTAATTTCTTTATATTTGCAATGTTATACACTCAGTAGTGACATACACTAGTGAAGCCAGTGTTACCTTACATTCATTTTTGAAAAACACCATCAGAGTTTCTGTCATTTGCAGATCAAGGAAAGAACATTGCAAATGCATAATTTGCCAAATACACAAGTTGAATATTTTACTTCCAATAATGTAATATCAAGGGTTATTATAAACATACATCGCTGATGGATGTCATGATGAAACTCTAAAAAAACACCCCAACCCTGCAGAAAGCAAACAATTTCAGCTAGGACCGTCTGACTGTAAAGAGAAATTAAAAAAACAAGTTAATATTGCTAGTGAATGGTACCAATAATCTGAATAATAACACTTTGGTAAAGTAATGGACATAGATTCTGAGGAAAACACACTATATGAAGAATATACATAAAGCAACCTTTTTCTGTCCTTTTTTCCCCCCCTCTTTGAAGGTTAAGATCTGTGGGATCTTATGTATCATCCTAAGTTTACTAGTCTATAACTTTATGATATTTTAGCAGTTTGGCAAACTGGAATTCAATAGTATTGTAATTTATATTGACAGCTTTCTCATTTCTAAACCTCATTTTTATTGTGTCTGTATCTTGTACAAATTGGCACACAAGACCCTATTAGATTAGAAGCTAGATTGTTTGACATACAAAAAATTTTAAATGTCATTGTGTTTTGATGAAGGTCAATCAATGCAGTTTGTTTGAAAATTGCTAGCATATACTTCTCAGATTTCAGACCTTTAAGTCCTTTTTATTTTTGAAGGAAAAAAATTTAAATATTGAGGACCAGATTTAAAAATAACTTGAAAGCAGGGTGTTTGCTACAATTCCAACACACATTACAAGCCTGTAGGGTGAATAATTCATCCCATATCATATTATAAAATCCCCTTAGTCATAACTACCACAAACATTTTGGTGACCAAATACATTCTTGTCATTAAACCTTTAAACAATAATACTGTAAGGGAGACATGGTTTTGAGACATAACCCTTGGTCACTGGCAGTGACCAATATGACAACATATTTTGTTATTCACAAACACTAGTGAATTTCAGAGATTATGTTACTAAGACAAACATAAGTTTATTAAATATTATAAATAAAAAAGGGCTTTAGCAAACATAAATAAATCCTTGTAGATTTTATTACATTACATTGATCCCTCTTTTCTATTACTGTGATTATTTCCTGTTAAGATGAAATACTTAAAAACAGTGAACAACTAAATGTGGAGTTCTATCTCTGCAAAGTTTGACAGGTTTTCATATTGAGGGAAAGCAGGAGTCTTGCATTAATAATTTTTTATTTTTGAAAAACAATCTTGCATGATGGACAGATCAATGACAAGGGCATTTCCTAGCTGTGAATTTTAATTTCCAATTACAAAAATACTAATATTTCAAAGTCATGGAGAAAGGATACAGTGTATAACATAGGTAACCTGGGTATAGGGTAAATTGTACAAAGTAACTGAATTTTTATTTCTGCAACTGGCAATTGGTTGTATATTTGCAAGCTCCATATTTAATCAATAGGCATTTGCAAGCGTGGTAAGACTTATCATAAATCTCCCCATTACACTGCTTGTTCTGTTTCCTAAAGATCCCATTAAAACAAAATATTGAAAAAGTACTCAAATATTTTATGCTAAAATTAAATGAAGATTTTTACACACTTATGAAGTTGTCTGCACAGTGGATTTTTTCCTCTTTGAGGTGATCACCTTAAATTTTTCCTTCTCTCCTGGTATTACAGTTTTTTATCCTTTCTCAAGGTATTCTTTTAACCCAAATACTTCATAATTTTAAGATATATTCAGACTACAAAATTTGTGCCACGGAGAGTATTAGTCCTGGTTTACATTTTGACTCAGCCTGACTTTCTGACTTTCTTTTGTCTTCTTTAAAGACCACTTTTCTCCTACTATACAATTTCTACAGTGCTTATTTGCTTTATTTCTCTAACATATTTTTTCAAATTTTCTCTTCCTGCGGAAAGGGACATAGATGAAGTGGATCAGTGCTAAAGAGTTGTGATAGTATCTCAGCATCATTAGAGATGCATTTTCTTTCTCAGCCATAAAGTGGAACTGCAGAAACTTTTTTTTTCCATAACCCACTTAAGTATCAAGTTACAATATAAGCCACACAATTTTTACTAGGAGGTATTTACCATACAGCCATTTAGAGACAAGTACAGTCAATCATAAACCAGATGTCAAGTTTTAAAGAGAGTCTAATTCCACCTAAAAGCACATTTTTGCACTGTGGTTTTCAAAGGGAAAGTATGTCAGGGGCTTTCTGTTCTGATTCTCAAGTGATATGCTGCTTGGGATCAACCTTTGTCTCATTAGTGGCAAGTTTAGAAATTGTGAGAACTTGGCCTTCTATAGGCTCTTACAGATGTATCAAACTACTTCAGAAAACATTCATATTCTCCCCTAATACAAAAATGTAAAGGTGAGCAAATGAACACTCAAGCAAGAAAAATGGCACCTTGACCAGCATGCAAAAGTACACACGAATGTTTACACTAGTTGTTTTTTTGTTTTTTTTTTAAATCTGGCAAAGTGCATGTACAATTGTTTTTATATTTAACTGGTTCACTGCATTTCCCAGTATTTGCCACACATTACATGACTTTTTTGGCTATCTTAAAAAAAAAAACCCATTTCTGGTGTGTAAAGAAGTATGTGGAGATTATGAAAAATAGGAAAAAAGTGTAGAGCTTGTGGTTAAAAATCAGGAATTCCTATGCATACTATTTTATACTGGTTGGTGAAGCAGTGAGAAAATACGCTCAAGGATTTTTGAGATTAGGCTTTTCTGCAACCCATTGTCCAGCAGGCAGGAGAAAGTTATCTAAAAATGAGAGCTTAAAAAAAAAAATTAAAAATGTTGAAGATATAACCATTTTAGCAGTAGAAATGTTCAAACTTCATCTTACTAAGGACAACACAGTAAGTTTCTTAAACTGTAAGTAAACAATCAGTTCAGGCAAACTAATTTACAACAGCAACCTCTTGGACTAGTGTTAGCCTGTTGGGGAACACTTCAGTTCCCTCAGTCTTTCTATTCTCTGCCAGGATTTCACTGAGTTAAAAATGTCAAAAATTCCAAATCCTGTTGATTTTTTTATGTTTGGATATATCTTCTTTGCTATTGAAACAGCTATATAATCTTCATTTTCTGCTTATCTGGTAAATGTTTGGTTTTGTTGCATCATCTTTTCTACTAGGCTTCACGAGAAAAGGTTCACACGCCAAGTGAATTTACTCTGTCACGCACAAGCAAAAGATCTGAAAATTCTCTGCAGCCTCATTGCCTTATAAATTCATTTTTGCTCTTTGCCTTTGTCTTTTTTCTGGCCCCAAAAAAGGGTTTAGATGTGGGTGTGACTGCTTCAAATTAAGAGCCCCGGAGTTAGGTGTCTACATGTAGCTGATTGTGTCTTCTCTGAACACTCCCTATAGCCATACCATAACTATTCAATATATCCTAGTCCTAGAACTGTTCACTCCACCGCTGGCGCTTGAGTGGTTCAACTCACCCTCAAATGCATTTCAGCTTCTTCAAAACAGCTCAGTTCTTTTGACATGCATCTTCTCTCACTTTGCCAACAGCAAAAATCAGTGAGGTCAATCTGCAGCACGATATGCATGGAGTTTACACTGATGGAAATGCAATGAATTTCAGGACAGCTTGCTCAGGTTACCTATTGTCAACCACTTACTAAGGATGAAGGAGGATAAAAGCAGACAATACCTCTCCTGAGGAACACTTAATACCAGGAAAATCTATACTATTGTTACCTTCTAAAAGCTAAACATTTAAGCTTAGGATGTAGCAAAAATAGAGGACACTCAGTTTATCACATGTAGAATTATATACAATCCTACATGCACCACAAAATTGTTTACCCACTGAGAAGGTTTCCCATGACTGCATATGTTAAAGTGAGTTCCTGGCACTGAAGAATCACACAGGTGCTTACTCGCTCCCCCACCACCCAGGCATTCCCTTCAATGTAATGGGGAGAATCAGAAAAAAAAAAAAAGGTACAAAAAAGTGGGTTGAGATAAGAAAAATTTAATAATTGAAACAAAATAAAACATACTAATATTAATAATAATTGTAATTAAAAGGACAGAGATATATAAACAAAATCTGAGAAACAAGTGATGCACAAGTGCTCACCTCCTTCTCAGTGATGTCCAGCCTGTGCATGAGAAGTGATCAGCAACTTCCAGCCAGCTCCCCCAGTCTGGGAGTGTGGTATGTCATACCATACTGGGTATGACATTCTATAATATGGAATGTGCCTTTGGCCAGATGGGCTCAGTTGTCTTGACTTCTTGTGCACCTTCTTGCTGACAGAGCATGGGAAACTCAAAAGTCCTTCATTTAGAATAAGCACTTCTCAGTGACAACTAAAACATCAGTGTGTTATCACTGTTATTCTCATATTAAATCCAAACAACAGCACTGTACTAGCTACTAGGAAGAAAAATAACTCCATTCCAGATAAATGGGTGTCTGGTCTATCCCACCCAGCTTGAGTGGGAGTGTTGATCTGCAGGAGGGTAGGAAGGCTCTGCACAGGGATCTGGACAGGCTGGATTGATGGCCTGAGGCTAACAGTATGAGCTTCAACAAGGCAGAGTGCTGGGTCCTGCACTTCCTTCACAACAACCCGAGGCAGTGCTACAGGCTGGGGGCAGAGTATCTGGCAAGCTGCCCACCAGAAAAAGATCTGGAGGTGCTGATTGACAGACTGAACATGATGGAACGGTGTGCCCAGGTGGCTAAGAAGGCGGATGATCTCCTGGTTTGTATCAGAAATAGTGCAGCCAGCAGGACCAGGGAAGGAACTGTCCCTTTGTACTTGGCACTGGTGAGGCTGCACCTCAAGTCCTGTGTCCAGTTCTGGGCCCTTCACTAGGAGAAAGACACTGGAGTGTGTCCAGAGGACAGCAAAGCTGGTGAAGGGTCTAGAGTGTAACTCATATGAGGAGCTGCTGAAGTAGCTGGGATTGTTTATCCGGGAGAAATGGAGAAGCAAGGCAGACCTCATTGCTCTTTACAACTACCTGAGAGGAAGTTATAGCAAGATGGGGGTTAGCCTCTTCTCCCAGGCAACTGGCAACAGGGTNCAGTATGAGCTTCAACAAGGCAGAGTGCTGGGTCCTGCACTTCCTTCACAACAACCCGAGGCAGTGCTACAGGCTGGGGGCAGAGTATCTGGCAAGCTGCCCACCAGAAAAAGATCTGGAGGTGCTGATTGACAGACTGAACATGATGGAACGGTGTGCCCAGGTGGCTAAGAAGGCGGATGATCTCCTGGTTTGTATCAGAAATAGTGCAGCCAGCAGGACCAGGGAAGGAACTGTCCCTTTGTACTTGGCACTGGTGAGGCTGCACCTCAAGTCCTGTGTCCAGTTCTGGGCCCTTCACTAGGAGAAAGACACTGGAGTGTGTCCAGAGGACAGCAAAGCTGGTGAAGGGTCTAGAGTGTAACTCATATGAGGAGCTGCTGAAGTAGCTGGGATTGTTTATCCGGGAGAAATGGAGAAGCAAGGCAGACCTCATTGCTCTTTACAACTACCTGAGAGGAAGTTATAGCAAGATGGGGGTTAGCCTCTTCTCCCAGGCAACTGGCAACAGGGTGAGAGGACATAGACTCAAGCTGCACCAGGGAGTTTGAGGCAGACATCAGGAAGATTTTCTTCATGGAAAGGGTTGCTAAACATTGGAATGGGCTGCCCAGGGAGGTGTTGGATTGACTATCTCTGGAGGTGTTCAAGAAATGACAGGATATGACAGTGCTGTGGTTTAGTTGACAGGGTGGTGATCAGATAGTGAAAGGTTGGACTTGATGCTCTTAGAGGTTTGCTTCAGCCCAAATGATTCTGTAAAAGCGAACAAATGGTCTGTTTTCTGTGTACAAAATCAACCTAACCAGAGGTTACAGATTTAAACATAAGCAAGTGAGATTCAGTGTAAATATTTGGGTGAAAAGACCTGATTGAGCCAATTTATTAATTGCCCTGGAAAGCTGCATATTTTCTATCATTACAGAAATGTTAGAGCAGTTAGGCAAATGTCTGTCAAATGATTTGAAGTATGGATGGACTTGAAAATCATGTTCCTTATCAACCCCACTCTTCTACATGTTTGAGAAATGCTGTTAACTAACAGACTGAGTAGAGTTTAAGTAAAACCCCCCAGTATGACTTGTCACTGCTGGTTAATGGAAAAATTAACACAAAATTTTTACCTCATTATTTATTATTTAATCACCATCTTACCTTCCACGGTATTAACCGTGATGCTACACAAAATGGTATCACATTAAGAAAGCATGAGGTTCTTTGTGATCTCCAAACTGCATCATTCAGCAGTTCCATCTTAATTTTTTAAGACTAAATTCTTAGTCTCAAATCTGTCGTTACCCACAAATTCCTTTCATTTTGTTTCTATAAACAGTATCACTATAAAAAAATCCATTAATAGTACAAAAATCTTGGGTTTAGAATGTGCATATTAGAGTTACTGATTTAATAATCAGTGACAAAGGTGACATTTTCTGCTTTGTTTAATTTCATGTTTTTGTAATGTATTCTTCAGTCTCATCTGTTTTTATTGTCTATGTTCTGTATACATTAAATAATATACATACACTAATTTTCCACAAATTTAATTTCAACCTTTAGTCTTTAGTTTTGTCTTTGATAGTAGAACATCATTTGCATAAGAAAATAAATAATTTAAAAAAAGAAAAACTAAACACACTACCAAAAAAGAAACCAACCAAAAATCAAAATCAAATTTTTCTCCCAGCCTATGAAATGCAGTGGCATGACATATCCATACTATGTTTTACACAATATAATTGCAGAATAAGGTTGCATCTTGTGTCTAAAATTCTCTTTCCTCTAGGCTTAAGATAGACTTATTAGTACTTTAATATAGAGATTGTGCAGGTGTGAGGCTTAATTACAAAATATATTGGTTCTGATTGAATAAATTACATAACTAAATTCAACTTTGGATACAGAACAGTGCAAGTTATATTAAAAAGTCATTATATTTGGAAGTTGGAGAAAGGCACTATAGCTAACAGGCAATAGGATTAAATTAGCTTTGAGATTACAAGGCTTTAAGAAGAATTTAGTAAGTGAATATTAACATGTGCATTTTGTTATAACCCTCTCCTCTCTTTTTTCATTTTTAGTTATTTTAGATATCAGTGAAATAAGATATAAAATACTCCTACACCAATTTGCACCATTGCACTTTGGCTGTGCTCAAGCTCATAAAATAGTTCTCCTGTGTCTCAAACACTGCTGAATCAAAGCTGAAGCCATCATGTGGGCCACAATAAACACTTAGTTCTTCTAACTTGTTTTCATCAATGATATTTTGTTTCCTACAGCTGTGTGCCACAGAAGGTATGCAGCTGTCTTTTACAGAGTTCCAAGTATTATTAATATAAACGGTTAGCACTGTCCTCAAGGCATCAGAAGAGCAATCAATGAAGCCCAGGGAATTCTGTCTTTTATAAACAAGTGTTTAATACTTCAAAACTACTGAATGAGACTGTGCAAGGCTATGAATAATTGTACCTGAGGGCTTATGCAATTTTAAAGACTGAGAAATATGTATGCTATCACAATATCTTCTATCTTCAGATACCTCTCGGCTCTACTGCAAGCCTTTCATGAATATTCTACAGTGCACGTCTTGTTTTCTATTACTCTGTATGAAATCTTTTGTTTTGATTCTCTATGCTTCTTTTCATGCTGATAAAGTGTTATGAGTGTATGAAATACTTCCCAAGTGACTAACGTAATATGCCCAATGCCAGTGAAGCTTTGAGCAAGCACATCCCTTCTGCTGAATGCAAAAAGGGAGATATCAGTAACAGCATTATAAACCACACATTTTAACAAAAATAATATCGTAGCAATGCATCAGTCTAGCAGGAATTGTAAATAAATCATTTGAGTTAAGAACTCAAGAGCCATGCACAGAAGAATAAATTTATTCATACTGTTCTTTTTTCTGTCTTTTTTATTCATTACGTATCATCAAAATTATGAGCAATGTCTCAGTCACATTTCTGGGATATGTCTGCCAATTTTTTTTAAGCAAATTCTTCAGACTTCACTTAGATAAGAAATTCTGTTGAAGGAAGAGTAAAACCTGAACAAAACTTTCTATTTTTGTTCCTAGTAGGTACGTTGCAGCTTTTGTTAGAGACACTTCTCATTACCTAACAGATCACTTGAAATGTTCCTACTGATACGTGAGCAGACATGGGAAATGTCATCCAATATGCATACAAGCCCATTGTACATAGTGGCACCAGCAAGCACTGGGACACATCATGTTGCTTCCTCTCATAGTTTATTTATGCTATGTTCCATTAACACTGCTGGATCAGATTTGGTCAAATAACTTCTAATTTGCATGCATCAAAGATTTGTGAGGGAACTTAGGTTGTGGGTTCATCATAAAAATTCAATTGGTTCACTTTGCCCTTAAGGCTTGATTTATCATGTATATAAATGCTTTTATACAGGTACATGGTGATTTTTTTGTGCCTATGTGTGAAAGGCCCAGGCAAATCTTCCCTAAGGAATTCTTTACACACTGATGATGCTGTTCAAATTATAATTGCATATTATAACATATCTTAGGTGATGTTTAGGATAAGGGGAATGAACCTAGTGAAAGGACTAGAGAACAAGTCTTATGAAGGGTGACTGAGGCACGTGGGAGCGTTCAGCCTGAAGAGAAAAAGGTTCAGAAGGGAACCTTATTGCTCTCTTGTAGAGAGCTCATTGTCAGTCTCTTCTCTGATAGAAGAGACAGGACCAGATAAAATAGTGTGTTGTGCCAGGGGAAGTTTAGATTTGACATTAAGAAAAAATTCTTAGCTGAAAGGGTGGGCAGGCATTGGAAAAAAAGTCCCAAGGGAGTGATGGAATAACTAAGTACACGTGTAAGTATTCAAAACTGTGTAGATGTGGAACTTGGGGATATGGTTTAGTGCTGAAGATGGCAGTGTTATTTTCATTGTTGGCCTTGATGATCTTAGAGGTCTTTTCCAATCTTAATGATTCTGTGATTCTATGATTCCATGTTGTTACTGCTGGTGACAGTCAATGTTACCATGATGACTAAGATGAAGATACTCTAATCAACAAAAGATTTAGTTATTCTCAATTTTCTAGCTGTAGTCAACATGTGCAAGTGTCTTTAAAGCAATATTAACATAAATAAGAATAGATATGTAGACTAGATTATTCTTTATCTAACTGACTAAGGTTCAAAAAGAGGTAATAACTCTAGCTTAGAAAAACAGGGGAAAGTTTAAGTAACCAAAGCTAAAACATCTCCAGTATCTTCACATGGAAAACTAAATCTTAAGATTCTACACCTGCTTAGTTTTCTGACTTATATACTGCTTCCCACACATTGTTAGGATTTAATCAGAAGAGAGTGCATTGTGAAGCTTTCTATTACATGAAATGAGCTACAAAATTAATCAATTGATTTGTTTTGTGATTTATCTGTTATTGAATACTTATTATTTTTAACAACAAAATGTGGGATTCAGGTAACCTTAAAAGTAACACCGTTTCAAGAAGTGCCGTATTTCTCTGAATCCCGAGAGATGGTTCAGTGACTTGCTCATTTACACTATTGAGAAAATGACTGCAGACTCCTGAATGGCTGTGACCTACTGGAAACAAATAGACCCATCATCCCCTGTGGGGGTTGAGGGGACTCTGCACAAGAAATGGGCATGGAGGTAAATTGATTTGGAAACCACTTTTTGTCTTTCCCTCAGAGATGTTTCCTTGCTAGACAGAACAGGCAACTCTTTATCTTCCTTCTGCAAAGGAAGAATTCTCTCAAGTGGGAAAGGGAAGGAGGGAAAGGGAATGGTTCAGAAGACAGCACTGCATGCCTAAGCCTCTATGATATATATGGCCAAGAAACCTTGTGGTCTCTCTGTGGTTTTGCCACCCAGCTGCGAGTTCTCCCCCAAATAAACTTCCTTTATTGCTTGAAAGTCCATGGTTTAGCTGTCTGATTACCTGCATGCACATTTTAAGCTTGCACCCCCCAACATGAAAAAATCAGGTGTTACTGAATGGCAAAGAGCTTAATTATTGTGATCAATGAATGACCATTTTTTTTCTCAAATCCTTGTTCATCTGAAAAAAAAATAAAAAAAATTCTCTGTAGCATTGTTTTTCTTCTAGGTCACAGGGATGAAATAAAAACACAGAAAAATCTATGTTGTTTCCTCATTTCATTCACATGTCAGGCACTGTATTTACTCCCTTCTTTCCAGAAAAGTAGAGGGAAAACATCTGGCTCTAGAACAAGTTTCTTCTGTCATAGTACCTCTGGATATTCTTCAGAAAAGCGTCTTTTAATGTGAATGTGCATGAACAATCAGGAATACCAGAAGAAAGTCAGTCCATTGTACTCTTTTCTTCTGTCTCAGTTGTGTTATCAAGGGACACTTGGATGGAAATAAGGTGCAAATGTTCACTAACTCAGGCCCATGTTAGTTTGGCAGTATGTGTAAACTTCAATCCCCAGCTAAGAATCAATCACACTCAGCAGGATAGTGTAATTTATAGCAGAACAACAAAAGAAAAGAGCAATGTTGATCTCAGCCTGTGCCATGGTACTTTACTAATTTACTATTATTTAGAGTTTTCATTACAGTTCTGGTCAAAGCCTCCTTTACAGTATCAGATTGTATTCTACCTGGCTCTGTGAGAAAAACACTATTTATATATATATATACACATATAACTAAACACCCCCACAGAACTATCAACCTGGCTTCCATAGTATTTGGTTGTAAAATAGACTGTCCCCAGCTCCCCTTTTTCTAATGATTCTTTTCTCCTTCAGCACATATCTCCCAAAGTATATTTAACAACTTCTCTCTGCTCCTAGATCCCTGATTACGTCCAGCTTGAACGAATTCATCACTTTATTTTTCTGATTTTACTTATTTGGAACTATAGATAGATAAATATCTCTATATACAGAGAAAGACAGAATCTTAGGTTTTAGACTTGATTTGATGGTGCTTTTTATTAGGTCAGTTGGCAGAATTCAATAAAAAGATAGACTGCTTTTTATTTTCATATATATTTTCTGTATGATGTGGAATTATAAATGCTAAAAACAATTTGATAGCAAATTACAGCCCATATTGGTAGGAAGCTCAGGGTAGAAAGACTGGTAGCATAAACATTACATTTTTGCTTGTTAATTCTAACACTTTGGACTTCTAGAATGTGAAATAGGAGTGGATAAAAACCCAAAAGCCATGATAATCTTGTACTTGATGGCAGGCCAACCTTATTCAAAACAAGTCCTTTAAGTGATATTTCCAAGCAAAGTGGTCTTGGTCTTCAACCTATGATTAAGAGAAATATGTATATTTTTTCTCTATATTAAAGAAAATTAAACTCATAGTGAAGGCAAATCTACTGATACATGTTGAAGAGAGATCAGGTTCATATAGACCATAAAAATTAGTAGATCGATCACTTAGTTGAACATTCTGGATAGAAGACAGAATCTGACCAACAAAAAAAGCATATAAGTTAATGAAATGTCAAAGCAAAACAGTCTGAAAAGAAATGTATTACTTTGAAAGGCACAACCAGTCATTAAATTAGTTCAAAAGACTTTATTTCTCTTGTAAAAAGTTACTTTCTCCCATCTTTTAATCCTTCCTTTGTGAAAATGTCAGCCAAAGTCAAAAAGACATAGAAATTGAACAACTCACAGAAATGTTAGAAGTTTTACCCAGAACTTATATACATATCATTGGTGATTTTTTTTTTGCTATCATGGTGTATGATGTAATATACAATATCAAACACAGTTACATACAACCAATAGCTGAGCACTATCACTTGGTTATATGTAGGGTTTAAATATATGGGGTTGAACATAGAATTTGGTAAGTGTAATTCTCTGAAGGCATGTGCACAGATACCTGTGCTTCACTGAAACTGTTCCACCTCTTTCTTGCTCTTGGCTGTAATGAGAAACTCCTATCACACATAGAAAATATTCTTTTCTGAATGACTTGAAAAAAAAGCTACAGGTCTGAGAAATCTACTGCTACTTGTTTCCCAATCAATGGTCATTTTGTTAAATCCAGCTCCTCAATTTCAGAATCCATTTCTGTGCAATTGAAGAACTTCCACTGCCACAACTATCATCCAATGTGTATTTGCCTGAATTTAATGTCTACTTTAAAATAAATTAGGACTCCAGCTAACACAAACTCTAGGAATGGGTAAATCTGCTAGAGTTGACTCACAATAAAATAATAATAGTGAAAACTACAATAACAATGAAAATAAAATACAAGAACCACTTGACTGTGTATGACACTCTAAAAACAGCTTATGAAAACCTGATGAATAAGTACAAATCATTATTAGGGACCAAATTCCAGGATACTAAAACTCTGCTCACTTTTCTCTGATCACAGTAGTGAAATTTCCTGTTTATGTGAGTGACAACTCTCCATATTCAGTTGTCTCTGCATTTAATAATTTTTGCATGCATGCAGCTCATATTTTCAGAATGTATTGGAAAAAAGAAGAGCAGACATTACAGACAATTACGTGTGACATGCAAATAATTTCAGTATTCTTTTCAGACTAAATCTGCCAGACAGATGGCCCTGGAAACAGTATTTTTAACTAAAAATCAGATACTCAAATGATACAAAAAGCTAAGCAAACAAATTATGATTGTCAAAAAGGGGCTCAGGAACATTTCATGCACCAACAACCACAAGGTTAAGAATGAACCAGTAAGTGCATGGAAGCAATACTGATGTGTGTAAGGATTCCAGGTTTTTTGCTTGGTCAATTTTATTTTGTAACAATGATTTCCAGCAAAAACTAGAAATCATTCCAGTTCATATTTCTGAAATCCTCCAATGCCACAGCCAGAGTTCTACCCTTGCTTTCTTCCACAGCAGGGTATAACAAGCACTGTATCCTTTAGTTGTTGCAGGGAGAAAAAAAACCCCACCAACCTCCCCCAAACAAAAAACAAAACAAAACCCTCCCCCCTGAAAAAAAGCCCCAAAACCACAACCAACCAACCAACCCGAACCAACCAAAACCAAACCAAACCAAAACAAACAAAAAAACCCAAACCCTCCACACAGACATACAGTGATAGGCGGTCATAAAATTAAGGAAAATGAATGCATGATTATTGATGACACTTAGCTCAAATCTGTTTTTTTAAGTGCTTTGAAGTCTCACTGTGTTACTTAAGGGAAGTGGTGCTCGGGGAATGATTAAGATTTAAGACACACTCTTCAGAGCTGTTGCAGATATGTGAGACTACATACTCTAAGCTCATTTTGTGATCCCTTCCAGATAGGCTGAAGTGCAGTAAAAGTAGAGGTACTGGAATTTTTAGGCATGTTTGTTAGCCCTAACAGTGTGTGGGGTCCTCTGGATCCTTACCAAAACAGGAGATGCTGAAGCAGTGCCCTGAATGCAGATACCACTCACAACAGGCAACTCCCTTTTGGGAGCCAAGTCACCAGAAGAATGGCATAATAAATAAAAAGGCTGAAGAAAAGAAAGCAATGATATTTCAGGAAATATCAAGCAGATAAGGACACGCTTGTCTTTGAAGGACCTGGATAAGTTCTTCCTATGCTCACATGCACCTCATGCATCCTCATGCATTTCTGACCCAGGGAGCAGGCAGCATGCACTCAGCCAGTTTCACTATTTTCAAGCCATGCCAGGTCTTCCTCCTTGAATCTAAAATGCTAAAAGCAACTTTAAGAGAGGGGTATAGAAATATCACAGCCGTTACTAATCAAATGAGTCCTTCAAACCAGTGCTTTTCCTGACAGCTGTTGAATATTAAATGAGGCTAGACACAGACATGACTGAGAGCCTGAAGTCTTGCCCTTCTAAACAGTGCCTGGAGGAAGAGAGTTTCTGGCACTGAAGTAGTCAACCAGTACCTGACAAGCCATTCATTGAAAGGGAATGGTCTATTAATGTCTCTCCTTGTTTCAAGGTTACCACATAAATCAAATTGCAAAACCTAGGACCTTTAGGAAGATGAGTAGAGCAATTTGATCCAGAAAAAAAGCAAGCTGTAAGAATTGTGTGAAAAAAAAAAAAAACCCAAACTGAAATATAAGAATAATCACCACATAACTGACATACCTGAGGTACATAAGGGTTCAACAATGAACTTTTAATAAATTGTTTTTAGACATGTCTGGAAACAGACTGTTCTTAGAAGATATTGTGCATTTCTTTCAGAGGAAAAAGTTCCTGAGAAATCTGTAACAGAAAAATACTAATAAGTAACAACAAATATAAATCTACTGTGACCTTTAAACTGTGTTCCACAGAACAATACAATGTGCACAGCTACTGCACAGAACTTTTATGTTCTTCTCAATAGTTATATTTGTTTTCTTTGGCGGGCCCTCATAGATGAGGTCTCTTACTGACCTGTAGTGTAAGAGTAAAAGATATTTATCCCAACATTTGTGGTCAAATGCTACATTAAATATGGTCAATTATTTTCATTTAGGGGGAAAAAATAAAAGCGAAGGGAAAAAATAAAAGAGAATATAGCAAGCCAGCTTTTCACAGAACAATGACATTCTTGTGCCTACAGGGTACATGGAGCATAAATTGCAGCCGAGTGAGAAAACTAGACTTTAAAAAAGTACATTTATTTTCTTAAAAAAACTGACAGTTACCTGTAATCCATTTACTTTGCTAAAAATCCAGTTGATGACAGCCTTGAAATGGTTAGTACTTTTTAGTGCCATAGATACACCTGGTTAATGACATTCTTACAAGCCCACAAATGTGTTTATAACTTAAATAGCATTGGTTGTTGATGGAATGGTATTTTATGCATCTGGACAAAAGTGTGTAGTAAATGCAAAGGGCTTCAGACTACAGTAGATGTTCTGTAACCTGCATTTTTTTTTTAGTTCATTTTGTCTGACTTTGTGAAATATATCTTCCAGGCAGCTGCCCTAGCTTTGAGCTTCTCCACAGATAGTAAACTTCTGTTCTTCTGACTAGGGCTACATGATGTCACTAGAGGTTGTTTCACCAATATCTTTCATCAGAGATCCAAGGTGGGGCAATATATGTTTTATCTCAACACTGAAACAATGAAAGTTGGCTAAATACCAAATAAATTATTTACTTGAACTAGTTTGTTTAAACATCAGCACTTCTGGGTGATCTTTTTCAGTTTGCTTGCGCTATATATGCCTTCTGGATGTGAAAGATTGTTCTGGAAATCAGGCAAAGAGTGTCTCATTCATGAGAATGCAGGCTTTTTTTTTTTTTCCCTTTCTGGTAGACCAATTCTAACCCAAATATTCTGAAATGTGTTTGAAGTAACACGGACTAAATTTATCAAGATTTAAATCTTTGACACTCTAGATTAAGTGTAGTTAAAGACGAAGGGGCCTGTTCGTTGCATGTCAGGACTAGGTACTGGAAGAAAACCTGTGCAGCACTGAGAGGGAAGAAAGAAGCTTTGTAATTTAGGGACTACTGAGGGCTATATATCACCAATGTCTATAATGAACATAAGTAAATGGAGCAGCAGCCTATCAGATAAATGCATGCAATAAATGACACTATAAGGTCATTAAAGAGTTGTCTATGTGTAGCACCTACTATTAATGCAGCAAAGAACCTCTAATCAAGACCCAGCCAAACCATATTAACTCTTTGCTAGACAGCAAGTAAAATTACTCTCCTACAGTCCTTCTAAACCTGTTTAAAGTTGATGTAAACAAGGCTCTAAGATGAATATCTTTTTCCAAACAGCTAGGATGGGATCCAAATATTTATCCAAAATACACACATGAAAATGTATTGCATGTTTCTAAATATATATATAATATATATATATATTTTGAAGATGAGCTATATTTATTGTAATTTCTTAAAACCACAAAGACACATAGGTAGCTGATTCAGACTTGTATGAGAAAACTGTTTAGAGTCCAAGCAACTCAGCCAAGCGAAAAATCTGAATTCAATTTAAAAAGCAAATATCAAACCAAACATATCACTAGCTGAAGAAGCATTCTAGCTGTTCAACCAAGTTAAAAAACAACCTCTTAAAATTTGAAACAAAAACATATTAATGTATGACTGCTATACAGAAAACATCCATTATACAGATCATACCAGATAAACCATTATACAGCCCCCAGAGGTCTCAGTTTGCATAGCTAAATTAAAGCAGAGATTTAAATACGCTGAAACCTGTTCCAGATTTGGACAGATTAATTCAGATGCAAACAACTTTCCATACCACTTGCAGGGAAAACTTATAGCAGCCAATTATATTTCAAATTGCTATAAAATATATATGGTGAAATTAAATATATCAGTATTTCCAGACCATTTCCTTACTGCTTGTATAAACACTTTTGAAACCATCTCAGATACAACCAGGTCATATAAAGGACAATTAAGTTCTATATTTAAAATAAAAATGAACAAAGTCTTCCTCTCGACCTGTAAACACAACCCCCCTTCATTTTAGCTTCATGTCTTTTAGAAGTTTGACCTTTTCAGGTCAAGTGGTTTTTTTTCTTTCTTTTTTTTCTTTTTTTTTTTTTATCAGAGTGTGTTATCCTACATATAGAGGGAATGCTACAGCCACTAGGCTGTAGGATAGATTTCAGGTATCTACTCTTTCTGAGATACTTTCTCTTGTGTCTGAGAAATTCTCAGTTAATGTGTTCTAGGAAATAGTGTATTTCAGGCAAGTTACTGCTCACTGGTATTCCAACTACCTCTGTTAATGATGGCATCCAAGTGAAAAAAACCCTTGGATCTAGCACAAGCATGAAAAGCTTTATTACAACTCACTTTGTTTTATTACCAAAATATTCTCTATTCAAAAAAGAAAAAGAAGAAACAAACGACCGTTGTCTCCTGAAAGCATATTAGACTATACTAGAAGGCCCAAAACTGACAAAAACACAAAGAAAAATTCCTTAGTGGCCATCTTGATTCCACCTTTGCCAGGCATACAGCTATTGAATATCAAAGTGAATTAAATTTATCCCTACTATTCCAGTATTCAATTAGCATGCTAGCTGTGTTATGCGCAAATTGTCTGGAAGGATTCTTATACAACATTCACCATTTTTTGAAAGTCTTATGTTGCCACTTCCGACTAGTTACTGTGACCCTAACCTCTTTTTATGTTGTCAGTCAATATGCTAGTCTTTTCTAAACAGTAAAATCCTTAATAAATACAAACAAATACTATCATTTCTGCACAGCCAGACAGCATATGAATATGTGTGTACTTGCAAAACCCAGTAATTTCCTAAACATTTGAGTACAAATAAACCTGCAAGCATTTACAAAACAAATTAAAATGGATGCAGAACAACCATTAGATTTTCACAAGTGCTCACAGACACTGCATCTTGCTATTAAGCTGCCTACATTTGTGTGTGTCATTGCCAAATGGTCACAATATTTACCTCTGAAGTAGTTTTCAGAGACATTATTATAGCTCTGTCAAAAATATGAAAAGCAAATAAAACAGAAAGAAGAAGGGATATTTCCTTAAATGCTATTATTTCCCATAGAGATAATAATCACACACTAATATACATACATATATGGTCAAATAGCTCAGCTGGTTAAAGCAGGATGCTAATAATTCCAGGTTAGTGGGTTTGATTCGTGTACAGTCCATTCTCCTTGGAGTTGGACTTGGTGAACCTTGTCTGTCCCTTCCAGAATATTCTGTCTGTGATATACCAATTCTTCAAGTAGCTTACATGTATTTATAATAAATCAAAAATTTCATCTTGATCTGCATTCCTTTGCCCACAACTTGTGCACTCTCCAAATCAGCTGCTTATTAGAACAAACAAAAAGGAATAAAAACTACAATGTCACTTTAATTGCTATTGAAGAAAACACAGTTTTCTTCTAAACCCAGAAGAAATTAAAGGCAGAGAACAGAAATCACCCTTTGGGATAGAAATAGGACAGCTGGTAAAATCTTCATTAATTTTTTGCAATATCTTAATTTCAATGAACCGCCACATATCAATTTTGTCATTTGAATGTGATAATATAAAAATACTATAACATTCTCACAGAATATAACATTGTCACAGAAAATTAACATATTTGAAATAGGTACCAGTTTCAAAACTAAAAACATTCAAGACAATTGCTGAAAATCTTCAAAGCTAAATATTTGAACATTTTTGTAACTTTGGCAGAGCAGAGCCTTTTGGTTTGTTTTTATTATTTGGGCATAGTTTGAACAAAGCTGACCTCAGTTTTGAAGCTATTTCAAAAAGTGAAGTAAGAGAAAGGGATTTTCAAAGCTGTACTTTAAGTTATATAAAGTTGTATATTCTTCCACATTTTTTAGTCAAAGTAGCTTCAGTGAAGCACAACTTAAAGTGCATGAGAATTTCTAAGTTGTTGGATGGGTAAATAAGTGTTTTCTACTACTGAGTTTGAAAGCTAATATCTTGTAAATCATCAGGCACTGGCTATAACGTGGAAAGTTCTTTGTGTGCCCATAAAAGTCCTAATCACAGAAGGGTTTCTAGCATGGTCTTTTCATCACTTTGTTCAGACAAGCAAATCATGCAGATCACACCTGGGTTAGAAATGTTGCCTTCCTACACCCCACAGCCATTCAGAACTGGTGACAGAAAGCCAGTTTTGTCCTAAAGTTACTTGATCTGAACTTCTATTGGAATTATTTGTGCAATGTGTTGTTATTTCCATTTTAGTAAAGGTAAATAATGAGTTTGATAATGAAGTTCTTGGAAAGGCTGAATTGCAACTAGGCTTAGCAGGTGTGAAATAATAGAAGCTCTTCAACTAGATGCATATGGACCTGGATTTTAGATGAAGAGATCTCACAGCCATCATCATGTAATCTCTCCTTTTTAACATATCTTGCAGCATGACAGCTGTGATGCTTGAATATTGAGAATGGAAATGACCATGCAGCACACCATGGTTCATCCTTTTCTTGTATATTTTTTCCCAAACAGATACAATCATTGCTTGAATGACCCTAGTGTTTTCTGAGTTCACAACTTTGCCCTGTGGGGACTTCCTACATTCATAATTCAACAACTGAAAAAAATGTTTCTCATCACCTTGCCTAAATTTTTTATCATTTCACTTCCTATTGTGCTAGTGAATCACACAACTGTAACAAAAACAACACAGGAACTTCAGGTTTAGTTTTTAGAGGGGCATTGTATTTTCATTCTTATTAAAACTGAGGGTTTAAATAATGCTCTATTCTTGGTGCTTTAATCTGTTCTTGAAGGAGCTGACAATCAGCCAATTTACCTATGTACTGGCTGGGTCCAGCTGGAAGATGTAGATACTACATAAAGAAAAAAGCAGAAAGAAAACGGCTTCAGTAAAACTGGAACTTCAAGGCATTGAACCATCCTCACAAATTTTAAAGTAAAGATGTACAGTACTACAGTGTATTTCATCTGGAGCTGCATACAGATGGACAAATTCATCCTTAGATTTCTAAGCAGTTTCAGTGTAAGTCTCTGCTTCCTATATCTAAACTCAAAATGTGCGTCATAACTGGTTTATAATGGCTCAGTATTTTGTCTTTGAAAGTGTTGTGCTGCTAAAATTCCAAGAGCCCTAAGAACAAATTGTTTGCCTTAATTACAGCCAGCACTGACACTGATCACCTATTCATTCATCAAGAAATAAAATCCTTTGTATTCCTAATCAAATTTTTGTCTTGTTTGACGAATTTGATTCTATGGATGTTATTAACTGAGGTGCTTTCTGACTTGACAGCATTTTCAATTTATTAGTTTCAGGTTTCAGATGCATTGAAAATATTAGCAGTAATCTTCAACACTCTTTTTACCTCTTAAATTTATAGTAATACTGATTTATTTTGTTTAAGAAACATAGAATATATCATCTTTAGGAATTAAAATGCAGTGGGAAAAAAAGTCATAACTGTCTACTAAGACTCAAAGTGTTCTCCTCCATGTCATACTGGTTCTTAGATGAAATTGAAATTACTTCAGAAGATTATATCACTTTATAATTATTACATCTCTTTTATCACTGTTACATTGTGTCAGCATTCAGGCTTAAAATGAAAAAAGTCTCCATGAAATCCATAATAGTTAATAAAAAACAGTGAAAACAAAATAACACAAAAATCTAGATAATACATTGAGGGAAATTTTAGCAATAGACTTTTTCTTCTTTTTTATCAATAATCAGTAGTATGATCTTACTGAACAAGATAATATTTTTAGAAATGTTATCAACCAAAAGCAAAAAGCAGGCACAAAGCCAACCAAACAAAAAGAAAAATGAAAAAATCTCCAGAAATTACCTCCTGGAAAACAGACTGCACAGGTATGACTTAGAGGACGCAGTAATTGGATAAAGTGTTTATTTGGTTTTTAAAATACTTCAGCTTTCCATTCAAGGACAATGATTAGTCAGGAGAGGCTGGTGCTGGGGAAGTTGAAGGGAGGTATGACTTCTGAGATGTGACAGATGGAACTAAGATCTCTACCATCCTGAGAAGCTGTAAAATACTACCCAGTGTTTTTGATGTGTAGAATATATGCTTTAGGATAATTACAAGAAATCATGTATCCTTTTATGCAAACCTGTAAAAACACAAAATTCTTCAAGACAGGGACTCATTTGACCTCCAGGTAATTTGAATAAAATAGAAGTACAACAGTCTTCTCGGTTCTTCTGTGTGGGACTCTAGGTGAACAGCAATTTTATCTTGAAGTCATTCAATTATATAACAGAAAAGTAAAGGATTAGAATTAATGTATAATGGTATAATGTAACTCATGAATAAAGGATTGTAAGCACAATTACAATACAGTCAGAGTACATCAAGTCAACCAGCCTGCAGCACAATCAAACACCATATTGAAAGGGGCAATTACAGAGCAGTGAAATTTTGACTCAATAAAATATAAGTTAAATTTTTGTAGATCTCTTGACTGCTGGCATATGGCCAGGTGTTTCTTACAATTTGAGACTTGATTGCATGCTGAGTTCAAAGTAGTTTATATAACATATAACATAAAACATAACATTTATAATATGTAATATACTATACTATATATTATATTATGTAATATAATATATAATAATATATAATATTGAGACCTGATGTCAGCATAACGATACTGTTAATAAAACACTAAATACTCTGTTATCTTGTAAGTAAAATCTAAACATGTTTTGCTCTTTTTTTCCTTTTTTTTTAATTAATGAATGAAAACATTTCAATCATTGCTGCCTACTGCAAACAACACTGGGATTTCTGTATTTTTGTCCTTGCCAATTCTAGATTCAGGGACAAAAAAATACACTTTTTTTTTTTTTATTCTGGGCTTATTAACATACAAAGGAAAAACATAGATATGTTTTGTTCTTGCTACTGTTCTATGGACAAAGATGAATGCATTTTTCACTAGTTTTGGTGCTGTTGCCAAGCAGAGAGGAATATTATCTTATCTTTTTTGTTTTGCTTAACACAATCCTGTCCCAAGATGAAGTCAAGGCCAAGGGCAGACAAATAATTCATATGGAAAAGAAAGATAAGTAAATATTCACCATAGCTATTTTCGCTCCTGCATGGAAAGGCTAGTGAAAATCATGCGAAGAAAGCAAGTGCGTTTACATCTATTGATTCTCTCTTTAATGCAGCATTCTTAGTAGGAACACTGGAACCATTTTCCACTATCTGGAAACATCCTGTAAAACATTCCTGCTCTGTACTGGGTTAGTGCCACTGCCCTTTACTCACAAACAGTGCTTAAAAGACTGAGTACATTATGACAGACACAAGAACTTCATCATAATATTGAGAGAAAAGAACAGTTGATGTTGTTTTCAAGGGAATATTATATCTTTCTCAATGAGCTTAGTAGTGTAAAAGTCCTCATTTTAGGAATCTGATGCTGCTGGCTTTATTCATCCAAGTTACTTAAATGAAACTATTTTAGTGAGAAAAATTGCTTTGAACTGGACTTGAAGCCAAAATTCTTATCAACTTCTTGATATGACTTGATACAAAGACAGATTTCAAACTATTCATTAATTACCGGGACAGCAAAGTTCAACTGCAGAACAGCCTCTGAATTTTCTGTTTTCACAGCATTTTGATGTGGGGTTTTGTTCTAGTTTGTGAGTGAAGAGAACATTTACAAAGACTTAAGATGTAGTCAGATTTAATCTCAGGATTTGATTATGTCACTGTTGGCCCAAACTCTGCCATATCTCTGAGCAGATTCCAGTGTAAAACAGTCTATGTGTATGTTTCTGTGAGTGCAGTGTGTATTTCTTCATTTGTTCATTTGTGTTGTGTTCCCCTGTCACTGGGCCCTTTGGTTTAACAGAACAGATTCCAGAACTGCTCAAATGTGACTTGCAACTCCCAAAGTAAGTGGTCATGGCACCAAGTGTGCCAGAATTCAGGAAAAGCAAGCGGTCATGGCACTAAGTGTGCCAGAATTCAGGAAGTATTTGGACAATGCTCTCAGGCACATGGTGTCATTCTTGGGATTGTCCTGTGCAGAGCCAGGCGCTGGAATTTGATGATCTTTGTGGGTCCCTTTCAATTCAGGATATTCTATGACCTGACTTCTTTTTGTAATTTGCTTTGAGAAGTGGAACATCCCTTATTCCATGTTGTCTAGGTAAGCCCCCTCCACTAGACCATCACTGCTCTGATTTAGTCTGCTTTTAAGTATTTTTCTGTTCAGTACTGAGGATTATGTTACTGTGGTTTTAAGTCACATTTTACAAGTGTTCAAAAGAGTCTGGACAGTGTGCTAAGACTCAGAATCCAGATTTAATAATTTAATATAGACTATGTCTTGAAAAGGTACCTTATTTGAAATTATATTAATTGTGACTGCAAAACTAGCCAATAAAAAATAGTTTATAGAACTTCTATGCATCTTCAATAACAGTAGGGTTAAAATAACTCCTTGATATTAATTTCCTGAATAAAATGTACATAGGAGGTGAGGAAAACCAAGCTGTTATAAGCCATTATTGTCAAACATATTTTCAAAATATGCTTTGCTCTCCCAGTTACTCGAATTCTTTACACCTTAATGTTAAAAGCTCTGCTTGAAAAATGGTACCGCTTAAATAAAAAAATAAACAAAATTTATCTGATGGGATTTATAATCACATTATGACAATCACTGCTGGCAGCTTAGCTTTCATTTATGCAAAGTTTATGTACGTAAGACTTTAATAGTTCTAGAAGAAAGGAACTAAAACTAAAAGGAATTTTAACAGTAATCAAAATATTATTATACTCTGGTGGCACATTTCAACTATTATCAATGCCATATTTCCAAAAGGTCATAAAATAAATGTGACTTTTTCCAAGAAAAGAAGCCCCAATATACTGATGAATATCAAAGACATAAACTAAGCAACAGTAGACAAATCCTCAACACATTATCCAGATAGCATAGTTACACTCTGACCTGTTTACTGTTCCAAATGAGTTAATCCCCCGCGACTGAATTCTAATCTCACAAGGACTCAGAAAAAGCTCTAAAGGCTTCTCATGTGGTTGTGAAAGATGGATGAATACTGTGCAACCCTCAACAGGTGAAAACTGACATCCTAACAATTTTATCAGATGTAAGAAAGTTTGCACCCCCAGGAGACAATGAACACACTCTTCAATAGTTTCAACACTTCTTAACTAGTTGTGTGTGAAGCACACATCATAGTGGCTTGAAACCTAGCAGTACAGAAAAGTATTTTGCCTTATCTGATAAGGTTTTCACCGGGCAAATCTTATTCCCATAAGAAATAACAATATAAGCATTTCTATATAAAGAACACAAAATGGCATTTTATTGCCCAGAATGAAAAGTAAAAGCAAATATGCATTTTATCAATATTTTTTCCTAGGGGGCTTTGTCCTATGGGAAAAACTCCTTGAATTTCTATTTTGTTTCTTTCCAAGATTCTGTGCCAGAAGAGAAGAAATTGATTAAAACATTTCTCAAAGGCAATTGTATTAAAAAAAAATATTCCAAAAGTTGTGAATCTTCTTTTTTTAACATTCTTGGAGTAATTTATACTATTTTGGTTAATTTTTTATATCAATTTGATTTCAATGTAGAAATTGAAATTACTCAAAAAAATAAATTTAATGTTGATTTGATTTCTTTGTTAAATTTCACAAAAGCAAAAACAAAGCTATAGATTCTTCTTAAAAATTGAAAATCTTGTGTTTAGTACAAGGACAAATATTCCTTATTTGCCATTAAGGAATTATATCTTTCATTCCTTGTACTTATCACTTATGGAATCAAACTATTATGGCTATTACTTTCCTTTTACAAACAACAAATTATTCTGAAAAAGTAACAGGCTTTCTGTTTGCTTAGTATTAAAATAAATGCTTGGCTTATACGTTTAAAAAATTTTCATAAAAAATGTTTGTACCTGGCAACTGAAATCACTAAATTACACAGTAAAACTCAAGACAGGGTCCTATTAGATTGTGGAGAGTTATAAATTTTGTTTCTATGAATGGAAGTATAATCTCAAAGTAAATTCACTGATATCTTTGAATCAAAATTATAGAATAGTTGGAAGACATTTTGAAGACCATTTAGTTCCAATCCATCTGCCATGGGAAGGGATGTATTTCACTGGTTCAGGTTGCTCAAAGCCCTATCCAATCTGCCCTCACAACCCTCACGGTAAAGAATTTCTTCTTAAAGCCAAATTTAAATTACTCCTTTTTAGTTTAAAACTATTTCTCCTTGTCCTAACACTATCTGCCTAGGTAATATGTCACTCTCTATTTTTATAATCTCCTTTTAAGTACTGGAAGGTCTTAATGGGATCTCCCTGGAGCCTTCTCCATTCTGAACAATCCCAGCTCTCTCAGCTTGTCTTCATAAGAGGGATGTTTTAGTCCTTTGGGCATCTTCATGGCTCTCCTCTGGATCCACTCCAATAGGTCCACATCTGTCTTGTGGTGGGGACCACAGAGCTGGACACAACACTCTAGATAGGTTTTCACAAGAGCAGTGTAAAGCACCCGAATCACTTCCCCTGACCTGCTGGCCACAATTCTGTTCATGCAACCCAGGATGCAGTTGGCTTTCTGGGCTGCGAGCCCGTGTTGCCAGTTCATGTCCAGCCGTTTATCCCCAAGTCCTTCTCTACAGGGCTGCTCTTAATGACTTCTACAAGTCTGTACTAATGCCTGGAATTGCTCTGACCCAGGTCAATAAAATAGGGTAAATATATTTCTATTTCTATTAATATATTGCCGAGGATTATATTCAAGTAAAGGCTGTAGGTTCAATTTCCAAACGTATGCAGGACAGTTCTTCTATGTAATCTGGTAGATTAAAAGAAAAAAAAAAATAAATTCTAGTTGTACCTTAATAGGACACTGTAAGACACTGGATTATTATATTAACTGTTGGCTCAGACTAACTCAGGGATGCGTTTGTGTGTGCGGCAGGGACAGATTGAATTTCACAAAGGTGAGGTAATGCCCTACCCCACATCCCAGCCCCAAAGCAGCCGTCAGTCAAAGGTGGCCTGGAAGCACTACCCCAAACCACATCCCTTTTCTCTCTAAACCAGCCTCTGCTTGGCTGACACACTGGGAGCACCGCTCCTCACCCCAACCTGAACCTCCAGAGTGGTCAATGGGCCACAAGTCCCGCCTGGGGGAGGAGGGTGTGGCCACAGAGGCCCAAAAGCAAATAAAAGTAGTAACGTGTGCTCTCCGTGTTTGTTTGAGCCCTCCACCTTTTGGGGTCCTGTAACCGGGCCTACGCTGGATCTAGGGCTGGTAGCTGTAATTCTCCTTTTATCTGTCTTTATTTCTCCTCCTAATCTCTTAATATTTTGGGTAGCTTGAGACCAGATGGATTGTATTTTCCTAAGTTGTAGGTGTCACCATGTTTAGTTAAGTCAATGGTTTGTGGAATGTTTTATTTTGATTGAATGTTACCCTTTAAACTTTTGCCAAGTTTCTTTATTTTCTAAAGTTTACCAGTAAAAGTACCTGCTGAGAAAACACGTGCAGCTTTTCTCCTTTATGCTCTCTCTTAAGGTGTTAAAAGAACTGAAGGCTCCTCTAATACATTCACAGGGCAGATATTCTTTGAGCCTTGTATATTTTTAAAGTAAAATCCCTCGTAACTCAGGGCCTGTGGTCTTACAGACACGTAGTTGATAGTCACCACGTCTGCACTGACCACTAAGGATTTTATTCAGCTGCTGGTCACTACCATCCAAGGGTATCTTAGATACCTTAGAATATCAAGCCAATCTCAAGTGACTGTATCACCTGTGGAAAATTCAGACATTTGAATAAGAAGCTTGATAGGATATGGGATGTTTTGTGTCATCTGAAATGTCAAGAGATGCTTATAGGTGACCAATTAAGTAAAGGACAAGGGTATAAGAAATATTTAACATTTAAGAGAAATGTTGAAAATGTAAGTATTTTTTATGCCATCTGTGAATAAAAGGAATGCACAAAATGTTTCCTGATATTAATTTTTAGATAGTGGGAGTAAGAAGGAAGAAATGTGATGTTGCTAATTATTCTGTAAGACTTGGAAAAGCATTACAGTGAGCACTACTGGCAACCTATGTAGACATTCCAGTTTAGTTTCTACTCTTAAGCAAAGTTTCCAAGTAAAATCACCTTTTTATTTTCCTATTTATGAACAGCAGCTTGTCAAAATCAAATAAAAACTCTTTCTAAATAGTTAAAACCCAAAAAGGGTTTCAAAGCAATTACTCTGAGCTAATCAGATTTGATCTGTAATCTGAGATACTGGCTACTTGCTGCAGATCTTTTCCTCTCATTGAACTAACTACAGCCCATTGAAAAAATTATGAAATCTAGGTTAGCACTTAAGGAAGGAATGTCTTTCATCCCAGAATACTAGCTAAACTCTTTCTGGTACGTATTTCTTTCAGCCATATATCAGTTTGGATGCTATCAACAGAACAACTTGTGTACCTTTTAACTTCAACTAAAAAAAATCAATTTTCATACTGTCTGAAATAAAGATATAGAGGCTATTTTATCACTGACACCATGCTTTTCATTGATTTTTAGGACTTAACCTTCACACTAGACACCTCTTATACAATTGCATATGTAGCATCATCATCAGTGCCACAGGTAACAGCACAGTGAAGAACTTATGTTACATGAACATAGAAATATGGATAATTGAGAAATCACAGACTCTTTCTGTATAAAGTTCTGTATAAACTCTTCCTGTCAAAGTTTCTTATCCTAGAAGAAAATCCTTCCATAGGAATTTATAAAACAGACTAACAATTAAACTGTGCATAGCAGATTAAAATTAATATGGATTCACTATGCAAAGGTGAAGTACCATCATAAAAGATGCATTGTGTGTACCTAAAGAGTCATAGAAACAGAAGTTTCAATGTTATTTAAGCACGTTTCCCATTTACTGTGCTCTCATCTGTGTGGTGAAGCCTTCTGAAAAACTAGAAACTGAATTTTTCAACATCTTTTAAATAAAGCTAAAATAGAAGATGGAGTCCAAGAATCACATAATGCACTCCAGCTTAAAATAGGTGTTAATTCTTTAGAACCAGACTACAAATGGTCTGAAGATAAACAAGTAAAGTAAAATGAAATGTATATCTTGCAGACTGCATACATGTAAGCATGAATTTTAGGAACATCTCAAGAGGCCCTAAAATTGTTTTTATATTAAGTTCTGATATTTAAATAAGACTAAAGACTAGAGAACTACTGCAAACCCAATGTCATCAAAACATTTTTTATGATTGAGAGTTGACAAAATTTCAGATCTTGTGTTTTCTATTAACCTGTAACTGAATAGTCTCCCTTGTATCCTAGCCCAATAAAATCGAGATCATGGGATTTCAGTTAGTGAAGAAATACTTTGAGGTGATAGTTTAAATAAATTATACTGGTGCAAAAGCTGCTCAGAAGTCTGATGTTGTAGAAGGATTTCTTTGGGGTTGGTCAACACAGTTCCTATAAGTCTATTAAAAATACATGATAAATACTTCTCAATTAACTATAATGACAAGTCCATCTCATCTGTGTAACAAGCATTTATATAATGTAAATATTTTTATATTTAAAGATATCAAGCTAACTATATTTAAAACTTTAAAATATTTTAATATGCCTCAGTTTTTACTATGTGGGTATTTTTTTACCTTAATGACTGAAAGACAATAATGGAATTGATAAATGAGATTCTAAATAAATAAGAACTGGGTTAAAAATTCTATCTGATTTTCTGAATTCTTGAGGAACATAAAACATTAATCATACATTATTGATTGGAGGAAGAAGTACAATCATTCAAAATCTATAGACCTGCATATATTTTAGCTATGTGTCTGGCTCACTGTCTCCAAAGCAGTCTGGAGAGCAGTTTCTAACCCTTGGACAAATAATATCAACAGATTTCCAGAAAATAGGCCAGACTTCACTGGGGAGCCTAAATACCTTCCTGCAAACATGTAGGAATGACCAGATGTATGCATGTGCAAGGAGCAAGCACTCAAAGAAGAAAGGCTTATTTACAGTGCTTGGGATTCTTCTAAGATTCATACATTCACTGCCAAATCTCCTTGTCTTTTCTCTGGGAGTCTCTTTATTTTGTGGAAATACATAACTGATAGCTAACTGAACGTCTTCTTGCAGACATGCCTTTTATGTCTGAGAATGAAATAAGCAGAGAGATTGGAAAATATGTAATCTCTCCAGATACTGCAAAAGCATGGGGAAAAAAGTAGTCTTTAAGGAGATAGTGCCAAGAGCAATCGAGGAAGATTTAAACGGTTCTGGGGAGTGCAAGTGGCCCAGAGTGCAATGAACAGGAGTGTACCATCCAGGGTGCAGCACAGCACAGTGCCACAGTTTACAGGGCAGTTTGTGCAGGCAAGGTGAGCAGGAAGGGCTACTCTCGGATGATCTGGGAGTAACCAATAGAGGCAACAAACAGACTCAGTATCTGGTAAAGAAAAGAGCAAAGAGATCCTTTCAGCCTAAGTCTTCTTAGTGTACTAGTTTGAGCTTCCTCAGTTATGGTGTTGCCTTGCCATAAAGCTCAGTCCACTGTAGCTGCAGAAGTCACTGTACAAGTGCAGTGTATGCAGAAGTCACCCATACAAGGGCCTCCAGACAGACAGACCTGCTGATGGCAGACACAGGTTTCCAGGTCACAGGTTGCCAGGACTGCCCTCCTTGATCTCTTGCTTGTCAACAGAGCAGATCTTGTGAGCTTGGCCACAGCAATCACAAAGCAATTGAGTTTAATATCTCTGTTGAAAAGGAGGAAAGTTCTGGCAAAACCTTAACTCTGGACATCATGAGACCAAAATTCAGGCTGCTCAGGGAACTAGTAAGGAAGGTTCTCTGGGAAAATGTTTTTGCAGGTGCTGGTCACTTTTCAAACATCACCTGGTGAACACACAGGAGCAGGCAATTCCCAAACATCCGAAGTCAAACAGACAAGACAGAAGGCTGGCTTGGATGAACATGAATGTTCTTTTGGAAAGAAGGATAAGAAAAGAAGGTATATGCCCCGTGGAAGCAAGGTCAAGTGACATGGGAAGAATTCAGTGATGCTGCTTGCACCTGTAGGGAGAAAACTCGTGCAGCCAAAGCTCAACTGGAGTTAAAGCTGGACAGAAATGTGGTGGACAATGAAAAGTGTTTTTCAGGGATGGTCACCTCACAAACAGGGACAGAAATAAAGTAGAGGTGTTTAATGCTTTCTTTGCCTCTATCTTCAACACAGATGACGGACCAAGGGGGTCTCAGTGCCCTGATCTAGAGTACTTGATGTCATGGCAAAACCATTCTTGATGATTTTTGAGTGGTCTCGGGAATCTAGAAAGATCCCAGATGACTGGAAGCTCGTGAATATTGTCCTGATTTTCAAGAATGGAAAGAGGCACCCTGGACACTACAGGCCTGCCAGTCTCACTTCAGTCACGCGTAAAGTTATGGAGATGATTATTCTGGGAAATATTGAAAAACACCTGAAAGACAACACTATCACTGGTCACAGCCAACATGATTTCCTGAGAAGAAAGTCCCGCTTATCCAACCTGATTTCCTTCTGTGACAAGGTAACCCACCTGACTGATCAAGGGAAGGCAGTGGATGCAATTTTTTGGGATTTCAGTAAAGCTTTTGATACTGTCTCTCACAGGATCCATCTATGCAAAATGTCCAGCTCACAGCTGGGCTCATTATGTGGTGGGTGAACAATTGGCTCATGGGTCAGGTACAGAGGGTAATAATGAATAGTATAACATCAGAGATAGAGACCTATTGCCAGCAGGGTTCTGCAGAGCTCCATCTGTGGCCCTGTGCTCTTCAATATCCTCATCAATGACTTGGACACAGGACTGGAAGGGATACTAAGCAAGATGACGCTAAATTGGGAGGCCCTGCAGAGGGACCTCGACAAATTAGAGGACTGGGCAATCACCAACCATAGGAAGTGAAAGTGCTGGATTCTGCACCTGGAATGAGGCAACCATGGATGATCCTACAGACTGTGGAAAGGGTTGGGGGGGCCCTGATCAATGGCAAGTTGAATATGAGTCAGCAATGCCCTGGTAGCCAGGAGGGCAAACAGTGCCCTGGGGGGATCAGGAAAAGCATCACCAGCTGGTCGAGGGAGGGGATTTTCCTGCTCTGATCTGCACTGGGGCAGCCCCACTTTGAATACTGTGTGCAGTTTTGGGCACTGCAGTATGAGAGAGACATTAAGCTATTGGAGACTGTCCAAAGGAGGGCATGGTGAAGATGGTGAAGGGCCATGAGTGGAAGCTGTATGAGAATCGGCTGAAGTCACTTGGTCTGTTGAGCCTGGAGAAGAGGAGACTGAGGGGAGACAGACCTCATTGCAGTTACAACTTGCTTGTGAGTGGAAGAGGAGAGGCAGGCACTGATCTCTTCTCTGTGGTGACCAGTGACAGAACCTGAGGGAATGGCCTGAAGTTGTGTCAGAGGAGGTTTAGGTTGGATATCAGAAAGCGCTTCTTCACCCACAGGGTGGCTGGGCACTGGAACAGGCTCTCCAGGGAAGTGTTCACAGCACCAAGCCTGTCTGAGTTCAAGAAGTATTTGGATGATACTCTCAGGCACATGGTGTGACTCTTGGGGATGGCCCTGTGCAGGGCTAAAAGCTGGACTCAATGATCCTTGTGGGTCTCTTCCAACTCGGCATATTCTGTGATTCTATAAATTCAAGATCAATTACAGATATTCATGTGCACAAGATAGGCCAAAGAAATCTTATTATTGGTAAGTAACATCCACTTTCTTTGTTATCAATGCACTTTTCAACTGAAAATAACTAAGATGAGATGCTGACTGTAGCCATACTACCTTAGCATTTTTTTTTTGTATTGATGTAGTGTCACTTTTGAAATCATGCCAGGCTAAAATAAGCACCCCACTTCTCTGGCTGGGAAAGTCTGGCTCCCCCATCTTCATCACCTACCTAAGCTGGGATTTGTGTAGCTTTTGGCAAGCACAAATGAGACTTTTCACTGAAAGACCTGAACATATTTTTAAACCAATCATATGCACACATACACACACATTTGCCAAATACCATTGATTTTACTGGCACATAGTATAAAATGCTATATAAATTTCAGTTTCATATCCTTTTCCTTATTTTCATTCTGCCTGTATAAAAAGTCCACTCTTTAAAAATATCTCCTTTCAGGATATATTATAAATATTTGCTCTTGTCCATCTCTCTTGAAATATAATAAAGACATGATAAAGATACCATACTCACTATTTTACAGTCTGCAGAACTAGTACTAATCCTAAATTAACAAATGCTATTTTAGGATGCTGGAGGAGTTTTATGCTCTTTTTTTCTGTTGAAGTATTGCCTACTGAGAACCTATGTTACAGTGTACAAGAGAAGGACTCCAGTTTTTCTTCATAATGATTCAAATACCTTAAAATGCATTATTTTACTTGTAGAGCTCTCTGAGTTTCAGCTGTAACATCTAATCTGTACACTTAATCATTTCACTTTTAGTTCTCCTACCCAACCATAACCTTCAGTTTTACATCACAATTTTCTCATGATTTCTTTTAAAAATCCATTTTACAGTTGCTGGGAGATTCTGGGAAGTGGCAGTCAAAAAGGGAGCATATAAATCAATGAAAAAGACTCATCTGCTGCAGCCGCTCCAAATAATATTTGTGCCAGGCCCACACTGTACCTGCCACAGGTGCTACACTTTGAAACTGGAAAAAAATTAGATAAAACTCAGCATATAATTAATCACATTTAAAAATATTAAGAAACCTTAGAGTACCAGGTTTTCTGTATTTGAACATAAGTGATGTCTGCAGGATATTACATACATTTCTGGGTTGTAAATTACATGTTACAGAGCCTGAAATGAAGAACATATACACACATATATGTGGTAATGTAAAAAGTTCTGAATAAGCATAGGTATCAACATTATTTAATTCAGAGCCAAAATTGTGGTTCTGATGACAGGGCTTGGAAAAAGAGAAGGTTGACTACAGAACTGCAGAGCTTTTGTATTCTAGATTATAGCAGCGTGGAAAATGAAGGTTGTCAATCATTTGTCCATTTAATAGTGGCATCCCCATGAGATGAGCATGTGCAGAGAACCCAAAACTTATCAGTGGTACAGAATCAATTTTTCACATGAAGTACATACAACCTTGACAGAGTTTTGGCTTTGTCAGACCTACTGATAACTTCTGAGGTTTTGTCTTCAGCTGCCTTCTAGCAATTTGCTCTCTAAGTATAACTTTGAGGGGGGGAAAATTAAAAACTCATCAATACACCTTTATTTTGCAAAGATAGCAACCACGTTGAGTAATGACAGCTTATTTTCCTTTAAGAATTTTAGGAATGTTTTGATATTTGCATTCTTAAATCATTTCAGAAAATTTAATAGAACTTTCAAATGTATGCCATAATCAGGAAGTGGGAGATGACAATGTTGCAATTGCTGATAGAAAGAAATCCAAACTAGAATCAGAACTGATGAATCATTGAATTAGAGAATCATAGAAACATAGAATGGTTTGCATTGGAATGGACCTCCAAGGATAATAAAGCCCTGCAATGACCAGACATCTTCAATTCAACCATGTTGCTCAGAGTCATGTCCAATTATTGAGTGGTGCTTTGTTTCTGAAAGAAGTGTAATGAAATAGAGTTGATTCAGACTGTTATGATATGAATACTTCAGGTCATGGGCTTATTCGAAATGTTTGTTTTTTTCTTTTTATTTTCAGAAGAAACACATTTTATTTTCCTGGGAGTAATCAAAGGAAAAGGACAATGCAGTCTTACTTTCCTTTTTCTTGATCAATGTACTTCTTCCAGCTGTAAAACCCACTAGACAGGATAAAAAAAACCCTGCTGAATTCCTCAGTTTCCTAGTCACAAGAAGTGTGGCTTTGGTTAGGTCACCACTAGTAAGCAATTGTACAGTCATTAATACATAATGTATTAATAAAACCAGAAAGATAGCAATGTCCGAAGTTTTTATTGCAAGCGTTGTCAAAAGCATCACCATAATTTGCCAAAAAAAATGTATGTCTAGGCCACACCTTATTTCTAAATCTTCTTTCTTAACAGTCATAGGAGCTGTACTTTTCAAAATAATGAAGCTTTCTTTTCAGATACTGAATCAGTAAACTTCAGTCTACCTAGGAATCTTAGAGGCTCCTAGAAGACATCTTTCCACTTAGAAAAGCTGGATCTGCACAAATTGCATAAATATTAATGGTACTACTGTTATTTTGACAGTGATGCCATCATCACATTTACTTTGAAGAAAGCATCAAAAAACCTTTCTAGGAAGATGTGGAAGACTACAAAAAATCATTAACATCATATAAAGAAGTTTCAGATCCTTTGGTATTCTGGATAACTACTCCACTTCTAATTAAGGAAAGCGGTTATATTCTTAGCAAGAAATCAGTTAAAATTCTGTATACCCTTAAGTTTTAAATTTTATTTGGTGGGTGAAAGCTGAGCTAGCATTTGTCTATGTAGACAAGAAAGGAAGGAACAAACCTTTTGAATGAACAAAGGGAGGAATAAAAGAAGGGCAGCGCTGGAAAAATCCCAAAGGTTTGAATTTTCCCACGTGAAGAATCATAAACATCTTTGAGAACAGGATGAAACTTGAGTAGAATAAAGACAGAGATAAATTAATGAAGACTAGGTGGTGTCTATGTAGACATTTAGTATTGGTGACTGGCTCCTCAGACTGAACACCTCACTTAGCATTCACGAGAGCATTCTGCATTTCTTTTCATATTTTCATGATTCAAATGGCTGAGTTTGGAAGCTGATACTCCACAGTCCTGTGCGATAATCAGTTCCAACAAACATCAGAATTACAAGAAAGTGCATCTTTCCATCTGTAACAGCTGTGGGAGAGACTGAGGATTATCCTCCTAGATTTAGTCCATATCCACACTGGCACTAGTGTTCTACACAGTCCCAGCTAGGCAAGCATTTGTACATCTGGAGACAGCAGGTTAATGCACAGCTTAGAGTGTGAATTTATCCTATCTGAAATGACCAGAAGAGTGAGCTGTAATGAATAGCTGTACTGAGCTTAGAAGTGTAGGAGGAGGTGAAGGAAGAATAGGAAGATAAGGAATAAAGAGAGAAATAAGAAAGGGTAGAAAATGAAAGGACTGTATTCATATGCACTAAATGTGTGCCAAGTCACTTGCCATAAAGCACAGTAAAAATTAGAAGGGACGTCATTGTCCATCTGATTCCATTTATCTGATAATCAACACTTCTTATATTCATAATCTAAACTCTCATTTTAAACCCACATTAGTGAAATGATCAGGCTGTTTTACTACTGCCTTACAAACCTTGCCAAAGAGAACTCATTTCCTCAGATCATTTGCTGCAGTATCAGTCCATTGTTTCATCCTGACCAGACTATTATAGCACTGATTCTGTCTCACCTGTTAGTTTAAAACTAAACAGATGGATAAATTAAAGTGTTTGACATTCCAGTACTCACTTTTTTGGCCAAGGAATATGCTACTGATTGTCAGTAACCAAAACACTGGTTTAAAAATATTAATATTCATCCATTTTAACATAAAATTTCCCTTTAGCAATCACTTAGTTTCATACATGTCATAAAAGATTGTTATGCTCTTCCATATATTTTCTTATTCTGAAGATTTCTGCTTCTGTGTGCAAAACACGTGGTTGCCATCTTCTTTTAAAACAAACACTATGAGGTTCATTTTTACCTTTAAATTGGTGAGAGTTATGCAGAAGCAGCAGTCTTGTGTGAATTTTTTGGGAGTCTTGTGTTTCCTACATAGTGAGTTTGCTACTGTTGAGTCTCAGACTTCTGGTCTCCATCACAAGTTTTAAAGCACATTACAGTATGCTGTGTGTGCCGAACCCAGCTAAATCTATGCCAGCATTTCCATAATAAAGGCTCTCATTTCCAGTAGTTTCAGCTGTACATTCAGCTGTAAAAATGTGCAATAAGCTAAAATTAAATGTACAGGATTTCAATGTGGAATTAATACAAACTAAAAAAAAAAAATCAACATTCCACTTGATGTTTCCTCAGCTGTAACTTCTTTAGAAAGTAGCAATTTGTGAGATTCCTTATTATCCTTCCATCTTGTAAATAAAAAAGCAATTTAACTTTTTTCAAATAATTATGTAATTGTGATAAGCCTGTTTCTGCTTCCATAGAAGGCTTCCTCTGTATCTTAGACATGAGAATTTGTTTTCACCTATACAATAGAGGAGAGGATATGTAGTTGTTTACTGAGAGGAATTTAAAAATTACACACTGTCATCTTACCTACTGATGGTTTTAAGTCATTAGAATCCTACTCCTGAAAATCAAGGATGTGTAGATCAATATGTAATTTTAGTGTCTTGGTAGGGGGCAGACTCACAATGCATTCTGTCTTAAAGTAGTTGTGAAAGACTTGTTCCTTTTCCTTTATTGTGCTTTACACAGTTCTTTTCATTTAATTAGAATAAAGTTAGAAGTAACATTAAGTAATAAATTCATATTGCTGATAAGGCAAATGAGTTGCAAGAAAAGTATTTTTATCTACCAAAGAGTTTCTTGTGTTAATGCCTTTGGAAATGTGCAGATATACTTTAAAGATTTTGGGAGTTCCCCTTGTTTTCCTAATAAAGTTAGAATGAAACAAAACAAAAAAAATGGAGACCTCTGGTTTACATTTTGACCTTTAAATCGTTGAGAGTTGTATATCTGTGCAGGGGTTTTAGATAAAGTAGAGAACTACATAAAACAACAAAGATCAGAAGGCTGCATTGCCAAGTCAAACCACCATGTTTTCTTATTTTGTGTACGATACAAAATTGAGTGTGGATGTAACTATAAAAAGAAATAGGTTAACATTCTGAATGTTTATGATGGCTGCTGATTTAATCTTCCATAAGATGAAATCTAGAAAGCATTTTCCTTCACAGAACTCCAAATAGTGAATTATACTACACAGCCTAAAATACATAAAAAGGAAAAGCTAAGGATTCCACAGTGATGAGAGATAATGGGTTTCATAGCTCAAGTAAAAACTATTGATCAGTTGTATAACAAGAATATTATGTAGAAATACTTTAAAAGTATGATGACTGTTTCTGACTCTAGAGCCCAATCCAAACACAATGACTGCTATGATCTCATTGTATTCTGCTTTTTCAGGACTGAGTGAAGATCCAGAATCCTCAGAGTTACATGCCCTTCTTTCATGTTCTTGGATATTCGGTCTATAAGCAAGTCTTTGCTTGATTTTCTTTCTTTTAAGGAAAAGCGCAGGAAAGGAAAGAAAAAAAGTAAACCAAACCGCCTCCAGGAACTTAAATCTATGGCTGTTGGCCACATGAAGATCTGGACTGGTGTAGGTACAGATTAGAGAATGACTGCCCATGAAAATCATTGCCCCTTTCTTATCCTGTGGAAAAAAGTGGCTTATGAAGCAGGACCACCAGAAGATATTTTCTTTGTGGAACCACACAAATTGCTACATGCTCTGTTACTCATGGTTAAGATAGGTGTGAGTATCCCACTCCTTGATATTTTAATGAACCAAGAAGGAATTTCATAGGTGTGGTGGTTTGACCCTGGATGAAAGCCTGGTGTCCAGCAAAACTCCTTGAAGGCCTTCCCCCCCCACCCCCCGGCCTTTCACCTTCCAGAGGGAAGGAAAAAAAAACAGCTAGGAATTTACGGCTAGAGATAACAACAAAAAGAGGAGCTTTGATTGATACCACGGGCAAAGCAGAACTTAGAATAATGCTTAAATTTATTATGAACAACCTAAAAACTAAAAATAAGAAATAGAAACAGGTTAGAAATACTTTTCCACCACCGCCCTTTGGTCTGTCCATGCCCCCCCCTTTCCCCAGTGGTGCGGGGGACAGGGGAATGGAAGGTTTACAGTCAGTTGTTGTTGGGTCAGCCATTCACAGATGTAAGTCCAAAACTTAAGCAACAGTTCTGTCTCAGGGGGTTTTCCTGTGGGTTGCAAAGGGGACAGCTGCCTGTACCTATTTAGCATGGGTCCTCTCCCTCTGTGGGTCTAGGTTGCAAATCTCTGAAAGACTCTGCTCCACCTGGGGGGGGTCTCCTGCTGAGCGTGAGTCCTCTCCCTTCATGGGTCTCAGCTGCAAATCTCTGCAGGGCCTCCACTCCACCTCGGGGGCCTCCCATGAGGTAACAGCTTCTTTCATGCCTCCCCCTGTGCCGAGAGGTCTTTGCACCCGGATGGATCCCATGGGCTTCGAGGGGACAACTCGTAATCACCATGGTCGTCACCAACGTATTCAGGGAATAATAGTTTTAAGTCCTCTCCCTGATCTGTGGGGTCCCTCCCCCTCCTTCTCCTCTTCTCCTCCTGACCTTGATGTCTGCATTGTGATGTTGTTAAGCCATGGCTGCCCATTTCTAACTGTGCCACAACCTCTTAAATATGTTTTCACATAGGGGTGTAACTTAATGGTTCAAAAGCAGGAAGTTTTCCTCGGAGCTGGCCCTCATTGACCCTGCTCTATAGGATGGAGGGAAACTTCCAGAGGCTTCCAACAGAAGCCAATCTTCCTCTTATATGAAAAAAACCAAAAACCTAACCAGATAAACCCACAACAATAGGAGACTGAAACTGTACTAGAAACATCTTTTAACGTCCTTGGGCAGAGGACCCAGATAGGAGGCATACATATTTTTTACACAAAATGTAACAGCATCTTATGTGTCTATTGCTATACTAGGGTTAAAGTTCAGCTTTCAGGAAAGAATCATGTGGGAAAAGGTCTGCAGGCCACTGATACATCGCTAAAAGCTAATGAGCATTCATGAGCACTTTCAGGAATGTTGGTGAGGAGGGAATTAGCGTTGCAGAAAGAATCAGAACCTCCCAACTCCCTGCAGCTATGTTGGTGTTATGCATAGACACTGGATACTGGCACATGGCTAGTTCTGTGTACAATACAATCATGTCGATGCAATTTCTGCTTACCATTTGAATCCTTTAGCTGGTACTGGTAACTAAAGCAATAACCCCATGCGGGTGGACAGGAGAAAGGGGATCAACTGTTTTTAAAAATACAGGACAAAACACTGATCCCATCAGAGTTAATTGAGGCAATTCTCATCAGTTTTAAAGGATCTGAGATTTTACTCGAATCCTTTTACTCTTGCTAGTCAAGTAGTTTATTTTTGTCTCTTCTACAGCAATTATTTTATTATAATATACACATTAATATAAATACCCTCCCCAAATATTAGTCTAGTCTCATTTCCGTTGCTAAAGGTAATACTTTTTTTACTGCATAGCATTGACATCTGTATTGACTCATCTTTCTGTGCTGTTAGTATAAGTATAGGGTTAGACTGTTGCAGAAAAGTTGGCAATAAAAAGAAGCAATCACTAAGAGTTCTCAGATTTTTAGAGATCACCAATGAGCAGGGGAGAGATCACTATCAGTGAAAGATGGACAATATCTTTGTGCTATAAAACTGCATAGATTTAGAGTGTGCTGTTTTCTTCTATAAAAGTGGTAGTTTACCTAGTAAAATCAAATTTTAATCAAACAATTTCTGGAAAAGCAGAAGGATCTTTAACATTTGATCAAGCAGTGTACATTTCTTCCATGCATAAGGAGGTGGCTAAATGTAACTGGAACGTGTTTATTTTCAAATAAAGTTAAGGACTTTAAAATAATTTCTTTACATTACTTTGTGTTTTCATCAATATGTGTATGTTGGAAAATCCAATTACTCTTTTTCACTTTTCACCTTCTCTTCTCTTTCTTCCATTTCCTGTTCTTTCTGAGTAAACACAACAAAATATGGGAGTTATGAGTCAAAAGCAGGAAGGTTCCTTTGAAAGTCTTCAAATAAAAGTTTTGCATAATTTGATAATTTTAATCCCTAAATTTAAAAGAATAACCTGGAAAAAATGTAAAAAGTAAATTAAAACAATAAATGTTGAAGAAACTGTTGAATATTTTGAAGAACAAACAGTTCTTACACTTATTCAGTCAAATTTACTGGTGATAAGTCAAAGATCATTGTATGCCTGCAGGTTTCCCTCAGTGTCTTCACACAGCAAAGCTCTATCCACTTCTCACTAATTCAGCAGCGAAGTCCATGTTCTACATGGTAACACAAGGGTAAAGATAACAGATACATAGCATTCTCTATGTTTGCAATACACAGCATGAAAACCTGGCTGAGGAAAATCTTTTATTTTCTTTTGGAGCTCAGAGCAGTGAAAAGTACCATATTAAATAATTCAAAAAGGAAAGAAACCAAACAGTCCAAATCACTACATAGCAAACAGGTTAGAATTAAAATCCCACTCCTCTAGAGCTGGAGAGGTAAATTTCCTGAAACCAGACTCCCGGGCTTAGGCTCAGCTCAGCAGTGTATTTCTGTAGTGTTGTTAGCACAATATAAGCAAACAATAAGTACAGACATTCAGGCCTGTTTTGTGTACTTTATTCTGGTTTGTTGACTCTCACATCTGTACACTCCCCTTTACTGTGCCCAGGTTTTTCTCCTTCTCAGAAAACATGTCCAGAGTTGGCAGTTATTTTACCTTTCTCCCTCTTTACCTACTGCCTGCATTTGAAGACCCTTTCATGTCTGTGTGCAAAAGATAAATGTTGATCTCCTGCAACCCGGGAGTAGCACACTTCAGTCAGAGAGATACCCTGCAGCTATCTCAGCTGGGGGGAGGAGTTCTCTTAATATTAAAGCAAAATCTGCTTTAAAAGAATAAAAAACTATTGAAATATTTTCCCCTCTAACTCCTCCCTTGTATGTATACAAGTGTGTTCGGTGCTTTCTTGTTCCCTAGTTCTCATTTCTAAAATAGAAATCTTTTTTGTTTTCTGACTATATGCAACACCAAACATGACACCAGCACTGAGAATATTTATTATCACTATTGTGATTCCTCTCAGTTTGTAGAAATTAAATAGCTTATGTTCAAAATAAATGGATACAAGAAGAATTTAATTTTATTATGGATGAAAATCCTGAGAAAGAATTCTTAAATAAAGACTTCAGTGTAAAGAAGACATGCCAGTGAAAGAATAGGTATGACTTAAAGGCTTATTTTTTCATTAGCTGTGAGAAAACTTTTCCACTTCTCCTGTAGCAGTTAATTCTATTCACACTCCCTAATTGTAGGTTATTTTGGAATTTCTGCAAAAAGAAGTAAAGGGAAATTTTCTTTAGTCTTCTGACAAATGTGTCTGCTACACAAACAAGAAAAAAAAGAAGGAAAAAACTCAAACACATTTCACTCTTAAATCTGTCATTCTTTATCCTTCTGCTTATTTCAGCTTTTTACTGCATATATTGGTGTAGCAAAATTTCTGCAATGCTAGAGGGAAAATCTGCAAAAAACAGGCTCCTGTGACAATCATCCCAGTCCATCAGGAAAATACAAACAAACTTTCTATCTACTACTAAAATATTAATAGTACAAAAATATAGGTTAAAAGACATACAGTTTTCGATTCTTTTAATGGTTCCATCTATCTGTACATTGCACTTGCATATGTTAGAACAACTAATATGTCTATGTATATACATCTATATATAGATGTATATAGATGTATACTCTAACCCTTGATGGATATTGATTCACAGAAACAAAGAGAAAAAATATCCAGAAAGTCTGGTTTTAAGGAGTAATTTTTAAATTCTGAAAGTAAAATATATTAATTGTAAAAACGTAATACTTTAAATTTATTATATGGAAATACTTGTGGTATACTAAATATATATATGCTATGTTTGCATTATAAACTACATATATGCATATGCATGCATAAAGACATATAACAGAATCACAGAATATGCCAAGTTGGAAGGGACCTACAAGGATCATCGAGTCCAACTCTTAGCCCTGCACAGGACCATCCCCAAGTGTCACACCATGTGCCTGAGGGTATCATCCAAATGCTTTTTGAACTCAGACAGGCTTGGTGCTGTGAACACTTCCTTGGAGAGCCTGTTCCAGTGCCCAGCCACCCTGTGGGTGAATATCCAACCTAAACCTCCTCTGACACAACTTCAGGCCATTCCCTCAGGTCCTGTCACTGGTCACCACAGAGAAGAGATCAGTGCCTGCCTCTCCTCTTCCACTCACAAGCAAGTTGTAACTGCAATGAGGTCTGTCTCCCCTCAGTCTCCTCTTCAGGCTAAACAAAACAAGTGACCTCAGCTGCTCAAATGTTCATGAAATGGTTCTTTCTAATAAAAGTAACTTGATGTGCAATTTATGGCAAAAAGGCAGTCTCAGACAGAGAACCTGCAGCAAGCTGTTTAGGAAGGGAAGACAAAGACCTCCCTAGTTTAATTTTAAGGCAAATACACAAAATGCAGGGGTTTTTTCACTTTATTTCCCCTCAGCATCTTCCATATATCAATGTATCCCTATTCTTTTTTTGAGAAATAGCACCTAATTGGTGCTTTTGTGCCACTCCACATTCCCCAGTGTGTTCAGAGGGATATGGTCTGTTCAGTCCAAGGATTAGAAAGGAAGAAGAATCAGCTCATCACCATCAAAGCTTTTCAACAAACTGGAAGGCATTGGGGTAGCCTATGTCTGTTCTGAGGGAGTGAGTCATAGTGATTAAACACAGGAATTTCTAACATTTGAGGTAAAGTAAGCTGTAATCGTCATAGATGTTTTGACTCAGGTCTAAGCAGTATCTAAACTTCCACTGATATGATCTGTGAATTAACGTTTTGGCAAAAAATAATTAATTTTTTGAATTCTACATGGCCCATATGTGACAGCACTACCTGTATGTTATATATGCATGTATAAATGCTTAGGCATATAACATGCAATATAAATCCATACAAACATAAAATATATAAATATATTTTAATTTTTTAAAAAAGCACCCTTATGTTCATCCTAATCAGATAAGGCCATGCCTGTGACATACTCGTAGCTCCCTCATGAATTGTGTCAAGTTGAGCCTTACTTTTCCTGGCACTGCACACGGCTACCTCAGATGTGTCCAAGCCCAGCTGTAGTGAGACAGTGAGTTAGTGTGGATGGACGCAAAGAGGAAAGGTTGAGAATATGTAGTTAGTGTAAAGCAACACTGACAATTTTCTCAGTAAAGTCATGGCTATAAAAAGGTCTGGGAACTATTTCACTGTAATTGCCCAAGTATTTGGTAGCATCAGGAATTAAGCAGTTTTTTCAAAATGCATGAAACCTTTTGGAGCTGCAAAGAGATTTTTGAACTTAATTAAAGATGGATCTAAGTACAAAAAGGAGTGGATTTGACCATAATCTATATTTAAAAAAAACCCAACATGTAAGTTTCCCAGGTGCTGAAGGTTGACTGAAATGCTAATCATGAAAATACTGTCTCATCTTAATTAACTGCATTTTTAAGCAATTTTTTATAAGAACTACTGAAAACCTTGCCTAACATAGCAAAAGTTATGCTATATGTTTGGTCTCAATACTACCTTAACTCCAGCTGCAAGAGACAACTTTTTATAGTTTTCTCTGCTTTGAAAAGAATACTTTGAAATAGAAAACTGTAGAAAACTTAGGGACAATTTTGGCAAGAAAAAGACATGATCCTGGAAAGTATACAGTACAAACAAAACCAGGATATTTTGACCTGTTATATAGAAATACTTATAGTGAAATACATAGCTGCTTTACATCATCAAAAGGAAGATAAGAATCCCTTGCTTTATAGCATTTAATTACACATTTGCAATATGATGCAGTTTTGGGCACCACAAGACAAGAAACATGTCAAGAAACCAGAGGAAATTATTAGATGACTGGAAGGCTTTATTTATGAGTTGCAGTGTATTTGAACAGATGACAGTAAAGATAATGGTATGAGTATCTTTTAAATACTACGGAATATAGATACATCTTACAAGGCTTGCACAGAGGAATAAAGCTTGATAACTGTTTGAAAGGGTTAAACTCCTTGCTTATGCCACTCAGATCGATGTTGTTCTCAGAGAAAGACTCTTCACAGCGCGTAGCAGAGGTAGAATCAATCTTAACATATAAAAAGGAGTTAATTGCAATTGTATGCAGCATAGGAAAAAAAAAGAAAACTAGGCATCAGAACTGAACAAAATCTGCTGATAATCTAAGTTAACTTGGGGAAAAAAAAAAAACAACCCCAAAATCACAAGTCAAAAAAAGTCTTCTAAAAATCAACAAAAGGTAGCTTTTCCAGAATGAAGAGCAATGTATTTCACTGTTCTGTTTTTGGAGTTTAAGGTATGTACTAAATTCTGCTCTCAGATTCTTCTTTCCCCACTTTTCTCTTTTTATACCTATTCATAGTTTTTTGCAAATATCATGTACCCAGCCTATTTCTCTGAATTGTTTCTTTCTGTACACACAACTTACATTTTACCATTTGAAAATATACAAAATACTATTTTTTCTCTTTATGGTTAACCTGAGCTGTCACAAGCAGCCTTATTTTATTCACAGACAGACAGTGCTCATAGGCAAATTTCTTTTATTTGTTGTCAGACTTATTTGTTGTCATGTTGTTCATATGAAATACTAGGTAGAAACAAAGATCTGTATAAAATATTAATGATCTCACTGTTGTGTACTCATTATTTCAATAAGAAAAAAAATGAGGCATAAAAATCAAATATAACGAGACCATTACAGTAGAAGAAACAAGGTAATCAGTTTCTAATATATTACACCACTACAATGATATTAGCTATAATTTAAACAAAGTAATCTGCTTTTGTTAGATATGCAAAATGCAAATGAGACATTTTAGTAGTGCTCCCATCTCACATCAGTGATGCTAATGAGGAGATGATAAGGTTAATAAATATTTTCTTTTATTATAGGGTGGTTGGTTTTTTTAAGCAATAATATTTCGGTTTGGCAAGTTCCTTTTCAAACCTGACAATGCCACTTTGTATAAAAAATAACCTTTTCCTTTCACAAACGCAAAGGGAAAATTGTGTGACACGTACATTTCTCCTGAAGCAGCCATGCAATATCATAACCATGTTTTGTCTCTGAATGTATGATAAATTACATAACTGGAACTTCCTGATGCACTTACTAGTACTTCAGAGGTAAATAATTGAAAAAATGAATGTTCAAATGAAAATTTCCATATTATCAATAATTTATACTCTGTTTGAGTTGTATTTGAGGTCATATTTTACTCTCTGACACAAAAGAATACTGTATGCTATTACCTACAGTTAGGTTTGAATGATAACATATACAGAATCAAGTTTCAGCAAAAATTAACAGAACAATACATAAAATTCACTGAAATTAGAACAAGGACAACAAAGTAAGGTTATCTTTGCATTCAATTTTTTTAGTGTCTGCCAAGACAATTAAATTCTTAGCTCTAGCATAGCCTAAAATTGAAATAGAATGCATCACCTGTATAAATTCTAATGATAAATTCTGTGGAGATTTTTAATAGTTACATGGGAAAAAAATGGATAGCAATAATAGAAGGGTCATTATGTCCCTAAACATACACTTGGGGTTGAATAATACACTACAGTAATACATTTGGAATGAACATTCAAGCACATGAATGCAGACCTGAACCAAAAGTCTGAGGACAAATTTGTTTCAGCAGGAGTTCTCTTCTTCCCTTCAGCAGTGGTATACATTAGGAATACTTTCAAAATCCTTAGCTCTAGACTTCTGAAGTTCTGACTTCTTTTATCAAACTACCTAACCCAGTTTCAAGTCTTCACATTTTCCATGGGAAATTAAATAATATTTATAAATCTAAAACTTAGAGCACAATGACATCTACTATTTTCTCCAAATGAAGTTTCCTGAAGATAAATTGGTAGCTTGCAAAGTTATATCAGCTCAAAACCTTTTAGAATGGTAGCTACCCTAAAGACCAACACAGTAACAGGTGGTATGGAGTATATCTGAAATGCAATTTTAATTGCAAATAAGCTTTTCTCAGTTCATAGCTGGCAATAACCATCTGGAAGGGTATCATCTGTGATACTAACTAGTTTTAAAACAAAGTCTGCTTTCTGCTTCAATTTGGGCTTGGTAATCAAAGGAGCAATTAAATGTTTACTGTTGATACCACAATTTTCTTCTTGGATCTTAAGAAACATTTAAGGTGTATTTTAAAAAAGCTTACATCCCCTTCAATAGATCAGCTATATATGTGTATATATATTTTAATGAATTTTGGAATGATTTTACAGCCATTTCTAGGAAATGTTATTCTGGAAAATTAAGCCTTGGGTTTCTGGGGTAAAAAAAAAAAAAAAAAAAAAAGAAGGAAGAACTCTATTAAAATTTAAATTTGCATTTTAAGTCTTTTCTATCTTCTTTCAAGGCCACCCACGGTATTGCTTTGTGCCCATTGCTGAAACTTCATACACAAAGTCACTAACCACAATTCAGTCAGGGCTTCTGTGAACTGATGCTGATAACTTTATTCTACGCCTTTTTGACCTCCAGGTTAGACTACCAAAAAGCTTTATTTTATTACCTCTTTCATAAAATGCTTTCTGTGTTTTTACTAACACAAAAAGCTGTTGAAAGCATTTTAAGCCACACTAAGCAGCCTCAGTTTAATCTGATGGTCTTGGAGGAGTTAGTTCAATACCTATTGTCAAACATTTATTACATTTTATAATTGCAATAGCTTCCAGCATATTCTGAAACATGTGTTTACATGACTTGCTGACCCCAGATTTTTCTATTCTCAAGCAAAGAGTTGTATGTTCTATACTACAAAGCAGTATTGTCCATCTAGTTTTAATTTGTGTCTCACTTCCATACTAGTTTGAAAATAGTTCAGGGACAGTATTCATTGCTCGTTCAATAAACTTGGAAATAAGGAAACCAAAGATCTGAACACCATTTTCTTTCTTTTTTTCTTTCCTTTTTTTTTTTTTTTATCTTTTATTAACCCTAGCTTACACTGGCAGACTGTTTTTGTCCCTGGCATCATTTCTTCACAAGTTGGAGGGAGTATGAGTTTGCATCTAAAGTATTTTGCTGTTAGAATAGGATATGTGCCCTAGATTGTCATTGCAATCAGTGAGATGAATGAGTTCCTTGAACTCAGCTTAACATGATGTCTGTAATAGCCCCATTACTAAAACACCACAATAGGCAGCACCCATCCTTTGGGGTGGTTGAAGGGATAAATAAGCACAATGCAAAAGAATACTGCTGGTCTAGGCACTTCACATGAGACATAAGACTCTCAGTAGCACCTGAGGGAAATCCTGACTAAGCTCTTGTCTTTGCATTTACTCTTTCACACTCTCTCCCTCTTTTAGCAAAAAAAAATAGTATTAAGGGATCTGAAAGAAATCTGCTTGACAAGAAAAGACTGAACAGCTAGACACTTGAACTTCTATTTACCACAAAATTACACCAGAAAAAAAAAAGAGAGAAAAGATCCTCACATCTCTTTAAAAAGTTCTGTCTCCTAAAACAGACTATGAGGTTAATAGTAAAGCAGCATAACAATTGCCGCTAACTTACACCTAAAACTCCATGTAAAGGTCTTTATTGATGTAATCTGTTGACTTTCATACTCCTTAAATTAGAAAAATATAAAATGTTGCATGTCAAACATTCAACAACATTTGTCACTCTGGACCTATTAAAAGAAATCAATGTCTGTAGAGAAAAGAAATAGTCTCTGCATTATTAAAACCAAACATTTCAACATGCTGTTGTCAAAGTCTTGTGTGGGCATCTATAAAATACAAGTCATTTTCGTAACTAATACAATAATGAGGCTGACCAGTAAAATAATATTTTGGAAATAACCAAAAAAGGGAAAATATGTTCAGAGACAGCAGATTTATATTTTAAAAATAACAACTACAAAGCTGGATGCATTCAAGCAATAGTAATTTATCATAATAAAACAGAGCAAGGGATTTAGGAGCGGGATTTCAATGTAGATGTAAAACATCATAGAACACAGTTCAAGAAAAAAAAAAGATTTTTTTGTCCAAATGAAATCACCAGAGATAAAGACATCCAATCTGAGAAATAAATCTGAAAAAAAAAAGAAAAAAAAGAAACACTGAATAAAACCCTTGGATAATCTTGAATTAAAATGACTGCTTCATAATTTTAAATCAACAATGTTGGTTTAAAACCTGATTTAACAATCCTTTTGAAAAAGATGTCATTATTTTGATTAAATTGGCCCAAACACTTCTATCTTTTGTGCATCTTAAACATTTATGATACTCTATTGATGATAACACTATTTCTTGCTGACACATTCTAAAATATCACTGTCTGTCTGTCTGAGCAGTTGTGTTACTGTCATCAGTAACATGTTCAACCTCACTTGGTGGGCATCTGATGTAAAACTACTCAAGATTTCTGTGATTTCTATTTTACTGAAAGTGCCAATTGCTGTCTCCATTAACAACTGTTAAGTCAATCGACCACAGAAAACTCAGAAATTGGTAGCTGAGTCATGAACATCATGGAGTTCCTGTAGTTTCTGTGGAACACGCATAATGTACAATCTAACTATTGAAAGGAAAATTAAAGGTGTTATTAATCTATATTATAAACTTGAACTAATAATATTATTTGACCTTATCCCTTCACAGACTTCCAGTGGAAGGACTTTTCACTGTCTACATCTGTCTAGCCTTGCTTCTCCCCATTGTACGTGCACGCACACACGCGCACACGCACACACACACGCACATGCACAAAGACAGATGCTAAAACAGCTAAAACAGCATTCACTGAAAACTTTGCTATACCCTGAGTGTAGCTATGACATTCAGTACATGATATCTTAAGATGCAGAGTATGCTGACACCTCTATTTCTGTGATTAATTTTCTTTGTCATTCTAGGCAAAAGCCTTTCACTGAATTGTAACCATTTTATTTTCTTTCATATCATAGAAAAAACATTTGCTCCTTTCTGCTTCCTTTTTCTGGAGCTGGGCCAGGGGTCTACAGCTAAGCCCTTAAACCGAAGCATTTCGGAAGATTCCCTTTCCCCACATGGACCATGATTTTTGTGCCCCATATCACTTTTCATTTCTGCTCATATTTTATCACAAATGCCCCTTCAAGTATGAAGTGGAAGAGCATTTTCATTTGGGCTAAGATATTTTTTCAAGAGAATTCTAATGACATTTTCTAAAAGGAAAAAAATATTTTCATGCAAAATGAAAGCTCTGAAGCTAAGCACCCAGTTGAGAAATTTTAACTACACGTATAATCAGGAATTTTCTAAGTCTCTCCTCTTTATATGGGTATTGAAATTCAAAAAGTACTGTCCAGTTAAATGTCCAACAAGAAACAGGCTTCTATTGCGTTTACTTCTTGCATATTCACAGAAATTAAACTTACCTAGATTCTAGACAGCTCAGGTTCTTCAAATTTGAAAAGCAAGGGAAAAGTATGCACATAGTGTGCATACACCTGTGTAAATTACAGCTCTGTCTCTGCAGTGCCTTCTTACATTGTTTTGTTTAGTTCTACAGATTTGTATGATAGGTGTCTTGAATATATATGTACATAATGTATATATGGAGAAAATAAGGCATTTGGAGAGACTTTAAAGAAATAATAACTTGGAATATCTCATAATTTAAGATGGATTACTACATCACAGAATCATGGGATTGCTAAAATTAATGATAAAAGAGAATAAGCACAGCATTCAGGGATTGGGGTTCAATCCATGAAGAAATAACAATGTAAAAGAAAGGCATAGACACTAGGGTATAATAGGAGAATTTTAGAAAATATTGAATAATGTTTATTTACAGAAAAGATATGGGCTGTTGTTATCTTTTCATGCTTGTTTGGGTTTGATTTTTGATTTTTTTTAAAAATTTTACTTATTTTTTATATATAGAAGAGAAAGTTTCTGACAAAGACTGGGATGCTAAATGTAGAGTTCTGGTACCTTCTTGGAAAACATAAACCCAAATTGTCACTATCTTGTAAAGTAATAAGGAAAAACAATCCACAATATTGTCAAGAATTCAAACATGACCCCACAGCTAACAAAATATTTCATAAGAGTGTTTTCAAATGAAAAATGGTTTTAGTAAAAACCATTCATTCTGTATTATCTACTCCATATTTTTGATCTACCTTTAATCTTGCTATTGTCATTCAGCAGTTTAAGGGATTATAATTAAAGATTTTTTTGTGTGTTTTTTTTTGGTTATTTTTTTTTCATTGCCTTCTGGCCATTACTAAACCTTAAGATTTCATTGAAGTGTTCTGCTAGAAACCTGGAACATTATCATTAATATTGAATCTACCTGGAAATCTCAAAGCATAGATTTCAGTGAATGAAATTTCCTAACCTAAATTTGCCTTAACTACACCCAGGTGATGTTGTAAGTGTGCAGACTACATAGTTCTTTAATACATGAGCTATAAATAAATAAATAAATTTCCTTTTAAATGTTTTTGTTGAAAATATTTCTGCATATATCACATAAGGATCTATTGTTTTATTTTTTCCCTTTTTCCTCTTTCTTTCCATCTTCCCTATTATTCCAAATTCATCTGATTTTTCTTTTCTTGCTTGTTTGTTTCGTCTTTGTTGTCTTGTCCTAGAAAGCAATAGTATGGTTTACATTTCTTTCAACTTTTTATTTTTTAAAATCATTTTATTGAGTTGGTTTGTTTTTTCACCACAGGCTGATACTTGCAACATGCTAAACAGCATCTATCCATCTGGAAAGAAATTACCAAGGTAAACCATATAGTGTTTATTAATGTGAACTGATGGAAGGTGCAATGTTTTTGTACCATACCAAGAAGTTACATGCCTACATATTTCCTTAAGGAAAGGCACTGTTTCAATAAGCTGATAAATTAGACTTACAAAAAACTTTTAGTCCAGCTACTCACTGAGTTGTTTACAATCTGTGCACCTCACATAAAGAAGTTCTTTCCTTAGTTTCCTGTCTACCATAGGCAAGTTTTATTTTCTTAAATGACACATTCATATTGCATAAACTACTTGAAGCAAAATGAAGTAATCAGAATTTGAAAAAGTCTGGCAACAAATAAAGGGAGATAAATTCATATTTGCTTTAAAGGAACCAATAGATTAAACATACATGTATAGTTGACTGGACCAGAGCTGCCTGTGCTCAGCACTAAAGAAAATAATTTGTCTTGCAAGCTGCTTTATGCTTGCACACATTCCCATCACAGCTGAACTATATCACAGCTCCTAGCAGTGCCAGTGAAAGTTCAGATTGGTCCTATTTTAAATTCCATCTTGTCTTTTTTAAGCATCTGTTTGCTTCCATATTCTCTGTGTTTCTCCCAGCTTTAGCAGCTGTTTTTTATCTCAGCTCTGTAGTATCTACCTTATATTAATCTAAAGGAATAAAGGTCTGTAGTCTTCATCTTTTTTTTTTAAAAATACCCCAACAATTTGTCTTTATGCAGAAGAAGAAAATTAATGACTACTTCAGAAAAAAATGGCCTAAATTAAATTATTCTGAAATATCAAAAGTCAGAAAACAAATGCTTAAAAATGTCATGCCATGAAAAATGCAGAAAAAATATTTAGAAGCAATTAATAATTATACATGTGAATGGAGAAATATGTATAAATTATACATAGTAGAATAATACATTAATTTATAAAACCATAAATGGATAAAACTTTTCTTACACATTTTACATGACAAATATGCTTTTTGCAAATATGTTTCATAATATTGCATGAATCTTGTCTGTCATTTCTGTCCTGAAGTCATAATCTCTCATTTGTAACACTGGATTTTCAACTGTGCAAGTGCTAAAGGCATGAAGTGAGCAGGAGGACTTCTTTAGGTGAGAAAATACAGAAAAATAAAATAAACTCTTAGAGAAATGCGAATAAATTAAATAGTTGAGAGTTGGAAACAAAAGCAATACAGATCTGTTTCTAATTAGAGGAGTCATTGGAGTTCTCAACCAGAGGAAAGCAGCTTTTTTAATTTAAAAGGAATTTTGCTGTATATTGTGTTTTTATTTGAGAATGCAAGTTAGCACTAAGAATCTGTATAAATGCTGTTGTGAATGTCTGCCCAGACCTTCCACCAGATGCAGAGAGATTGCTAGCAAAGGGTTACTCTCTTTACTCTGTTACCTCCCTGCCCATGTGGGTGCAGACGCAGCCCAGCATGCCTCAGTACAATGACCAGATGTGTTTGCTCAGAGAGCAAAGCAGTGGAAATTTTTTCCCTCCTTGGAAGATGGAAGGCACAAGTGGAAGACTGTTTGGGAGAGGCTGCTTCTCTGAGCCAACACAGATACACACTGCACATGAGTAAATTTAAATCTGCCTCAAAAGATTATCTGTATTATACGCATATATTAAGGATCGGAGAGAATTAAATCTTAACCACTGAGGTCCTCTAAGTAAGAAGATAACTCCAGTATGAAGACATCTAAATATAGGGTGAATTACTCACATTGACTGCATTAAGAGCCTTTGCTTCCAGTACAATAAATGCAACGAGGTAAAGAAGGATTTAGAGCACATCCTACTCTATGAATAAAATAGTTTCAAAAGCTTTGGGTGCATCTTAAAAACCTCTGGGCCTTATATGCTGGGTGTAAATATCACCTACAGGGAGGTTTACTTTGGTCTGGTTGAAAACTAAATCCATGTCAATTATTTTGAGATCAGCATAGGTATCAGAAAGAAAAGCTTAAAACAAAACATAGACTCATCTGTAGGTTCAAGTCATACCTTTTTTAAGGATATGAAGAAATCCATTCTGATTCTGAACCTGGCCAAATACTTAAAAAAAATCCTCTTTAATTACCTCTTTAATTATATCACCTGATAGTCTTAAAAATTATTTTTTAAAAAATATTAATTTAAAAATTGCCATAATCTGTTGTATGGGTACAAGTCATGTATTATTCCTGGTTTTATTATTGCTTTCCCCTAATGTATATCAGATTGATTCACATCAGTTGTTCTTTATAACCCTTACATTTTTATCTACTCTGCAATAAAGACTATGCTCTGGTTCAGCAACGATCTTTTTAAACAAAAAAAGCTTGGGAGAAAGACCGAAAAACAAAATGTTGAAAAATTGAGGGGAATGCAGACTGATGCGTTTACCCTTGGTAAACAGCTTTTGAATGAGAAAAATCTGGATTACAAGGAGAAAAAAAACCCCTGCTTCCTGCATCTGTGATTGATGTTTACAGTCGTAAAACATTTTACTGTAAACCATGTGTCTAGGGGAATTTGAGAAATTTGCCAATTTTCTCCACCATATATGCATCTATTGAGGAACAACATGATTCTTCAGTTTCCTTTGTGTAGTGCATTGCACAAACTTATTTCAAAGCACTTCACAAACTAGTCCAACAAATAAGTAGATATAAAAGGAAAGCATGACAGTGAATTGATATTGGTGAATATTAAAGGGAGATGATTTCAAAGGAACTCTAAAGCTGTTAATAGCCCTTAGTTTCATGAGTCTCTATTACATGATTCTGATTTTATGAAGGAAAGCTACATTTTTATTTTGAAACTATATTTAATTCAAAGAAAAGTGCTGAAACATTTATGACTCTATTTAAAGGTATGACTAAAGGTGATTTTATTTAATATGTATGTAGCCACATATATATATATACACATATGGTATGTAGTTAACACAAATATAATCCCATTACTAACAAGAGCTGGCAGTAGCAATAGATTTTTGTTTGTAGGTTTTTATTTAAAAAATATCAGTAAATAGCTTTGTAGGCTCAGTGCTTATCATTTTTGTTCATTGAAATGGGAACTGCAAGCACTTGACAAATAGATTGATATAATGTCTGTAAGTCTCAGGGTAACTCTATAGCATTTGCTAAATGATAAATTATACCCCTCCCCACTTCTAATCCTCCTGACACATATCCCCCAAAGGAAAAAAGCAATTTAAAGTAAATAAATGAAATAGTTACTCCCAATGTATTATAGTGAGTCACCTATTTTTGTTTGATTTCTTCTTATATTAGTCTGCAAATGATTTTTGCATATGGTTTGGGTCTATAATAGATTTGCCTTTCCTATTTCTTTGCACCTTCAGTGCACAACTTCCATCTGTTGCATTCAAAATATCCTTAGCAGAGTAATAAATATATATATATATGCAAAAGTCTTTCAGAGTTGTCTATTTGTTCACTTCTGATGAGCTATAATAAAGGTGGCAAAATAATGCATGTCCCTGAAACAGAAGGACACCTATTTACTATATTTCATAGAATCATCAAATCCTAAAATATGCTAAGTTAAAAGGGACCCATCAGAATCATTGAGTCCACATCCTGATCCTGTGCAGGACAACCCTAGGATCACATGAGCCTGAGGGCATTGTCCAAACTCGTATTGAACTCAGACAAGCTTGATGCTGTGGCCACTACCTTGGGGAATCTGTTCCAGTGTTCAACCACCCTCTGGGTGAGAAACCTTTTCCTAGTATCTAAACTAAACTTCCACTGACTCCATTCAGGCCACTTTCTTGAGTCCTGACACCGGTCATGTGAGTGAAGAGACCAGCGTTTGCCCCTCTGCTTCCCCTGATGAAGTTGTTGTAGATTGCAATATAGTGTTCCCTCAGTCTCCTCCAGGTTGAAGAGATCATGTGAACTCAGCTGCTCCTCATTAGACTCTCCCTCCAGACTCTTCACCATTCTCATTGTCCTTCCTTCTGTGTCCAAGTCCTTAATGAAGATGTTGACGAAAACTGGGCCATAGGTGAAGCCCTGCAGAATGCCACTGTTTGCTACCCTGATGTTACTCCATTCACTGTAACTCTCTTGAGTTTGACGGCTGAGCCAGTTGATCTTCCATCATGTAACACAGTTATCCAGCTGTATGTTGTCCAGCAGGATACTGTGAAAGACAGTATTAAAGGCTTTTCTAAAGTCAAAAATGTTACATCTAGTGGCTTTGCTAGATCATCTCAATGTGCTTCCCTGTCACAGAAGGAAATCAGATTTGACAAGAAGGACTTTCCCCTCATGAAGCTTTACTAGCTGTGACCAGTGACTACATTGTCTTCCAGGTGTTTTTCAACACCTCCTGGAATAATCTTTTCATATTTTTTTTAACATGTTCAAAATAAATACCTATTTTTGTAAACAGAAAGTCTTCTTTAGATTTCCAAGGAAATCCTTTTTCATGACAATTCACCCTTTGTAATGTATTATTTCTTCATCTATTTAATCTTTTTATCTATTTATTTTTTTCCAGTACAAATAGAAGACTAATATTCCCCCCCCCCCTTTCTGTGTGTGTGTGTTTGTTTGCTTGGGTTTGTTTTGGTTTGGTTTTGTTTATTTGTTTGTGTTTTTTTATTTTGGTTTTGTGGAGTGGTACATCATTATATCTTTCTTCAGGAGCTTTTGTAATCTAGGAACAACTAGCTCTTTCAGCTGCATATAATGCCTTCTAAAACTCAGCTTTCTGATTTGTCCTGTTCTGGATCCCTTCCACTGCTTTTGTTTGTTTGTTTGTTTGTTTGTTTGCTTCTTTCTTAATGTCTTCCAACGAAAACTGAATGCAGTAGTTCAAGCCAAAGTCTCTCCAGTGTCAAGAACAAAACAACTCTTGTACAGTGACATACAATAGTTAATAATACAGGGAGAAGGGAAAATGGCATAAACACCTCACATCACCTAGAAAAGGAGGAGATTTTACACAAGAGTTCTGATTCAATACCAGTAGACTGTTTGTTTTTTTTAAAGGAAATATTAAAAGCTTAAAATGCAAATTGAATTTTATATTGTTGATGATGGGTCTGGGGTTTACAACAACTAGGGTAGAAATTTAAATTTCATTTAGAGAATCAGCTACAGAATAATCATAACATATCTGGGAGAAGATGGACATAGTTTCTCTACCTAACACTAGAAATGGGAAAAGCTTTCAAGAAAACAGACAAAAACATAAGAAAATGAAGTCATTGTAGCCCCCAAATTCCTAGACAAGCAGAGAGCTAAATAAAAAAGTATTTTTTCACAATGGAAAACCTGCATATAATTGTAGGAAAGAAAAATTCCAGATTAATCCAAAAATCTAATTGACAGTATGCAAATAGAACATTTGTGTACATGAAGTCTTCATTGGGATAGACTCAGATCTTTCTCAATGAAAAAAGTGAATTAAAGAGGTAAGCAATTATTCCTTGCACCCAGAGAACTTTTGATATCTTTAGAGCAACTAAAAAATTAATATATCTAATTTGCTTATGGGTAAAAAATGAGAATTGGTAGTGTTTTAGTGCCACAGAACTCTTTCAGCCCCTAAAAATGGGCCACTCTTTTCTCAGGAAGGAAATGTCAGATTGTGCATAGGTCAGTCAATGTGTGTACATTTTGGGAAGTAAACAAAGGAAAGAAAATGCAGATCTTTTTTTAGCAAAAAAAGATGGGTATGTTGATAGATCTGCATTGATTCTTTTTTTCTATAATGTGTCTTGAAAACATCATCTAAGTTTGGAGGAGCTTTAAACCTGTAACTGCCTTAGGGAACCAAAAGGACAATGACTTACGAAGGAAATACCCTGTCAAATAATTTTGATTACAGTCCAGAGTAGAAACTGAGATATTTTGAACTAGGCAAAATTTTAGAGACTGGTCTAGAAAACTGACCTTGATTGCAGACCATGAACTAAATTACGCAGATCACAGACAAAAATCCTTCAACCAGAGGGTGGCTGGGCACTGGAACAGGCTACCCAGGGAAGTGGTCACTGCACCAGGACTGTGTGGGTTCAAGAATTATTTGGAAGATACTTTCAGGCACATGGTGGGGATGGTCCTGTGCAGGGCCAGGAGTTGGACTCAATGATACTTGTGGGTCCCTTCAACTCAGCATATTCTGAATTCCCCTTCAAGTTTTGTCTTTTCATTAGGATGAATGAGGTGCAGTAATATATGGATTCATTCACTCTAAGGACTAGAAAAAGTAAAGCTTGTTCTTTTTTTCCAATAAATCAAACAAAAATTACTCAGAAGGTAAAGTATATGTGTAGTCCATTTCTTTGGTGACTTTTCAAAACATAAAGGAATGCCTTGAGATTAAATACTTCTGATTAGCCAGGAGAAAAAAAAATAAATAAAAATATAATACTGGTTTTCATTTAACACATTTCTGAGTTCCACTCTCATAGTTATACCAGTATAATCTAAATTAAATAGATGGCTTTCAGAGAGAGAGCACCTTAAAGCAAAAGGCCCTATGACCAACCAGTAATAAATACAATTCTATAAGTTAATGGCATTAAGAAAAAAAAAAAAGGAAGACGTCATTAGTTTTCAAAGCAGGTCTTGTGTTTTAGTGGCTATTTTCTGTTGGGGGTTTTTTGTTGTTTTGGTGTTTCTTTTGTTTTTTTCTTTGTTTGTTTTGGCAGGTCACTATTTCCTGATATTTCTAGAAATGATAATGTAAATGGAGAGATTTCAGAGAAAGGAACTCTTCTGAAGATCATGATTTTGTACTGCTTACCAAGGAAAATGCTGCTGCTCAACACAATGTGTCCATGCAAGAGAGAAGATCTTGGGAAATCATGAGTATGAGAAAAAAAGTTTGAGATGGTTCTTTGGACAGATTACTGTAGAATGGGTCAATGTCCCTTTTACTGATGTATTTCAAGAAAACTGCTGTAGGGCAGATCATACAATTCCAGCACAGACATATTCATGTTTATGATTTTTTGTGTCCACAGTACATTCTGATTGACAGGAATGGAATTTTCTCTCTTGTAAGTTTGCCTTTACTGCCATATATATACAAAAGATCAAACTGAAGCAAAAAACTTTGAATTTTTGAAGCAAAAAATTTTACATATTGACAAGAAAATTCTAAATAATAAAATTTATTATTAATATTCTTATTATTAGAAATAGTACTTTCCAGAACACTTACCAATTAGTAAGTGCACACATATCCTATTCACAGTCTTCTAAAAATTCTGCAAGATTGGTTACATGAGAAAGGCATGGGTAGACATAACTAGTTTTATTTTACTCCTGTAAAGAAAGAAAGAAATATTTGGTGGGGGTGGGGGTGGGGGTGGGGAAAGCAGCTAGTTATTTAGTACATAGTTTGCTGTTCTGCTTCACGCTGGGGTATCTGGGGTATATTTACACTCTCACAATAGCTTATGGTTGTTAATACCTTACATAAAATTAATTTAAATCAGAAGAAATTGGAAGAAAGCAGAAGGTGAGCACCTGGTGGCACAGAGATGTGTGCATTATTATCTCATAGGCATGGGTGCTTCATATATATATTTTTTTCTTCAATATAATCAGTTCCAGAGGAACCATTGACTCAAGTGATCAAAAAGGGCGTGTATGATCTCTGAACATTTTGATGTTGTTATGATATTTAAGTTCAATTTATTTTTGTTATGATGAAGGGAGTACCAAGGAATCATGGTAACTTTAAAGTAATTTAAATTCCCTAGAAGACTATTTTAGCTATGGCTCACTAAACTAAGAAAGACTTTTTAAGCAAACTGCAGATATTATCTAGAGCTTCATATTTGCCCTTGTAATAAACTTTATAGTAAAGCAAAAACTATAAAAGGCCATTTTTGTTGTCATTATGAGTTACAATAATAAATATAAATGTTGATACAAATTGTATAAATAGGACATATTAAAATGGACAATGATTGTTGATAAATTACTTAATGAGTATCTTTTGAATTGTTTTGCCTTCAATGCTAAGTTATGGTCATGCAAATGGAGATCATCACTGACAGATCAGAACTGGTCTGTAGGTGACTATGAACAGCTTTGTATACTTTAATGCACTGTCTTTCATAATTCTTTAACACTTCCTGCAGCAAACAGATCTGGCTGTCAGATTCCAGTGTTTGAGTGAATAAAGTCAGCATGCACCCATACATCTTCATAGGTATTTTCTTTTTCTGTGAAAATTACTAAATTACTTATTTACTAAGCTTCTTAACATTCTATTGAATTTATCCCAGTGAAGACTGAAATGCAGGCAAAATTAATTTTCTTCAACAGTTTTGTTTCTGGTGCTTCCTTCTGCTCAGCTGCTTGAGGCTTGCTTCTTGGATATAGAGAAATGACATTGGTATAAACTGCTCATAACCTCATCCAGCTGGCATCCAGAGGCTATAAATATCAAGGTGCCACTCAAAGTGATGAACTTAATGAGCACATACCAGGGATGATATTGCCCCTAATAATGCCAATGAATGCATGTTGCTATGAAAGTTTTGGTGGACTTGCATTCCTTGGCCAAACAAAAAAGCTTTTACTGCAAATTATGAACCCATATAAATAATAGCCATCAGCGCTCAAGGATGTCTGTATATTAACCCCATTAAGTAGTTATACCTTTTATAACTGCATGATGAAATGGAGCTGACAGATTCCCTTATGTTATGTGTAGAGCTTAGAGCCATTTTTTTCAGTATTCTTCATTTTAGGTCTGTATAAAAAGTGTTACATAAGCAATGCATTAGTAAAAAACCCCACATTTTTCAAAATATTTAAATTTAAATTAAATTTGCATTTTAATTGAAGAAACTTATAATAACAAACCAAGATATGATTCAAAATAAAGTATTAAAAATGTAATTTTACCTTTAACCCTTAAATTAATAATGAATTTTTAACTGAAATAAAAGCAGTTATATAAACATCTGGGTCATAAAAGCACATAGAAAAATAATTCGGGTGCACTTTTTGGCACTGCAATGGAGTTACTTGCAAAACTGATCATTTTAATAAATTAATTTGTTTCAGTTTGGACACAATTACTGCATCTCAGACCCTGTAATGTATATGCTAAATTGCCTAATTCTTTAAAAATAACTTTTATATTAAATATGTAGCTTAGTAAGCTATAAATACATTTATGTATACATGTCTATAAATATGTCAGTTTATATTATTTAGATCAAAAAAATCATATTAAGGTATTTTAAGCCTTTCAAAAAAATTCATTATCTATATGCAGTTTTGTTCATCTACTAATCTTTCAATATAGTAGATGATGTGACAGTTATTAAAGCTAGCACCATTTATGTTTATAAAAATGGTAGTGTGAATTCGATATGTAACTAATTCCTGAAGGAATTGAAATTCATGTTTTATTGAAAAACATCACTTGATATCCTTAATATTTATGCACACTCAAAGGAGGAATTATAAGTTTAATTTTTGGGGGTTTTTTTAAATAACAAGTCAAAATTATTTCACATGCAGAGAGGAATAACCTGTTGAGAGTTTATAAGGCATTGAAGACTGGTCTCCAGAGAATTACATGTCACTCTTTGTAAAGTAACAACATTTTAAACCTGATCCTTACTGGAATTGTAATTGCAATTGCATCTAAATATTGTACTAGTTCATGAATGGATCCCATTCTGGTAATTTGCACCTTTTGCATACACTTTTCCCTTTTCCTCCTATTTTATTCTAGCACACTGGACACCAAAACTTCATCAGGGCAGAAACTAGACAGTCCAGTTCCGTCTACGGGCCCATTGGTAATTTTACATCCATCAGGCTAGCTCATCTCGGTTCATCAGCTGATGGCTGAGAATCCATTTGCAAATGCCCATTCTGGGCAGTGTTACAGACTGCCCAGAGGGTATCCAGGTGACTGATTCCAAGAAGCAGAGTGGAACACAAAGTTACTTTTATATTCTGAATAAAAATATCATCTCTGGGGCTTAACAGCTGAATGTTATCCAGTCATCCTAAACTATGTGTTCATTCACTGTCTTTGCTATTAGATTATACCTGTCACTACGCTTTTGAAAAGCTCTACACAGATCTTTCATTTTCTCTGTTCCTGAATAAACAAACTCCAGATAGCTGAAATCCCTTCTTATCTGCTAATATAGGGTCATAAATGTGGAAGGATGGGAAAAGAAAAGCTTCAGATTTGAATGAGAACTGACTGAGCCGCGTCATGGCACAGTGACTTTTCAATAGAATTGCATTCTGAGACTTCTAAAATGTGTTTTGAGTTTAATTAGCAAATGTTCTATTGCCACATAATAGCAAATCTTTCAAAAATCTAGTAATATGTGTTTGATTATACAGCAAGTCTTTAAGTTGAGTCTGGATTTATATTTAATTACATTTCTGCTTTGGGTTTCACATGCAAATATATGCATAAGTAGAGTAGACACTAGACAAATTTGTTACAGTAACTGAGAACCAAGAGAGCTATCTGGTTGATGCACACTGAATTAAGAGAAAAAAATATTCAGTGGAGGATAAGCCAAGGAAACAATTAGCAATGCATTGGCTAGAGAAAAAAATAATTTATATAAGCCCTTGTAATTTATGGTTTAAGTTTTTTCTTACCAAAATATATACAGGTTTTTTTTCCATGTGAATAGATATGAGATGGACTCTGTTGGATCCTATGCCATTACAGTTCAAACTACTTGAGTCACACCTGACTAGTATAGTAAGTGTAAATAATGGGAAAACAATGTCCCCAGCAAATTTTTCAAATTATTTTTTGTATTCATCAGGCAATAGTATTTAAGAGATATAGTCTACAGTAGCCCAGAACATAAGTAGATATTAATTCAGAAGAGAGCATTAGTAGGATAATTGATTTTATTGATGACAATGATTCACAAGTTACTTCTTGATGTTCCAATATGGACGTGATTACCCTTCTCTATACAATTGGATCATCCGTACTGTTTAAGGTCTGTAGATATTTCATATTCCAGAGTTCTAACCATTTCTCAATAAAGCCCTGGCAGTTTACATTCTAATACCTTATAAACAAAGGGTTTCCCACCTCAGATTAGGAAAGTGAAAGTTTATAGTTTGCACATTTGAGAGTACTACTATATTTAACAGAGATTAATATTGTACAATAAGATTCATATAAAAGTTAATGTGCCTTTTCTATAATGCAACAAAAGTGAAAGGTGTGATTTGTCCTATTTTAGTTGATTTATTACTATACAGTAAGGAGAAATTAAATACAAGGTAAGATACATATTTTATTTTGGTTTTAGTGTATGGTTTTATATTCACAACAGCAAAGGCACAGTTTCACAATTAAGAAAGCCCATTCCTTCAGTTAAGTATCCATCCTATTTCAGAAGTGAATTCAAAACAATTATTTGGGGAAAAGAAAAACAGCTGCACATAATGATAGGAAAATGCATTACAATAGATAGAATTTTCTGTCATGCACTGAATTGATCAAAGATGCTGAACATATCAAGGAAAATGTGCTTAGGATAAGGCTAAGGAAAAGTATTTTTAATGTGTCAATTAGAAGTTCAATATTTTTAGCAATAACTATTGTCCTAGGAAAGAAAAAGGTGGTAAAATTAATGAGTGATGTAAACATGAGTCTTCAATAAATATTCTATGTTATATTTTCAGAGAAGTGGAATTATAGGATTAATTCTTTGTGCTTGGAAAAGATCGAAAAGAATGGGAATACTATTAAAACTGTAAAATATTGCATCTATAATCTGTAAATATCTAAGGAGTATTTATATCTTAGAAGAGAAGACTCCAAAGTTTTATGTCCTGCAGACAGTTTATTTTAAATAAATCCTGAGAAATCCAGACCCAAACTGACTACCAGTTTGCCTAGCTAAATTAATGCAGAGGTATTTCTCTACCATCTATTTTGACTGATATGAGGGGGCTTTATTACCACTGAACTATAGCACTCCAGTGTACTGTCAGAATCCAAATAATGTAATGGGTGAGGTTGGAAGGAACTTCTGGAGATCATCTTGTCCCTGCTCAAGCAAGGCCACTTAAAGCCAGTTGTCCTGGACCATGGCCCATATTTTTCAAAGAATATCTGGCTGACTAACAAGACCTAATATGAAACAACTTTTATGATCAATATTTCCAAAATACAGTGATTTTATTTACAAACAAATCTATACTGAAAAATAATTTTTAATTAAATTATTTCTCCTCTTTATCAAAATTGTGGATTGTTCTTTTGACATGTTTTATTTTTGTGCAAACCACTGACAAGTGACATTGCTTAGAGGTCGATGTTTAGACTGCCACTANGGGGTGGGAATCAGCATTTTTTTCTTTAAATAAACCTGAACTACTTTTTTAAAAGTTTCTACCAGCCAAGTAAATTTGTGTCAGTAATCAGATTCAAATTAGCTTGGTGTGCATCCAGCAGCTTACCTACACTGAAGAAAGAACACAGCAAATCTATGTGTCTCTTTTCATATATTGGGATGATGAAGCACACTATGAAGTCTCAGCACATTTCTAAACCTCTTTTGGAGAAGAGGGTCTGTATTAAATGTTATATTGGGAGCAGAGCTAACANAAATGGATTGAAAACAGCCCTGAGGAGAAAGACTAGGGAGTGTTGGTGGATGAGAACTTTGACATGACACAATTGTATTCTGGGCTGCAGCAAAACCATGACCCCTAGGTGGAGGGAGGTGGTTCTGCCCGTCTTGCCTCATGAGACCTGGATCATTATGTCCACTTCGGTTGGAAGTATGCGATCTTTAAGGTCCCTTCCTACTCAAACTATTCTATGATTCCATGATTTCAGTTCAGACTTTATTTCAAAATCAATGAAAGAGAAAAGACACTTGTGTTTTTTTTGAAAACATGAATGCTACTTTTTTCTCAAAATAAAGTATGGTTGAAATAAACTCTTTAGTGCAAATGACTGTAATATCATCAGAATTGGCATTACCTAATATAAAAAAGTCACACCTACCTCCACTGTTTAGTTGTTGACACACGTTAACATAAAATCCAGCAGGTCCAGATGTCTTGCAATCAAATTTGACTTTCTTTTTGGAAGATGTGCTTCTATTTGACAGAAGTTATCAGATCAAATATAAGGGCAACTTGGTGAAATGTAGTGACCTGAGATATACAGACAATAAGGCTATATGATCTAATGGTGTCTTCTGGCTTCAGATTCTCTAAAAATCTATTATTCTTTTATACCCAAGGCTAGTGCAAGTGCAACCACTAGACCAAGATTTAGTTGCAACAGACCACCACAGGGGAAATAAAAAATTTATTTGCAATGACCTTTCAATTCTGAAGTTGAATTTGTCCACTGTCTCATGTCTTTTAACCTCAAGACATGTCTTTTTTAGTCTAAAAGAGTAATCTCAGGAGACAGAAGAAGGCATAGAAAACAGACAAATTTTATACTTAAAAATGCATTGTGTCCCCTGTGGACCAGCAATAAAATGGGCAACCATTCACAGTCCACTACTTAATAACATACAAGGCAAATGTTTCATTCTTAGGTGACTATCAGACAGAAGGGGATTACCAGTGGATAAGACAGGTTTGATGTAAACAATGTGCTGCCCATAATGTTCCACACAGGTAAACTCTGTTCAAATNCTGAGGGTTTGGGATTTTATTTTTCTCTACTCTTTCCTTGTGGCTATTTTATAAGGAATTTTGTGAAACAATACCAGAGTTAGTAATTCAGTGACTACGAAAGCATAATATTTCTAAATGCAAATCGAAATACTGCATTACATGATATTCACACTACTTTATGCATTGAGCACTTGCATTACAGTGGATCTGCATGCCCAAAGCAACAAAGTTTCCCCTACAGAGAAAGCAAACTATATCACTCTTTCTATCAGGTCAAAGGGGTGGATGGGACTGCTACTATTGGAATATCAAGAAACTCACAACAGAGCCCACACAGATGCCTTGTGTGTGACAAATGGAAATAAATTCACAGTAAGTTGGCACATCAAATTAATGAAGCAGCTGTTTAACAATGAAGTGCTTCCACCGCACAGCTATCGACCTTAATGGTAAGGAAGGTAGCAGGAGGCACTTCAGGGTTTCTTGGATTTATGTATATATATTCCAGTACTCAGTCTGAAAAAGTGAGACTGTAAAAGTCACTGTTAGGGAGGGGATTAGTTTTTTCTTTACTTCTCTAAATCACAGTCTCCCACTATCAAGTTGCTGTTGCTTCCATCCAGGCACCACTCCATCTATTCAACAACTGAGGTGATCCAGCTTCAGATTGCTATCTGTTAGGTAGCTTTAGCTGGAAAATCAGCAACAAACTCTCAGTCCTGGTGATGAGTTTGCCCCATTTCACATTGCCAAAGATAACTTTCCAGTGGAAGCAGTTAACTTTGTGAAGTTTTAAGGTGAAAGTTAAGTGACTTCTTTTCAGTCTTTCAAGCCCTAAGTGAGAACCACAACTCTGGATGTTTTGATGAAATGGAAGGGGTAATAGTTATGCTATCAGCCAGGTGAGAAGGATTATCAAGCAGGAATATTGTTCTTTCTTGTTTTCAACTATCTGTGAAGTGAAACATGTGAAGATAAGATGAAGCTAACACATATTAGTTGCATTAAATAACATTTATTTAACATTTTATTATTTTTTCATAATTTCTGATAGTGTGTAGTAAATCAAATTCTATGAAGCCTGGAGGAAAGTACATGTATCTAGGAAGAATATTATCCAGATAAAATGTTTCGCAGATTTCATATTCTATGGGCAAAGCAACTTGCTATTACAGGAGTAAGGCAGCAGAGACTTTCTGCTTTCATTTCCCTTTGTTCAAGTGAGAAATGTTAATAACTAACATAGCCGGCTTAAGTTCGTGTTACCAGACCTGTTTTAACAAATCAGGCTTAAAGATCCAACAACTGAAAAACACTCATAAAGCATAAGTGCCAGATGAATATGACTTTGTCTTCTTATGACTTATCTGTGAAAGCCTTGTTTACCTTGCTAATCATCTGTACAAGCCCTGATCTTTCTTCTCTGTGTGCTGCTTGTATTATTATTGTTTTTTCTACTAAAAGTTCAGAGACCTCTTTCTCAGTTTTGTGTTTTAAACACTGTTTTTGCCTGCATGTCTCCTTTTATCTCTTTCTGCTCTTTAGAATCTTTCTGATTCATCCCTTCTCTTTCCACCCTCACACAAGACTTGTTTGGAAGAACCATCCTGTGCAAAGAAACGCTTGTGAGAAACTGTGTGTTTCTTAACACAGATACTGAACTGACTGTGAAATTGGTTTCAGAAAAGGAATTTATTTCCATTTGTCACACACAAGACATATACAGCTGTATGGCAGGTACATGAAGGGATAAATGGCTCATATCATGGACTGTGAAATAGGTAATGTCATTGTCCTGAAGCCCGTGTTTTTGAAAACATTGCTACCAAAGTTGTCACCCTGATCGTTTACCTTTAAGGATGGACATCCATGCAGGTACACTCATTATTTCACCCTGAACTGCTACCTGTATATCCTCAAATGCATTTTGCTGCAATGTATGTTATTTGCTTGCTTGCTTGATGGAAAGCCCCTGGTGTCTTTGTTTATAAGCAAACTATCTGATGTAGAGCATTGTATTCATTTTCTGCCTAAAGATTCTGAATTGAAGAAAGTTGAAGATAGAAATCAAAGTGACAGGTCATTGATTTCATCTGTGGTGAACATAAGAGGCCCAAAGTCATATACATAAGTGTCTATATATATATATAATGTGTACATTTACTTAACTTCCAAAAATTTAGCATACCACTCTGACTACAAAATCTGACCTAATCACATCTAATGTGCTTGCAGTAACACCCTTTGCATGAAGAATCAGAATATAACCATCTTTACAAAGAATTTATCCTATAAAGTATTTCTTACATCTCTCATAAAAGATAAGGCTATGTTAAATAAAGAGTCTATCATAACTTCTTTTAAATTCATGTATTTCACAAAGTAAACAGCCAGTGCACCTGACTTTCCTGAAATACATTTTTTTGAAAGATTTTTTATTTTGTGGGCTATTTTTTTTTCACTGGAGCAAATGATGAATCATGCTAGAAATGAAAAAAACAACCAACCCAAACTGAAAAAAAACCAAAATAAACCCCATAAAATCCAAAATCAACCCCAAAGAATGTAGTAAGATGTTATGCTGAATATAGGAATCCTAATCATCATTTTTACAAACATCCCTGTTTACTCCTTGACCAGATTTCCAGCATTCAGCTAAGAACAAAATAGAAATGAAAAATAAAGTTAGCTTTCTATACAGCCATAAGCTTTCATGGGTTTAGAAATCCCTCAGAACACTTGAAAAATGAAGACAACATTGCAAATAAAGGCAGTATGATAATTTACACCACTGGGCGATTTTCTATGGTTCCATGGTTCCAGGAGAGGTGTGGAGGAATACTGCTGGCTACCCTTTTCTTCTCATTAATCTCCAATTTGCTCCTACTACTTTTATTACTTATGCATAAACAAAAATTAATTTATATTATCCTAGAAAACAACATTCACAATTTCACTGCTTTTTTATTATTCTATTTATTTTTTTCATTTTCAATTCCAGCATCAGTGAATGTGGATAATTTTTCTCTTAAGAGCCATCTGGACTACTTCCAGGCTAGTTTCGCCCCTTGTACTTGATCAAGTCTGTAATAACCTCTGGTAGCCAAACTCAGAACCGTACTTTTCACTAATTTGGTTGCCTTTGGCAATGGTCCCCTTCCTGAAAACAGCCTCACTGAGGTTGTTCTTTCTTAATTCTTTTCGAATAATCCTGCTCATTTTTGCGGGGTTACCTTCTGAGCTGTGTTTTTATTCATCATTCAAAACTTTGCAGCAGTTGCATTGGTCTCCCACTTGTTTTCTTCTTCTAACATAAAGTCTCATGTCATCTTTATGCAGACAACAAAACAACAGAAGTACTCCTAATTGATGCACATTTTCTCATTTTCACAGGTAACACCTTCCATGAATACTTACAACACAAATGATATCCAAAGGGTAATCTGAAAATCAAGTTTCTATCTGAGTCAGCATGTCCAAGTAGTTTGCGCATCAGTGATGTTTGCTTTATTGCCATCCAGGGGGTGAAATGTCTCATCTAGACATTTGTCAGCTTAAATCTCCATTTGTGTCATGTGCTGTACAAAATACAGTTTTCTTCCACTCATGCATAATGCAAATGCTCAGAGGACTAGTCTGTATGGTCTTTTGCAGACTGACATGACTGAGCTGTGTCATGTATGAGCTGATGAAAAATCTATGTATAACAGCAGTCCAGCAAGACTTACTAGCTTGAGCCCAGTGTCTTGTGGCTGATTCAGGGAGTCTCTCACCTCTACCAAATACTTCATCATCATAAACAGACTGGTGTGGTGACAGTACACAGGACACAGCAATCTGAGGAGAAAAGTGTTGGGAAAACTTTCAGTAACAACAATGGCATAAAATGAAAGCAGCCTACCTTGTAAGTAATAATATAGATTATAGCCCAGGTGGGAAGGAACCTCAAAAGATTCTAACATCTTACAGGGAAGATGAGACCAGTACAATGTCCAATCATACATTTAAAACCTCCAGTGATGGGGACTCTGCCATGTCCCTAGGAAGGTTGTTCGAATGAATGGCTGTTTTCTCTGTAAAAAACAAAACAAAACAAAACTTTTCTTATGTTTTCTTTTAAAAATTCTCATGTTGTACCTTGTATCTGTTGACTCTTGTCTTCTCCATGTGACTGCTTGTGAAGCGATACCCTGCATCGTCTTTTCAGATGCTAAGTGCTCTCCTGAAAATGAAAGTTCAGTCAAGTTAATATGTGATATCCAAACTGTGGATCAGTGCAGCAATTACAGGAAGTGACCTCAACTTTGACCCATAGATGAGTAATTTTGATGAAGGCTTTCATCACAAGATTCTCAGATTGTGAAGAGTCAGAAGTCTTAAAAACTTCTTTATGTAAAGATGTGCATTATGCTATGAAAAAAAAAGAATTCAAGGTTTTGTAAAATTATTAATCCTCTTGCATAAAATCTGAAATAGCCTGATTGTAGAAAGAATCTGATATGTTGCTCCTGAAAATACACTGAGGGAAGGAAATCTGACACTGACAATGAAATATTACCTTTCAACATAATACTGTTCATAAGTAGTAGGTGTGTCCTTATGCATACTTAAGTTACAGCACTCTTTGCAATACCTAGAAAGAATTAATTGCTGTATAGTACTGAGTTCAGCTTTAATTGGCATTAATTAGGAACATGAATCATGTGTGTAAGAATGGAAGTTATGGTTAAATTAGACTTCTATCTTAATCCTTTCTTGTTAAACTCTCCTACTAGTTTAGAAGATACTCCTCTGTCACAATGACAGTCAGAAAATGACAACCAGTCTTGCTCTGCGTGCTTCCAGAAGGTTATGAAGACATCAGTCCTTTTGAATCTGTCAACCTTTGTGGTTCCTTGTGCTATTTAATGTGTTGTTCATCTTCACAATTATCTTTCATTCTTTTAAATTAGATTTTTCCATATGACATTTTCTTTAAATATGAACTGTAATCATTATGTGGAAATTATGCCTTTAGGAGATTTATTTTTCTCCAACTTGTTTCTTTCTGTGTTTTGTAACATAGTGAAAATATGCTTTTGCTTTTCTCTGGAAAAGATGAATATGCCCTTAGGAAAGATTAAAGCCAAAAAAAGATGAACAGCTATAAAATTACACAGTATTGTCATAAAGGGTATTGTTCCTAAAAACCAAAAGAATTGCAGTAGTATAGGCAGCCAAAAGCCTGAGACAATTTATCCAAGTCTACTTCATTATTGTATATCTGAAGTTCTTCTATATGTAATTCTTGTTACAGTTCTAAAAAAGCAAAGCACTCTGGAAACTTAATACAGAATCTTAGCTCATAGCAAGTTTATGATGCTAATTAAATTTGTGCATTTTTTAACAATTGGATGAGTTTCTGTATTAGTTAAGTTATTACTTTAGTGAAATGGCATTTATTGTTGCAGTCTCATGACATTACAGAAAAATGTAAGTTTATTTCTAATATCCCAAATTTAATATTATATAATCAATTAGTTATTTATATTTTGAGTTTAATTTTTTGGGTGGTTTTGCTTATTTTTCTTTTTGCTTTCTAACAGCTTTGTCATATTGGTATAATTTATAATATTTCTACTTCTTCATAGAGAAATTATGTGGGTCAATGTCAAATAACGTGAAACGTGTACTTAAGATTTAAATATCATTAAAAATTTATTATGTGTAGATGAACTTGATTGTGAATATATAAGAGAGCAACTGAATTTTAGTTCCTGTCTGTAGGAAAATAGAATACACTTCTCATGAGCTGGTAGAGTGATGCTGTACCAGATCTTACATCAATGTGGTACCAGCCCATCAGGACGTTATCGTACCATCCTTCTTGCCTTGGCTAGAGACCTTCTTGGTTCAATGCATGATAAAGTCAGCTGACTTGTATGTCCCATTTCACATTTAGTTCTCACATTCGTATCTTTACGATCCTTGTACACAGAGTTTTTCTTAAGAGTTCAGGACAGTTGAGTTTACACAAATCTATGCCCACAAGGAGGTTTCCTTTGCCCTGAAGTACCAGAATCACATGAACCTCATCAGGTTTTAAATGTTCAAAGCCACTACAATGTCCAGCAAAGGGAAAACAAAGTCAAAGTAGGTTTTAAGGTGTGCTGAGCTAGTCTTGCAAAATTGTGTTCAGCTAGGCTAGATAATGGCCCAATGTGGGCTCCTGTGAAGAACTCAGGAATAATAGTGCTTCATTTGCTACTATTTCAAGTGATACAGATAGTAGACTGGCTTCATTCCTCACTGATTCCCCAGGTATTAGGACTGACTAGCTACAAAAAGCAAATAAACAAAATCTCCTATTGTACAATGGGGTGCCTTATTGCTATGCTCTCAAGTCCTCTAGGAGCTACTTTGACCTTTCAAGCAGAGTATTTCTCAGTGTATGGAAATTAACTCTCTATTACTCGTGAGTTGCAGACTCAGCTTCTCTCATAAACCTCTAAAATCTCATAGCTGTGGTGCTCAATTGGATATTAATCAATAACAAATTTTTATTGCAAATCAATTTTGAGTCTTCTTTCTCTCTTTTGTGGAAAAAAGAGCAGCAAATCAGCAACTCAAAACAAAACCCAAACTAAACAGACCCCTTCCCTCCTTCCCTCACCCTCCCAAAAAATCACTGCAAAACCTCAGAGGTTTTAAAAACTGTTTCTTGATTTTAAAAGTGCTGCAAATTTTTGAAGTATGTTTATTCATGCTGGTTTTTCCCCTACAAAACATGTTAATAAGAGAATTAGAATTTTTCTAGAAATTATGCTTTTAGGAGAAATCTTGAGTACATGCTTAGAAACCAGATCTTTAAAAATATCCACAGGCTCTTGGGAAAAGATTGTTTAAATATAAATATTAAATACTATTGAAAATGTACTCCAACTCTTCAGATATAAGTTTTTTGTTCAAATTCTGAAGAGCAAAACCTACCAACAGATCTGCTAACATTGTAAATCAGTCTTCTGACCTTTTAAGTTAAAAACAACTGTAACTTGTTCAGGATTTGCGCAATTTCTTCTTCAGAAATTTATTGATATATGTGTGTATTTGCGTACATTTCTATTGGGTCTTTTATTACAGAGGATGAAAAAAACTTTGCAAGTACAGGCAACTATCTTTACTACACTTGGTACAAGTATCAGCCTCGCTTCCCAGATAAGGACAGGGAATAACAAAAAATTTGCCAAATCTAGGAAGAAGTTTCTAAAGGAGCTTGGAAGCAAACTGTGCAGTTTTAATTCTTGTAGCTGAACCACATCACAGTGCTTCCAGCAAGCCCATTATTTCTTAGGGCTACATCAAAGGCCAGATATGCTGTATGCTGCATTCAGTCTGATTCCTCTAACTGTGCAAGTGATGCCGAAAGGGCAGAGGGATGTCAGCCACTTCTTTCCCCCAACACATTAATAAATAGATACCTGTAGCTGGTGAAAGATTGACAAGGGCTAAGAATAGCACTGTTTGCCTTATAGCCACAAGAAGGCCCACTCTTCTTAGAAAGAGAATATACAGGGAGCTAGGAATACATCCCTCCTGCAAGCATCCCTGCAGTATGGCATTTCTCTGATGGGCGTTGCAGTGAAGTACAAAGCAGTTCTTACCCCTCTCAGGCTGACCAACAGGCTGACTACAGCCTGACAATTAAAATGCAAGAATGAAGGCTTTGACAAGTATGAAAGCTTCATACTTAATGTCCAGCACTGATCAAGTATTATTTTGCTATTATGAAAAATAATATTATTAAAAACTTTAAAACCTACATAAACTCAGGTGCTGCCATTCTCAAACTACTGAGACCAGTCAGATATTTCTGCTTCTTTAGGTGCAAAATTCTGCTGCAAAGCCAGACTAAAAGGTTAATTCCTCCCAGGTCTTAGTCTTTGGTTTTTACATGGGATTTAGTAGCAACAAAAAGAAATGAGAACAAAATTGCTTTCCATTTTTTTTTCTCCTGTGTAAGCAGGTTTTGCAAGCAGTTTAGAGAAATGTTATTAACAAGAGAACAGGGGATCCATGAGAGTGTAGGTTTTAATAAATTGTGAAAATAAAAATAATATAGGACCATTCTGCTAAGCTCTTATATTAGTTAAGGGCTAGTAGCTCTGATGACAACATACAGAACAATTTTGTCAGCTTAGTGCTGCAAATTTCTTTAAAGTAGTCAATTAATTAACAATAAGAGTGCATATCTATCACATTACTTCATTTACTTAAACTTTCTGCATTAGGGCTATCCGAGAGTACATACATATCATAAATGCTATATTTATTTCAATCCAAAGTATCTACTCATTCAGAAATTATAGACCCATTTCATAGGACAGGAGGGCCAACAAAAGCATGAAAGTCTTATATTCGTATGCCATTAAGCTTTGGGTGGTTGATTTCTGGCTTACAAAGGCAGAGATATTGTTTTTACCATGTCTGAAAGTATAAATTCAGTTGTCCCCCGGAAGAGACAGAAAACTGCACAAGCACTGAAGAGCAGATGCCAGTGCTAGCAAGGAGTCAGCCCACAGACAGGAGACAAGATGAAGCTGTCAGCAACTTTGCTTTTCTGTTTATCAGCAGGGTTATTTCAGAATCATGCGACATCTAAATTTTTAGTAACAGCCAAAGTTTCTCTGATTTTACTGCCTTCTTGACGAAGGAATATAGAAATCAATTTTTAAGTATATTATGACCCAACTATAAAATTACCTGTGCAATCATGAAGACTAGTTTTCTGATAAACCTGAAAACTTCAAAGGCATGGTGCTGGAATGAAGGCTTGAGAAATTCCATATTTAAGGTGCTTCAGATCTGTGTCTATGGTTTAGGCTTATTAATAAACAGGCATATGCATTTGTGATCACCAAAATCTGTCAGAATCAAAGTTTGATTACAAACCAAGGCAGCTAATAGAAGAACCAGAGAGAAGGATTTCCTGGTTGCCTGTCAGATCTCATTATTTATTTTCTTTTATTTCAAAACAACTATCCTGCAGTATTTCAAACAATGGAAACAATATTCACAGTCATTGAAATAGCTAACTAGTCAGAGTTGTGTACTTTTTTGTATGTGGGTCAATAGGCTAATTTCACAAGTAAAAACTCTGAATTGTCTAGAGACTACTGAACTATATAAATAAAAAAAGTATTCAGCACAGAGTATTTAACATCCATGCAATTTATTCTTTTCTATTCAGTGGTATTGCTGAAAGAGCAGAAGGGTTTTTTTTTCTAGCAATTTTCTGTGTTTTCTGCTCGAGAAAGTCTGCAGCCTCAGTCATTTGTATTTGAACATGATTGGAATGAAGTCAGACTGCTCACATTTTTTTAACAACTTCTGAGAGCCTTCAGCTCAGGGGCAGGAAGAAGAAAAACAAATATTCTTGACAAATATTTTGTCTTGAAAGCATTTCCCTAAAGTAAAACTGTGTGTGTGGCCAGATGGAAAAGGTGCACTCAAGTCTATTGATGGACATGTTTTCAGACAGCAATTAGCTAAAGAATACCCTCCATGATAGACATTGGTCCAATCAAAATATCATTTAAAATGTCTACTTGAGAATTTAAACTTCTGTAGAAGCTTTTGCTCTACAAAGTTTAGAAACTTACTAAGTAATACAGGTGTTAACTGTATGATGAAAAACCAAGTTTAAAAATTGTATGAAAACATCACTGGTTTCCAGGGGGCTTTGTCATTTTTAACAAGATATATTCTAAACTTACGGTATAACATAGACTTTCTTTTCTTATTGGTAGCAGCAGTCATGCTTAAAACATGACAACACTAACAATAATTGTAGTTTTGGTTTGCCCTAGGAATTGCCTAAACTAAACTCAGGTCATCTGCGTCCAGGACTGTGACACTAAAACAAAACTTGAAACTGAATTAATTTGCTGTACATGAAGCCCATTGACAAGCAAGTGCTCATCCAGCAGATACCAGGTTGGTTGTGTTCTTCAAAAAGGTCAGCATGGAAGCACTTTTCAACAAAAGAACAGAAACCCATCAGCAGTTCATGCAAAGAATATATGAACTTCTTCATTAACAGAGTGCAAAATGAAATATCCAGATCAAGGTAGCAAGGGTTCTTTGAACAGAGAAACTCTAGGAAATCTTTAGCTTCTCTTCAATTAATTCCTTTAACAATATTCACAGTCAAAACATCTCAGTTGGGGAAGACCTTTTCAGTACTAAGATATGCAGAAAAATATTGTTCTGGGAAATTAGATTTGTTAAGTGTTTAAATTCTGAAAATTTCCCCCTCAACTTTTTTATCTGGTGGATTGATACTGAAAATCACAGCTTTGTCTTTTTCTAGCATTTTTTATGAATCCTGTGTCACAAAGGTGAGCAGTAGTCATCACTGAATTTATGATAACTTGCAATTTTTACTTTAATATGTATGATAACTGTTATTTTAGAGGCTGTGTTTTGATAAGACTGAACTCCATTTGATTTGTTACTTCACTTATGTTAGAAATTATTATCCTTTTCAGAAAAAAAAACCAAAAAGTGAAATTTCATTTAAAAAGAAGTCTGAGCAATGTGATGCCCCTCATATATAGTTTCTGCCTTTTTTATGCACCAAAGACAGAAAAATAATGTTTCATAAATAAATTATATTGTTAGGAGCACTGAATCAATCTTGGCAAATTGCATAAGTACCACTAGAAAATACTTTTCCTCTTATAAATGCATTTTATCAATTCACCAATAGTGCATTTAAATTTTCAGCAGTCTAACAGCTGTCATGATTGATACCTATGCAATACTGAGTTTTGTGTGTCTGAAAGTAAAAAAACTAAAACAACCAAAAGCTTAGTAATCTATTGGCCTGTTTTGTGGCAATACAAGCCAAAAGTGAAGGCAGCCTCTGGTTCTTCTTACAATGTATGCACAGTGAGATTAAATGTCATAATTTTTACATATGCACAAACTTAACTGTAGTAGAATGAGAATTATAAATCTGAACACACCCAACAGATGTACCTGTTACTTCACAAAAAAAAAGTAACTTAGGAATTTGTAAATTTTCACTTTCCTACACTGAACTTTTGTTTCATTTATTCCTCAAACAAGGAATTCTTGTTAACTACTGTGATATATCTAGACTGGTACCAGCCTTATTTGCATGTTCTCCAGCTTCTCATAGGCATTTATTGTTATATGGCTACTAATTGCACAGCTGTCACTGTATTTTATTGTCTGAGCCATATTGTTTGTGATTGTATATCAAATAAACATCTTGTCATTTTCAAAGGGAAACAAAGAAATATTTTGTATTGAGACACCACATCTTCAAAACTCTCTGTTTGCATATAGAAATTATCTAAAGTAGGGCTGTGGTGATTACAGCCAATTCAAGTAGCATGCTAAGGCACCTAACCAAAACTTAAATAAAACTGGAGCACATAAGCATGAAATGTTGACCTTATCAAACACACATGTCACAAACACATATACACATCTCTTCCCCCTTTGCTTCCAGCACATCCTGCTCTCACAGGACCTCTCTCCCTCTTTTAGGGTTGCAAATACTTAGAATCCTGATTTTTTGCAGGTATATTACTTGCCCACTTTGAGCAAGTCCACAGATTTCTTCTACAAAAGCCCTATTTGGATGGTGGAAGGAGCCATAATGCTACTGAAGTCCTCAGGTGTGGTTAACAAAAGTTTTTCAAAACATTTTACGGCTGCAATATTGTCTTGACTGCAATCACAGCAGTAGCTGAATAAAACACAAAGCATGAAGATTGTGTATACCTTTTAATTGTTTAGGAATGAAAGTACTTTGAGGAACCTGGATTCACTGTCTTTCTTGACCTGAATGTCTCCTGGAAAATAGTTCTGATTAGCACAACAGGAATATTTCAGTTCAGTTCTTCACTTAAGTCTTAGAAAATGGACATATTTATGTGAGCAGAGTAACTTAAATCAGTTTTAAAACTATAGATGGGTTAAGGTTAGTGTCATGGGTTTATCTGGTTAGGGGTTTTTTTTTTTATGTAAGAGGAAGATTGGCTTCTGTTGGAAGCCTCTGGAAGTTTCCCTCCATCCTATAGAGCAGGGCCAATGAGGGCCAGCTCCGAGGAAAACTTCCTGCTTTTGAACCATTAAGTTACGCCCCTGCGTGAAAACATATTTAAGAAGTTGTGGCGCAGTTAGAATTCGGCAGCCATGGGTTAACAACATCACAACGCAGACATCAAGGTCAGTGCAGGAGGAGAAGAGAAGAAGGAGGGGGAGGGACCCCACGGATCAGGGAGTGGACTTAAAACTATTTTTCCCTGAATACGTTGGTGATGACCATGGTGATTACGAGTTGTCCCCTCGAAGTCCATGGGATCCATTGGGGTGCAAAAACCCCCCTGTCGGAGCAGGGGGAGGCATGAAAGAAGCTGTTACCTCGTGGGAGGCCCCCAAGGTGGAGTAGAGTCTTGCAGAGATTTGCAGCCGAGACCCACAGAGGGAGAGGACCCACGCTGAGAAGGAGACCCCCCAAGCTGGAGCAGAGTCTCGCAGAGATTTGCAGCCAAGACCCACGAAGGGCGAGGACCCACGCTGAGCAGGAGACCCCCCAAAGTGGAGCAGAGCCTTGCAGAGATTTGCAGCTGAGACCCATGAAGGGAGAATCCCATACTAAGTAGGTACAGGCAGTTTTTCGTGAGAGACTGCACCCCATGGAATGACCCACGAGAGAGCAGAGGATCTCTCTCTCGTGGGGGGGACCCCACGGAGCGCAGGGGAAGGACTCAAAGTTGTAATTCCCCTGTGACCGTGGTGATGACTGTGGTGAAGCGAACTGTCCCCTTTGCAGCCCACAGGAAAACCCCCTGAGACAGAACTGTTGTTCGAGTTTTGGACTTAGATCTGCGAATGGCTGACCCAACAAGAACTGACTGTAAACCTTCCATTCCCCTGTCCCTCACACCATCAGGGAAAGGAGGGGGCATGGACAGATCAAGGGGTGGTGGTGGGAAAGTGTTTCTAACCTGTTTTTATTTCTTAGTTTTAGTTTTTAGTTTGTTAGCAATAAATTTAAGCATTATTCTAAGTTCTGCTTTGCCCGTGGTATTAATCAAAGCTCCCCTTTCGGTTGTTATCTCTAGCTGTAAATTACTAGCTGGTTTTCTTTCTTCCCTCTGGAAGGTGAAAGGGGGTGGGGGGAGGCCTTGAAGGAGTTTTGCTGGACATCAGGCATTTATCGTGGGTCAAACCACGACAGTTAGGTATATAAAAATGGTATAAATGGTATAAAACAAGGCTTTGATTTGAAAAATTGAAATCAGCAAGAAAAAATAAAAATATAAGTTATATATTACAGTTGACAATCTACATTTGCAAAAGGATTTTTTTTTCCTTCTAAGTCCTTTGCATCAGGTTCTGAAAGATTGAATTTTCTTTTTTTTTTCTTCCTTTTTTTTTTTTTCCTCTAGTATCAAACTGAGTTTCTCCAGAGTTACTCCTAGGCAGTTAATGCTAGAACCTGTGTAATCTGAGCATATCAATTGATACTTGTGATTTTGGTATGATAGTGTAATTGAACCTATACAAAACCTTGAAAAATATATCATCATTTGTACTTCTATAATATAACAATGAATCATTAATTTAATTTCTGTTATCTTTATCATGGTTTTTTTTTTGTGTTAAGCCTCTTGTAAGAAATTTTTTTAAATCTACCGTTTCTATAATCATTTTTATTAGTATAGTCACAAGCCTTAGTCTACCTTCTCTGAACCTAGTCAAATTCTGCCCAGTGTCATCACTTGTCCTTCTTGTCCTTTAATCATGAATCTTCTGTTCTTTAAATAGATCTGAATTAATACTTAGAGTCTCATTACAAGAAAACACAGTCTCTATATTTTTCCTTTTCCTGATAATCTAGTGACTTTAATATTCAAAATTAATTTACTTTTTTTGGTTGTCCAAAATATTCCAAAGATGTTCTCCTTAATAACATTGTAATTTAGTGAAAATGACAGAAAATAGTGTAGTCATAATGATTATTATAAAAAACAAGCAAACAAAACAAACAAACAAAACAAAGGCAAGTGAGGCACCCTATGATTTAATATAATGTTTTGGAGATTTTTCCCCTTTTCACTTTCTCACTTAAAAACAAAAGTCCATTTACTTTCTTCTTCCTTTAGCAGAAAAAGTGGTGTAACATACAGCAACCTCCCCTGTCATAGCCATCACCTGCTGATACCCATTCCTACCTTATACTGACTTTGATCCTCTTTCATTAAGGGCTGGTGCCATGTGAATGGTACATGGAAAACCTCACAGTGGAAATATCTTCTCTGATTTGTTTCTGTCCATGTTCTATCTTTACCATAAATGTCTCACCCACCTTTACAACAAAAGCATAACTACTATATCTTCTCCTAACTCCCTGCTTGCTTATTTATTAGCAAACCTTCTGATTCACCATCTGAAACATTCATCAAGTTTTTTCCACATATGACATCAACAACACTTTTGCCATCTTGCTTCTCAGATTCCTGTTCAATACACATTTAGAGAATATATTGACTCCTTCACACTTTTTATGTCAATTTTTATATACTCCCATTTGAGACCAGCAGACACTTTTATTTCATTGAAATCTTCTGTCAGATGCTTCCACAACTTAACCTCATATATATACTTGTATTGAAAAACTTTTTTTCCTAGAAACTCTTCTTGAAATTAAAAACAAATAATGAAATATTTTATTTATGTCTATTTATGATTTTTCAGTTTGTTTAATATATGCAATCACTCAGGAAATATTTTGGCCAAGACTATTAGTTAATTATTTAAATTTTTGACTTACTGTTTTTCTAAGTAGCTGTCCATCTAAAGCACCTGACAATTTATCTTCAAATGAATGATATAATACATTTGACTCAATTAAGTATAGAAACAAAGATAACCTCATTTCATGCTAGAAGTTTCTAATTATGGTTTGGTTTTTTTCAGAACACTCATTTGTGGGTGGAGAGATTGAAAGAGACAGGATCCTAGTGAATCTTTTGACATCATGCATCATACTGACACAAATGTTTAATCTTTAATGGCTGTGAATTTTATACGTTCATAAGTTTTCATTCCCAGAGGATACTGTAGTGACTGAAAGTAAACTAGGACAACTCAGTGCTATTCTACTCCTACTGCAGAGATATAAGTTACAGGCTATTGTGACTGTTCCGTGTTTTGAGATTGAACTGACTATTTCTGAGAGAAGAAACAAAACCATACAGGGCTCTAGTAGATCACTCAGAGTAAGTACATTTCCTAGTCAGGAAAAAGTACAGGAAACAATAGGGTCATATCTAAATTCAGGTAATCCACAAAATAGTGTATCACTGGTGTACTAAAAAAAAAAGAAAAGCTATAAAATTATGTCTTAGTTCAAGGGAGAACTAAGATATCTATGTTGGCCAAGAAATAATCCCTCTCTTTTAAATTTAGATAACAGAACTTTAATTAGCAAAAATATATGTAAAGGAAAAGATAACAGTTCTTAACCACAACACATATATATATACATATATATACATATATATATATGTATATATATACAATGGTCTGCAACAACCCCCTCCACCCCCAAATGACAAGGCGAAACAGTCTAAAAGGTCCTCTTGGCTACTCCCCAAAAAGGGGAAATGCGATTATATCCATGGACAGCAGGTGGCGCTATCACGCCCGGCTGGCTGGGCTCTCCCCTCAGGTGAGGTAGCAGGCAGTTCCCAGGTTAGTTCCCGTGAGAGAAAAATGGAAAACAAAGCAGCAACAATCCTGTGTCCACAGGGGCAGGGAAACTGGAGCCTTCTCCCACCTCTTTCTTCCTCACGGCAATCCTTGTGGTGGTTATGAATGCTCATGGATGAAAACGGTCGAGTTGAGAAGGGAAAAGAGGAACACCATCCAGTATCCAGTGATGCCGGGATCAGAGTGTTTGTCCCCGTCTTCCTACTCCGCCGAGCGCTGAGCTCTCTGACCTGTTGGTGCAGATGATGGCTGTGGTCTGGTTAGGAGTGATGGTCGTAGTCTGATCGAGAGTGGTGGTTTCCTCCTGTCGAGGTCCTGCTGCTCCTCTGGATTCGACAAGTTGTACTCTTCTGAGCTCCGTTTATGTACCCTCAGGGAGCACCCAGTCTCTCCCCCACGGTGGGGACTCACACAATGGATGATTAACTCTGTGAGTCATGGGGTATTGTTGAACCGTTGATGGTCCATTAGCAGCTACGCCCCCTCAGGCTGGGTGTGAAGGTGCTAACGACTCCCTGGGCAGCTGCTGCAAAGGGTCCATTGTTCTTGGGAAATGAATAGAGGGTGTAGAATACATAGCTTTGATCATCCCCTCACAATGATAACTGGTCCCTCCTGCTGAACTAGGACAAATTAATATAATTTGGAAGAGGAAAAATGATTTAAAGGACCGTTTCAAAGGGTACTTGCATGAGTAAAGAAATGCAGTGACTTTTTGTAAAAGATTTTGCTGCACCAGAACAATTAATTACTATATTTCCATTCCCATTACTTCAAAGGATCATTCAAATATGATAATGATGAGACTGAATAAGCACCCTGGAGCCGTAAATCATCTTAAAACTCCTGATTCAGCTGAATTACACAATGAAGTGTTACATCTCCTATTTTAATTCCCAGCTACTTTTTATGAACATTTGGTTAAATGCCTTCAATGGCAACAAATTAAACAGCATTTTTGTCTTTGTAATTGCTGAGCACTAACATAAATTAGGTGGATCTCTAAAATCAGATAAAAAGAATGAAGCATTTTTATGATTAGCATTATCTTTGGTAGGAGTTAGAGCTAGTCTAGAGGAGCTGACAAGAGTCAGATACAACAGGATACAAATCTCACGTGTTGACTATACAAAGCAACGTCAGAACTGCAATTGTAAATATCTTCAATATATATATTATCTTCTATTTTCATTATTTTTTCAAGCCTCTATGACAAAGCTAGTATGGCAAAGTGAATTCCTGATACAATTTCTAACAGATATCAGGAAAATTGAATGAAATTATCTCAGCAATCCAAATCCCTAACTTTAAAATTGTTGAAACAAACTTCCTGACAATGCACATAGATGTATGAGTACTCACAAAGACATATAAGAGTACTAAATGACTGAAGAACATCTCAACAGCCCCAGTAGCGGTGTCTACTGCAGATGAGAAAATTCCTTTGAGGGCCAACTGACTTGGCCATAGAGGTCCCAGTAGGAGCTCAACTAATTTCAAAATTTGAAACTTAGATCTGAAGTGTTTTGCCCAGACTGCACAAGTGTTGTCTTGTTCTTCTGTCAGTTGTTCAGAAATGTTAATATTTTCACACTTCCAAAAGGCTCCCCAGAGAGGCTGCAGATTCTCCTGGAGATGTTCAAAACCCACTTGTATGCAACCCCTTAAACCCTGCTCTAGGTGAACCTGCTTTAACAGGGGGCTGAGACTATATGATCTCCAGAGGTCCCTTCCAACCCCAGGCATTCTCTGATTGATATCACACTGATTGAAGGTAAAATAGGATAGCTCAATGAAATATTTTTTATGTAAACCCCTATATTGAAGAAGTACATACGCTGATTTTCTCTATCACACATAAGACACCCCCCTTTTCCTGGACTGAGTCAAGCCAAAAATGCAATATTTGAGACCTTGTGGAGGCAAAGGAATTTGTCATTTGAAATATTAAAATCACACTATTTAAAGCCAAGTTCTGCTCTCTATCTTAGTGCCTGACTGCCTTAAAGAAAGGCTAACCCTTGCACTGGTGGAGACTGCAGCCAGAGGGATATATTTTTACACCACAAAAATTATCAGCCAAAAAGTACTTACAAAAAACTCCTCAGTGGTACGTCTTGCTGAGGGGAAAGCATTTGCTGAGAGTGAGAGAAATCAATCATTTCTGTCACCTTGTTCATTTTCTTTTCTTTTAACAGGATAAAAATGTTTCTTGCTGTTTCTAACTACTTAACATGGAACCTAATACTAAGCTGATAACATCTATATTGTTTATTTCAATCTCACCAATAGAACAAAAAAAAATCATGAGGAATATATCCCAATAGATATTTTATCTATTTTTAGGTTTCAACTAGTTTCAGGCAAAATGCTTAATATTTCTAACCTAGTTTCTTCCTCTTCCACTTTTGTTGTCTCATACTCTTCCTACAAGATTTAGCCATTAAAAGCACATGTAAGTTACCAGGATGTAACTATCGAAATGTTCTCCCAGCTCTCAACTCCCTCCTAACACACAAAATATTGATGAAAGTCTCCATCTGTGCCAGGGTGCCACTCCCTTAAAATGTTAATGTCCATTTTTAATGAGAGGGTGTGGAAAACAAAATATCTGCTAATGTGGCAGTGAGTAAACAGCAGATATTTCCCAAGATATTTAATAATACCCCCATGAAATCTAGTGAAATAATAGAGACAGAAATCTTTAATTTAAACATTTATTACCTTGCAAGAATGTTAGAGGTATTAAATCTTTATTTTAATGTTTGTGGGTTTTTATGGCTCAAAATATGAATTTTCTCTATTTAGAGTTACAAGGAAACTAAACTTCTGAAAACACAATATTTCACGATTTAAGTACCAAGTTAGCATCTTGCTCTACAAGAAAATCTGATTCTTTTGTTCTTGATGACGCCTAAGGGTTTCTTTGATTTTTGATTTTTTAATTTTATAGATGTTAGAAATTATTGTAGATCTAATGTACTAGTAATATAACTTCAGTAGCTGAATGTTTATACTAGCCCCATCCTATATCAACCCCTTGGAATTCCTTTAGCTGTTTAGTCTCTATATCAAGGTAGAATTGCAGAAAAGCACCATGAAGCCTGTACCACAAGATAAAGGCAGGGACAGAACGACCTCCAAATCTGAAGCTTTGGAAGGCCTCCAAGGACCTGACGTGCTGTGAAGAAGATGATGAAGATGAAGAAAGGGTCCAGAGATCCCAGACCTAATTCTTAAAGGGGTGTGCCGAGGGCGGAACGGGGCAGGACTGGGGGAAATAACAGAATGGGATTGGATGAACACTATTATAAAATCTCTAACTAGGGTCTAAAGGGGGGGATTCCCGTGTGAATGTATTCCTGGAGCCGGTGTTGGCTCATTAAAGCTCTTGCTCACTTATCTCCTACTGAAGTTCCCTGAGTTTTTTTTCCTCGCTCTTTAAGGCAACACTGAAAAGATAAAAACGCATACCACAAGAACATTACTTGTATGTTTTGTTTCACTCAAACATTGTTCAGATACAGTTGATTAAAAGCCTAGCAGTGCATACAAATTCTCAAAGCAATTCCTTTCTGCAGTCTTCTCTCTATTATGCAGCAAGTCACCTCCAACTAGGTCATCCTTCTTCAATGAGACCAACTTGAAAAGACACACAAATGGAATTTTGTAGAAAATGGAAACAATTCAGCTCTAATACCCGTTGTGCCAGGAACCTGCCATTGCTACTTTCATATATGATTGTAAGTGTGTTGTTGTTTTATTCTCAATATTGTCAGGTTTAATTTCCACGATGCCTCTTGGAAAAAAAGAAAAAAAAAGTAATATTTTCCAAACCCTAACTATAATATACAACATAGAGTTTAATTTTTAAATAAAGTCTTGGAAAAAAATAGCTTCAACAAGAGCTAAACAAAAGTATTGATACATTTGACTTTTTTTTCCAAACTTTTGCCAATTAGTCAGGTAATATCAACTCTTGCAAAAGAAATCAGAAGTTATATTACTCCCGATACAAACAGATGCAAAGGGATCAAAACTTGGCCTTGGGATTAGAAATCTGTCATGCATGAAATTGGTTTTCTAGAAAACCTACAAATTGTGGTACTTGCCTATCAACTTGTTTGCCTCAGTGGCAGGTTATTGAAGGGTTGATTTTGTAGTATCCACAGTAAAAGCAGCATGTTCATGCATGTCCTCTCTGTGCATGTTCACATTTGCAAAGGAACACTCAAGTTGTAAGACTAACACTTCATAAAATAACAGAATCTTAGTACAGATTTAGTAATCTAAAGAATTTTCATAACATGCAATTTCTATTCTGACTTCAGTGTAACAGGTCAGTAAATTTAGGTGTAGATGAGATACTTATTTTGACCTTCTTCCTTCTCCTGTTGATATAGTCTGGCTTTTCAGGGTTTTAATATGCTTATAAAGTAAAAAACAATTTGCTGCTCCTGTGGGAGCCCAAATATGCATAAGAAAACAACATTTAAACTGAAAAATCCTGATTATGAGCACAATACAGATCTAGATTCTTAGCTAATTTATGCATCTAGCAACAAGAAGAAACTTGTTTTAAGGTATTTTCTAAACTAACTTCATTTCTGAAAAATCTTCCAGTCACCTTTCTTAAACTGAATGCAATTGGTCAGTGCCATTCTAATGAATAGAGGTTTAAAAAGCAAGTATTTCTAACATAAGTAAGTGAGAATTCTACAAACATAAACATCATTGAAAGAAGCGTATAAAAGGAGATAACAATTCTCCATTTTTACAGAAAATAAGATAATAATTTTTTCCTTATGGAAACATTCAAAATAAATTTGTCAATCTTGTTTATTCTTAAAAAAGAATAATAATATTATCCTAGCAAAAACTGTGAACTGAAAGACAAGAAAACCGAATACTGATAAGCACCTTCGTCTTGGCCAGAGGCAGAGAAATAGGGGCACAATTAGCTGTTGTATCCCACATCCCAGCTGAATGAGAAAAATGTGAGACAGCTGAGAGGTTCAAAAGCTAAGATACTTGCATTGTGCTCATGAGCTCATAAAATGGATCGTTTTTGCAAATAGTAGAAACTGAAAATACCTAATTTGCAACCTACATGAAAAAGTCTTATTAGCCACATGTCCATGAGCAGAGACCAATACTAGGAGCAGCACACTGGTAAACTTTTCATTTCACAAAGTTCAATTGAAAACAGATACTACTGTTTTATAACAGATGGCACTGTTTACAAAGTAGGGTAGACCAAAAGGCATCTTCTGGAGATTTCACTGTACACTGGCAGGTTAGAGGTTAAGAAACCAAAAGGCGCCTCTGTTCCTCACTAGACTGAAATATCTGGAAAGAAAAAAAAATAAAACTAACTAACTAACTAAATAAATAAATAAAGGAAAGAAAAGAAAAAGACTGCATTAATCAAATCAGATTTTTTGTCATATTTAAGAGAGTGGGAGAACTGTGGAATCAGTCCACGAGATTAGGGATTTCTCCAAACTATAAACTTTTTTTCCTCATTTTCAAAGCTGAAAATGTGTCCTTAGTAGAAAACTCTAGGGACAAACACCCGAGAATGAAGTAGATGAAAAAATCTGTAGAACTGATTAATTTGACCTCATACATTTTCTTATTGGTGCAGAGGTATGTATTTTTTAGACCTGCAAAATCATCTCCAAATTGATAATATATTTTTTATATTAAAGGGATGACTGTGTCAGACTGACATAGAATTAGAGGACTGCACAATGTGTAATTCAGAATATTTAATTTGAAATTAACAGAAGTGAAGAAAAGGTAATTTTAAAAAATAGAAGGTTTTGTTTGTATATGAGATTATAGATCAGTGAGGTTTCTCTGGCAAAGTGGGTTTTAATTCCTTTGGACTAAATGTGTAAATATCACAGTTCAGGTCTAGGATCAGAAGAAATAACTGGTCTGTATGTCATATTATACAAATAAATCAAGGACAATGATCCTGTCAGAGACTATACTTATTTTCCAACTGTATTAGAATTGATTATATTCTTTAGACACTTGAGTAGATAACATCCTCCAGATTCAAGAGTTCTAATGTGTTCTTTACTATGAAACAGCATTCGACTTGCATACAACTGGAGGGCTAATGCTCCGGTTCAGAACACTGATGTAAACTCTTCTAGTGGAAAGAAAGCACAAGAACACCATAGCTATTGATGCATTTTGAATTATTGCAAATTATTTTGAATAGGAAGTGGGATCATAGAACTAAAAACGTCACCTGGATGACTAAATGAAATTGCCTCATATTCAGGGTAAGCATTCATTTAATGACTGCACCCAACACCATGTAGGGACATTGTATTCACTCTATGAAAATATCTAAGCTTTCTATTTATATCCTTAATTTCTTTATGGTCATTACTTAACATGCCAGCAATATTCCTTAGATCCCTCCCTAGTGCTTTCTTTCTCATTGAGTTTACTGACAGCAATTATATTAGTTGTCACTTCAGTTTTAATATCACTAAGCTAAATGTAAGAAATTTTCTCAATCCCTCCTCCCACTTCAGTCAATCCTTTTCTGCATATGTTCCAGACTAAATTAATTTTTGCTGAGTGTAGGGGACAAGTGTTATATGCATGTAGGGAACAGGGGTTACACACATATTTTACCTTGTGAATTTAAATTCCCTTTCTTATGACTACTAGTTTAGCACTAATTTCAATTTCCCTACATTTGTTTTTCTTTTTTAATGTGCAAGACAACACAGAACTCCAGAAAATTCCAGCTACACTTCTGTGGGACTGGAAATTGTGCCCTGTATTCCATACATGAATCACCATATGCTCATTGATCGGGATAAATGGTGAAAGAAAGTCCATAGGGAATCAAAGATGCAGAAGTGAAACTACTTAAAACTGAATAAAGATTTTCATTTTTCTTTTTACCAATTAAATGCATAGTTCTACACAATTCAAACTTTTTTTTTAGTGCAGTACAGTACAGTATAATCCACTGCAATTCTTAAGAGTCAATTAACACTGGGTAAGTGGCATTTTAGAAATCTGATGAGCAACAACTGGAGGAAATTCTTTATTCCTGATTTTCATGACTTCTTTTAAAATAAAAGCAATATACACAATTTATTTAATTAATTAATCACTACCAAATATAATTAGTAGAGCTCCTAAGTTTCACTAAGAGTCTAGTCCTCCAAGACTGGACTTCGTAGGTGAGATACCTAGAATCCTCTTCTACAGACACTAACAGTTACTTACTGGTTTTAGCACACTCTCCATAGTCTTCCCTTACACTTACCCTTACATTTGCACAACATGTTGTTCTGATCTTCTAGCTGAATATAGGGAATCAGTGAAATTGTGTTTCTGATGTTACCTAGGAGCATGGGTACAGGTGAAGAGAGTAAAATGGTACTAAGGTGGGTGTTTTCTTGCATCAGCGTACACTCTTGCCATGAGGTTATAGCCAGAAAGTTGACTTTATTGCAACTTCACATAGCTCTCATGTTCTTCCAGAGGCATCATTCTGCAGATAGACATTAATGTTATTCAAACACACTCATCAGAAGAACTAGAAAAACCAAGGAAGTAGACTTTACTGCAGGCTAAGCACAGCAGGAGTTGGATTACAAGAAAGAGAAGGGGTTGAAAAGTGTGGTTGATGACTTAGTATTTGTTTTATTCTGTTGTTCTCTTCCTTTAGTGCTTGGTGGAGCATTTTGTGGGCTAATAGGTAACTGATATTGTATGCTGGTCCTTGAACTCTCATATCTGTTTCAAAAATAACAAAAAGCACATAGTTTACTATAGACAGTGTTCAGAACAAGCTTAACAACTTTATGGGTGTTCACTGGAAGAAGCCTTTCTTTTCATTCAGATGACTTCTAATCAGGGTCTACCAGTATTACAAAAACTCTATTATTATTGACAATATCCTCAATAGGATATTTATTTCCTGTTCCAATGGAACAGGAAATAAATGGAAAAAAATGTATGAAAGGACAGGCAAGCCTTCATTTTCACATTGGTGGTTTGTCTACAGTGCAAAATTCTTTCACTTTGAACATTACAAGAAGCACAGTTGTGTGTAGACATGCCCACTATGCCTAGTTTTCATTGAGAATTTGCAGATTGAACTTCTGCTGTATTGGCAAGCTAAAAAACCAACATTATGCAAAATGGTGTATAACTCGGCATGTCCTCATAACTGTGTCAGTCACAGTATACTGAAAACCAGATGAAGGGAGTGAGAAGCTTGTTTTCAAAATGAAGTCAGAGGTGTTATTTTCCTTTGATAATTTAAAAATACTATTCCTTCATTTCTTTATAGTGTCAGTGGCTCAACTATTAAACTTGGGACATCAGTCTTTTCTTTTATTCTGCTGCTACAGATTGCAAAGGTTCACATTACAACTGGTTTGGTTCTTCAGCAGCTATGAGAGACCTGTTGTCAGCTGCAGGGTGTTCTAATACCACAGTAGCACTGATTAGATTTCAAGAAAAAAGTCTTTTCTGTCTTAAGGCAGGACAACATGACTACAACTCAGTTATGAGTTTTATTGTGCAGACTGCAAAAAGTATTTCCCACTTTAAAGAGGCTTTAAAGAGTTGCATAAATAATTTCTAAAATGGCTAAATATGCTTCTCCATTAGCCAGAATTGTCACCTAATAGGGAAGCAAGTGCTCCTTCATCTATCATTTTCTTGCAACAGAAAAAGATCAGCATTTAATATAAATCATTAAGATGAGGACAAAGGGATAGTCTAACTGTAAAGATTTCTATTCTAAGACTGACACAATGCTTGCATCCTGCTCTTAGATGCAGGAAGGTTTCCATCAGATACCGAGAGCCAGCTATGCACAGAACAGCAGTTATGGAACTGAAGAACGCATGCTGAAGTACAGATGTTACACAGTCAGTCTGCAGATGCTTTCAGTTCCAGTCCTGGCACTATTCAGTTCTGCTCCAGTGCACTGTGGAAGGCTATTTTTTCTCTTAAAAATGTGTGAAGTTTAAGTGTAGCTTGTAAGACCCTATACAGGTTGAATCTGTATTAAAAAAAAAAAAAAAAAGCTGTATTACCTGAATTATCAATCAATGTATTGACAGAGAAAACTTGAAACAAAATAGAATCTTTTATACAAAAACATGTGAAAGGGTAAGAAGGTAAAAGAGATACTTCCAGTGTATACCAAACCCTAACTTGTACTTCTTCACTTCACATGAAGACAGCTTCATTTTATTTAAGTGACAATTGCTGATAGGTTATTTGTCAATCATTTTTCAGTTGTGTTCTCCCACTTGCCTTCCAGAACTGTCAGAACACCCTGATCCAGTAGAGATTTGTGGATAACATCTAATCCATTTGTGGCTAACATGGGGGAACATTTGGTTGTATTGCATACAAAACTTACTTGACTAACATACCATACATGATGCAGATGAAGTTTAACAGCCAGAATGCTTGTTGGGATTTAATTTGGCCCCCTACTTTAACCAAGTAGGGGCTCTCAACTCAGAGAACACTTTTACTAATCTGGAGAAGACAGAAGTGGAAGGTGGACAATGTAGGGAAACGTTGATTTTCCTCAGTTTGAAAGTCTATGAGTGTAAAAAAGAATTCTACTCTGTAGCAGTACAAAATCCTCTGCCACTCCATTTCACATTGAAAACATTACCTTTATTAGAGTTTAAAAAAAAATAAAAAAAATTAAATGCAACAATTGTTTTGAAAAACAAATCCTGACTGTGGCCAGAATGATTTAATCAGTTTGATTTCCTCAATTATGGTATATTTTCTTTAGAGAAGTTACTGGTGTGAGCTCTCAGAAAACTTAATTGCTTAGTGGTCAGAGGACAGGTCCTACAGCTGAGATATTTGGTGTTCCAACTCTAGATTTTGCTTCAATTCATCCAGTGAATTTTGTGAGGTGACTTATATGAAGATCTTTCCTAGTTATGCAAGGAATATTACTGCTTAAAGTAAAAGTGTGTTTGCATTGGCTGCTGGTTTAGGCTTTATGTTTGCTTTAGTCTTTTTTTGTTGTGTATCCAGGTTTCTTATATATGTGACAAATTAATCAAATTTCTAAGAAAACTTTAAGTCTCAACACTGTTACAAGTGTAATACATTTCTTCCTCAGACTATATGTACTTTCTGCTACTCAAAGTTATTTAAACTATTACAGAATCAGAATCTAAATATTGCCAAATAGTTTTTCTAACTTTAACTCATTCTTTTTGTGTTCTTCAAGCTTCCTGCCAATGGCCTACCAACATTTCTTCTCCATTTTATCAGTCTTAGATAAGATGCCCCCGGCTTTAATGTTTATTGAGTTTGTAGTGAAGGTGGTTCTAAATTACCCGAGATCATTAATCACTGACTTCCTGCTGTGATCCTTTCTGGGACTGTGAACCTGCCTGGTATGTGGTCAAAGTTTATCTAGTGCATGTACCATTTCTAAGTATCTAATGTAAATACAAACCTTTTCCTGTGTGATGATACAAAGTTCTCTGTTGTTCCCTGTTGAAAATTAGGCGGCAGTTTAATACTGAGCCAACTCAGATCACAAACACTGCTATCATCCAGGATGCTGATTTTGAATTTCAGTTGTAACTGTAGCATTCACATACTTTATTGACAGTGTTGAAATTCCATGAAAAATTAAGAAGTTACTCATTGGAATTCATTTGCAATTTAAGTTTTAACAAATAGTCAGATGCACAAATTTCGGTCTTCATGACTGTGCTTGCCCAATTTTGTTTCTGCTCCCATGAAATGACATCTGAATAAAATGGCTCAACATGATGGCCCAAGTCTAGCAGTTTCCCACATAGTAGACTTACAATTCACTATACATCCTACACTTTACTATTTTGGTTTATTGAGGTAAAATCTCTCTTGCTAAAATGATATCAGATTCATAGTCTTATTTTGATGAATGCAATATCATTTTCATACTTCTCTTTCTATCGGTTCCTTTCAAAGAACTTGGCTTTTTCTTTTTCATCTGTAAATTCTTCTACCCTAGCAAGGTACATCAGTGCTTGGATGTTTAGTTTCTGCTGTGTGGCAGAACTGTTAATACAATGCAATTATTTAGGGACTTTTTTCAGTCTCATGTTTTGTGGGTTTTTTTTCTTTTTACTGCAAAGTATGACATTTTACAGTTGCTAAGTATGAATGAAATAATTTTTCATCCAATATTATATAGGTATGAGAGCCTGTTACTAAAAAGGTGTTTCGAAAGAGCTACTTACAGTACTAATGCCTGTATCACAGTTAAAAAATAAAGTTGGTTGCTTCTAGCTTATAAATAGCAATTAACTAACTCATAATAGAGTTCCTCAAAAATAATCAATACCATACCTAAGTTATTATGTGGTATGCATTATCAATCAATTTTGTATAAGCTTGGAAAACACATGGAATAATTACTGAACAAAAGAACATGCTGAACTGCCATGTTGCCTATCCAGGACAGCTTCAGTTCTTTCTTATCCATAGCCTAGGATAATAAAACCATTACTGCTCTGTGAAGTCCTTTCTAAAAAATTAAAAGGGTGTACAGATATATATGCCCACAAAAGGCAGCAGAGATTGTCTGGTGGATTTGACACTCCTGAATCAAAGAGAAAACAAAGCAGATACATTTTCCCCACTTGTACAATTTTTTTCAGGAATAAATAAAGGCATTTTAAAACAGCATGCCTGACTACTATTTAATAATGTTGTTACCATATGAATTTTAACTGGAAAAAAAATAAAAATATTTTCTGTAGAAAATGTCTCTTGTAGAAAAAGAATGTGTCAAGTTCCAAGCTGATCTACAAAACATTAACATAACAGAAAACAGGTTTTGTTTTGAGTTTTAACGGTTTGTTTCCAAATGTTTTTCTTCCTTCTTTTTTTCACATATGAATTCTAAAGGCACCAACAGATGTTCTTTAGCAAATGACTGTGTCCACTGAATTTGTTAAAACTTTCTCTCCACTTCATCTCTCAGCTTTTTTGCATCTCCTTGCAATGACTCCAAATCCAGAAGACATTTTTGTATCGGTTAAGAATTCTGAAGCCATTTAGGAAACCTGGCAATATTTAATACTTTAATTAAATATTTTATTTTATATTTTATTGTTATCACTTTACAAACTAAATTATGAAAAAAAAAATTCTCCTTATCCTGTCATTTGAACTGAAAGATTGTGAGTACTTTATTTAGCATAAGAATTTAATTCTCTGTCTTTTGGAAACACTACAATATATATGATGCCATTATTTTCTGCATTTTAAAAATTGAATAGTTAAGAAATGTTTTACTATATGTACTTCAGAACCAATGTTCTACTTCTTTAAACAGAATAACTTATTCTATAGCAGTTTCAAAATAACATTATAGATAGAGTTAAAATATTTCCCAGCCATGGTCGATAAAAATAATACAAGGGAACATGTGGAATCCTGTCAACATCACATCAACCACCCCAGGAGCTCAAATTACTTAAGTAAAGGCTTTCTGGGTATTGCTTGATTTTGGATAATAAAATAACATAAAATAAGATAAAATATCACATGGCACAGAATGTAGCTGCCTGGAAAGTGCAGATTCTGTGAGCATAGACTTATAATCTTATTTGTAATCAGACTGAATGTAGACTAGACTTGGCAAAACTGTAAACAGTAACTTGACAGAACATGCCATTCTCTTCCAAGATTTCCTTTTGTTGCTTGATGTGGTTGGTTTTTTGTGTTTGGTTTGGTTTGGTTTGGGGGTTTTTGTTTGTTTTTTGGTTTTTGATTTTTTGGTTTTGGGGGCTTTTTTGCTAATATATGCTAATGACACATACACATTGTAATTACAGATTTATCAAATTTCTAAAATTATGAGTCAGCACATATTTCAAATAAATAGTTAAGTACCAGCTTTACGGACAGAATATTCATTCAATAGCTTTTTGCAGAAAATCATGAGTTAGGTTTGATTATACAGAATAATTATATGGCATGAGCATTGAAATTAGAAATACATAATGTAAAATGTGCTGATTATTTCTTACATGAGACTAAATTGACTAAAAAAAACTGATCTGGAACAGATCTTAGTGTATTGTGACCTGTGTTGGCCTGATCTTTTTCCCATCTAGCAGAGCTTGAAAAAATGTTACTCTCTGCTCAATTCTTTGCAAAAAATCAGCCAACAAGTTCCTTTCTACACACCATATGTTACCTTATTTTTCTAATGTCAGTACATAGCTACACAAAGCAGATGCCAGCACAGTTGAGAGCTGAATTATCTAACAAATACTTTAGCACCACAAAATAGTAATATTGTCATCATAAAACTTGATGACAATACACATTTAGCACAAAAGTGGATAAAGTTATTTCTCTGCCTTATTGTGTTAGATTAGAAATAGTTTCGATGAAAAAACAAACCCAAACACACAGTAATATTAAGGTTCTGAAATAAACTGTGTGGAGCCAAGGACAGAACCACAGGTTCATAGAATATCTAGAATTGGAAGGGAACCACATGTATCAAGTCCAAATCCTGGCCCTGCAGAGGACCATCCCCAAGAGTTACACCATGTGCCTGAGATCACTGTACAAATGCTTCTTGAGCTTTGTCAGGCTTGGTGCTGTGACCACTTTCCTGGCGAGCCCGTTCTAGTGCTCAACCTCCTTCTGGGTGAAGAACCTTTTTCTAATATACAACTTAAACCTTTCCCTGACACAACTTCAGGCCATTCCTCAGTGGTCACCACATAGACCAGATCAGTACCTGCCCCTCCTCTTTCCCTCACAAGGGAGCTGTAACTGCAATGAGGTCTCCCCTCAGTGTCCTCTTCTCCAGGCTGAAAAAAACAAGTGCCCTCAGCCACTTCTCATACGGCTTCTCCTTGAACTTCCTGTGGTTGGTGATTGCCCAGTCCTCTAATTTGCTGAGGGAATCAACAGCTCCTCTGGGGTTTGTGTCATCTGCAAACCTTAAGGTATCCCTTCCAGTCCTGTGTCCAAGTCATTTATGAAGATGTTGAAGAGCTCAAGGCCTAAGATGGAGCTCTGTGGAACCCCACTAGTGACAGGTCACCAGTCTGATGTTACCCCATTCACTATTACTCTCTGTGCTCAAACCATGAGCCAATTGCTCATCCATTTTAACTCTGTAATTTTGTCACCTTTTGTCACTTTTTCATTCTGTCTTGAGCTATTTTAAATAAAAGGAAAAAAACCCCAACACTTGAGTGTAAGACCATTGACTGTGAACAGTTTTAGGCTTATTTCTGTCTGAAATTAATGATTTAAATTGAGAGAAAAGGATCACACCATTTTAGCTAAAAAAGAAAGGTAGGAAACCATCTAATTCTGATCAGCTGCTGCATTCTAAATCATTTTGAACAGATATGAATTCACAATATTTTGTATATCTTTTATTTCCTTTTCAGTAAAGCACAGGAACAAGGTAATTCAGATCTTTTTGAAAACTATGGAATATTGAATTAGAGCACAAACTTGTAAACATTATATATGCCTGGATATCCTTATTTTTGAGTATGATCTATAGAAGTAAAACTGTATACAAAGGCGTTTGTAGGATAAGGCCCTTTGGAAGCTTTCCCATACCTTTTCTTTTTTTTCATAGACACAACCAGTAGTGCTACCTGCAGGTAAGATTGCTTGAGGTTTTTGATTAATTTTAACGTTGCAAATTTCATCTTTTCGGTAGAAGTTTTCTCTTAGAACACTGGTCAATATTATTGGTTTCACCATAAGCAGTTCTAACACTTCTGGTGCTGTAACAGCTGATGTATATGCTTTCTTGCCACTGAGAAAATGAAAGAAATGAAAACACCATGAACACATAACACTATATACAAAAATTTTGTTGAAAATTTCCAGCCCTCCTCTCTTTTAGGTCAAATATGAAGAGTCTGGCTACAGTGAAGCACCTTATAAGGGACACAAATAAATTATAAGTTGTGAATTATGAAGTGGGAAGGGGAGGAAATTGAGTGAAAAATCAGAAGGCAACTGGATGAAGAAGAGATTGGACAGAGGACTGAAATAGAGATGGACTAGTAGATGACTAGAGACAAAAGGATCAGTCTTAGAGCAATTTTTTGTTAGATACTCGTCTCCTTGAAACCTGAAATGGAGCACTTTCAACATTTTTAAGGAAGACTTTCATTATTTTCTTTCAGCAAATACAAATGAAACCAAAAACTAACAAGTATGCCTGCTCCATCCCTTTCTAGTTTTGGCCCCCCAAAAAAGAGGACTTAGACCTGTCTAAAAAAAATGTAATTGTGTATGTTGGTAGGACTTCATATCGTGGGTCTGCACCAATATTTTATTCTCACTGACAGAAGTTGGCTTAAATTTAGGAAATTACATTTAGAAACCTATGGCTGAAAGCCATAAAATATCCAAAATAAATACTAAATATTTGATGTCTGGTGCCCCTTTCTTGTTCCCAATTCCCTTGACCTGCATTTGCATCTGTATTTCTCTAAGCTTATGTTTCAAATATTCAAATAGAAATCCAGAGTACACTGTTTCTTAATGTTGTGAAAACATTACTGCTGTTTCTAAAGACTGGGTGTATTGTGGTGACTCTTGACAGAAAGAAAGAACTTTGGCTTTCAAGATTGAAATTTTCAGCAAGAAGTTTTAATTCACATTGAAAAGTGCCTTGTGACCATCTCTACATTGAAGTGACAAAATTTGCAATTAGAGATTATACCATAATTCACACATGAATATTATTACTTTTTATTCTTTATTATTTTTCATGCTTTTCCATATAAACATAAATTAAACAGTCTTAGAAAAGAGATTTAGAGGACTCAATAAAAATTTAATTTCTCTGTTGAAATTTCAGATTTTCAGAAAAATTTATTGAGGTAAATGACAGGGAATGATTTTTCATCCAAGTTAACATAATGAATGCTTAACAGTTGTGAAATAGAAAATGACCCACATTGAAACAAATGGGGACTTTGCTGACACAACACCAATTTCACAATTTAATTCAGTTGGAATTCATGGAGCCAACCTGTGAAACTCCTACAGACAAGATCGATCTGGGCATGTTTCATCAGATGTATTTCTTTTAGGTGCTCTAAAGGACCTAGCATAAAGTTGAGAATACTGTGAAACAATGATGCTGTCAGTCACCTCAAGTAATGCTATTTTATACTTGAAACATTGACTGAAGTACTGCTCTTCACTCGACTGAACACCTTTCACTCTTCTTCAGTCATTCGTGAAAGCTTGTGTGAGAGTGTTTACAAATAGTAATTGCTATCCAGGATGTTAGCACAAGTATGCAGGAGTAAGAGGGTGTGGCTTGTTCTTTCCCATTACACTTTCTTCATTCATGTTGACTAAGCTATGCAAAAGAAAAATACCAGCAGCAAAAGGCATAAAGTGCAGCTACACAAAGACAAGTGCAGGCTTTGACAGACATTTAAGAGAAGAAGTTTCCAAAAAGAAACTGATAACAAGGCCTCTCACTACTAGACTGTTACTTTATTTGTGACAGACAGAAATATTTTGTAATAAGAGATTTTTTATTTTTAACAAATCAAAACTAAATGAACTTTGAATCATAATTTCTGTTTTCATTTTACCACCATTCAGAGTTTTGCCAGGACATAAGAACAACGCATGCGTGGATCACCAGGAATACAAAACATAGGTTACCAGAGGACTAACAGGAGACAAGGCAATAGGGCCCAGATTTTACCTTCTTTGGCAACTGATGATGACTTCATTTTCCTTTGAAACAAAAGACGATGAAAACCTGTTGCTCACATTTTTTTTTAACAGAAATGAAGACAATGTCAGTTACCTTCAAACTTCTGACAGCTAATTGTAATAAATAAGTTATAACTGAGATGCCAAGAAACAAAACTAGACCTTAATTTAAAGGTTGAAGTCATTAGTCCTAAATGCGGAGAGTTTGCACAATATTCAATACCTCTTTCTGGTAGTGACATCTTTTTCTTAGAGACCCAAAGTAAGTATGATCTTTTTCCAATACCAAATTCTTACTTTGCTTTTGAAGTTTCCTTAATATGGTATCAATTATTAGACTGTTCATTTAAACATTGCTTCAGATACTTCCCTGATTCAAAAAATTATATGACTGGCTCAGATTTTTTGAAAATCTCTGATACTATTTCTTTTTCATTTTAGCATCTTCAATATTTTTTTCAGAGGTAAAAAATAAATTCATAGAGTTTAACATTATTTATGTTCATCTAGCTAATAATAATTGGATAAAAATTACAATTTCTTGTTTCTTAATAGTCCTAGACTGTTTGTACTTACCTGAATCTTGGAAGATATTTTTCTTATTTGAAATTTGGTATTATGTTTATTAACTCTGATTTATACACTGATTTAATAAAAGAGCTTATTAGCAATGAATAGCAAGTTCCATTACAATCTCTATGGACTTTTTATTTATAAAGATATTTTCAAAGAAGTTTTTAAGAGTAGCTCTTTCCCAAAGGAAACCATAAGATCTTTACTAGTAGAAAATGTCAAATGTAAAAATCAGAAAGAAATGAACTGTATATATTTGTACTCTATAAAAGCTTAGGGATAGAGTTAAGTATTTCTGATTTATTTATCATGGATAAAAATGTATAAGTGGTCAATAACAGAAATCATAACTAAACCCCTGGACAACAATGTCCATTGTTCAGAAGAATATAAAAAAGGAATAGCCTTGACATATGCAGGTCAACTACTATAAATAATCTGAAACAAGTCTTATGTCCAATTTCTTCCTGAGAATGATAAATAGATAATACTTTGTCTTCAGGAATATCAAAACTAAAAAAATTAACAGAATAGGATGAAAGTATCTAAAAGATCATGTTGTTTAAATCGCAATGAAAAAGCTTCTAGATATTCAAGTAATTACTGAGAAGAACTACATTTAATTCTTTAAAATTATGTAGAATTTACTTCATCTGAGTAGATATATTTACAGTTATTTAAGATCCAAGTGTTCAACTGAAAAGTTTTTCCACCTTTTGTGCTGTGCTGTAATGCCTCTGTGCTTTTTAGTTATGTTTGGTGCAGAGGTGAATATGAGTAACTGTGTCATTTGGTATAATGAGGGAAGAACTGAAAGAAAATATTGTTTATACAGTGTTTGTAGCTCCCTTCCATAAACAGGAAAAACAAGGCTTTTTCCTTTATTGTTCTACTACCTTTTATAAATTGGTCAGCTCATTTCACCTTATTTAATGGCTTGCATCATACCTCTAACTGTTTTAATTCTCTTAATTGGAATTTCTCAGACCATCTTTAAATTGACTGCTGGCTCATTTATTTCTTTCTATTCAGTCTGTTCTATGTGTTTTTAATAAGTGTAATCTAAAGCTACTCCTACTTTAAAAATACGAATAATTCTTTACAAATATTAAGAATGTTCTTAAAAGTTCACAAGATATTATAGAAGTCATTGACCATTTTCTCCTCTGATGTTCTTTTTCACTTTTGTAAGAAATTGTTGAAATTACCACGTTATGTTAATTCTGGTATTAATATGATTCCTATGCTCACTTTTTTTTTTTAACATTTTAAACACTTGTAGCATCAGATTACTTCACTGCATTGAAGACAAAAATGTTATGGTTTGGTATGCTTCATCATAGACATTTCGAAGGAGAAAATGAAAAGAAATATGAGGTAGATGCAATTTAAAGTATTTTGAGGAATATTTAAACCAGTATTTACTAAAATTATAAGACCTTCATGAACTTAAAAATACAATGATTTGAATTGAAAAAATACCTTATGAATAGATTTAATATGTGCTATGGTAACACATATTTCTTTCCGCAACTAAAAAATATCCTTTTTAATTAGAAATTCTTCCTTAATAGTAGTCTTCTGATTAGTTTCTGCTTTTGCTTGTTTTATTACTATGTATTCATGTGTGTGGGAATTAATAACCATCTTTATTCTGAACAGATACTTTGAATAAAGTATCTTTCAATTTATTTTTTGTTAAAAGATATTATTCTAGATTAAGGGACTAGAGCCATCATTCACAGTATATTTCCGACTTGCAGTTATAGAATTCTTACATATTTTATGTATAGAGAGATCAGCTCAGATCACAACAATTTATTAATATATAACTCTTTTAGGAAATAGCATAGAGGGAAAGAGCAGAGGAAGATGGAAACTGTGAAGCTGCACTCCAGAGTTTCTATTTTACAGAAGAGTGGATCTCAGCCTGTCTTTCATAATTTAGCTATTACTTCCCAAATTCCTTGAAATTGTCTGAACACCTTTATTGCTAACTACTAAATATAGTTTATGATAAATTAGATAAATATAGAAGGCTACATTCTCCACAACTATATTATAACTTTCTTAGTACTTGTGTACAATTTTGTATTTTTATCTGTATTTGCAAGAACTTTGGACATCTATTATTATTAAGAACCACGTCTGTGATCTTACTGTTTTCTCTACACTTAAGGCTGCCCTGATAATGAAGGATTATGAGCTTTTTTCCCCACTTAGAGTGACCTAATTCTCAGCTTTCCTTACAACTACTTTACAACAGATAGGCAATCAGTGACAGAGGGACCAATATGTGACTTCAAGGAAGCACTGCAGATAACTTCTAGTAACATCTTGAAGAGAGCTTCCAGCATATATCTCCTTTTTTCACCTGTCTGTCCATAGTCCCTTGGCTGATTTGCTCATAATTTCCAGGTATCCCAAACAAATAGCCACTTCACTTGTTCATTCATGACCCATCAAGTCTAAGAGAGAATATGTTGCACAGATGCTTTATGCATGCACAGTAAATATGATGCATCTAAAATATGTCTAAACCTCAGCACTTTTGGACCCGTGGTGCTTGGTGAACTCAAAGACAAAGTAAATTTTTAGACATGTATTTTAATATGTATTGTGGAAGAAAAAATAGCTGCTGTTCTATATAGACATATAAGTATAGACACCATGTACATCCCAAACAATACTGAAAACAAAATCAAAAAAATTCCAATTGTATTCTAAGTTATTGTTATTGGAATATAATATCTGATCAGTGTCTAATTGTTCAGAACATATATATAACCATAGAAAACCAGGCAAAATATGAAAGTTGAAGACAGAGGGTCTGTAAACAATGTTGGTTTTAAGGCAGCCTTTCCTCAGTCCTTTAGGTCGCTGTTTATCTGAAAGGCTGATGACTGTTTCAGACACTCCTATGAAAAAAATCTCAACAACCTGCCTTAAAAATATCCAGAGGCACTGAAAAAGATAAATCAGTAAATAAAAGGGTATTTTTCTGAGGTTAGTCTAAATGCCACATTTGGATTAGGGAACACATTCTTGCCTCAACAAAATGGAATGTTTACTGAGCCCTCTAGCAGCAACACACTGGAAACTCAATTATTAATAAGATGTGGTAAATCTTATATGCCTGAAAACTCTCCATATTTAATTTACTGGTGCCTTCCTAATCCATTTTGCTGCACTAGCAAGGGAATAAATACAATGCTCTCAATGGTGTTTCTTCTTCACCTCTGTGTTCTTCATGCTGATGGATTGCTAAAGAGATTATTCCTGAATCAGAACCATGTAAATATGCACAGATACAAAGATTCATAAATTATAGACTTATTTTCAGAATGTAAAATATTTAATTCCTAATCAGTTAGTAAATAAAGAGGTTCAATATTTAGATGTTGACAAAAGTAAAATTATCATAGTTTTTTTCTGTTTACCTGTTCGTTCACTCTTATTAATCAGTCCAAAATCAATTTGTAAGTTGACCATATTTCTTTACTGAAGCAAAGAAACAGTTACAGATGTAGTAGATGTAGATATAGTGCTGTGAGATGGCACATAGTTTCTCAGCATTTCAACATGTAATGAATAAAATTGTGAAAACAGGCTATATATAAAGAACATAAAGATTTTAATATATCACATGGGTGAATCATGGTTTTCATATATGTATAATTAATTTTAAGGCTTATCAATGCAATATTACTCTACATTATCATAAATATTTGTAATCACTAATTTATAAAAAGATTGAGATAAAAAGGACTTATTTTTTCATAGATAAACCACACTGTGTTCCCTATTACCCCATCCCTCCCTTTGATACTCTGTCACAGTCAAAGTTTGTTACTTCAGCTGGAGCCATTCTTCTGTTAAACCTATGTCATGGTCACCTCGTGAAAAACTAGTGCCATGCATTGACAGACTACTGAGACAGCAAAGATGCAATGGTTTACATCCAGAGACAGTGTTTGTGACACACTGGCAACACATGGTTTTCCAAAAGCGTTCTGGAATATTACTGTTTTCTGATATATGCCCTGAAACCCAAATGCTGTGGCATCAGACAGTGCGCATAACTTTTCCAGCATGTATTACCACACTTGGGATAAGCTGAGACACTCATGTCTCAGTGAATGACAATGAAAATGAACAGGACCAGCAGGTTGAGTATTTTCTGACAGGGTTCATATTTCTCTAAGTATATTCTTCTATTCATTTTAGTCATTAGAAGTTCATTCATCATGACTTTCTGTTTAGTGAAGCAATTTCAAAAAAATTATATAAGAACTGTGATATGCCCATATAACTACAGTTTGAGGTTTGGTGGGGGTTTGGGGAGGGGGTTGATTAATTGTTTTGTCCTGTTTTGTTTTCGGGTTTTTTTGTTTTGTTTTTGCCTGGTTGGTTGGTTAGTTGATTGTTTTCTTGCTAAAACCTAATTCATTCTGAGGCACAAAAAATTAAGTGCTTAAATTTTTTTTTATATTTCAAATCTGACATACAAAATTAAATAATTGAAATTTAAAAACTAGGAAGTGCTTTAAAAGTGTTGCATTTTTTTTTCTTCTAAATCACTTCTACACTAGATAAAGTGGATGCTTTCTTTGACTTTACTATAAGACTTTTCATACTAATTTATCTGTGGCCATTTTATGCCACCAATGCTGTCTAGAAAAGAACTTGCTTACAGGAAAAGAATGAGGCATGGCAGATTAGTTGTAAAAGATTTTCACTTTTCACAAAAAAGAAGGAAAAACAAAAGAACAAAGTGAAATATTTAATAGAGAAGATTCCACTGCTATACAGCTAGAGCCACTGCAGTGAAAGTCATTTAAAATTGTATTGTGAGAGATAGCTTTCAATTCTTCAAAAGAATCCAATTTTGAAAAACCCAGAAGTGAAACAATATTATTACAATGGAAGATTAGTTTCTATAAGCTATATGGGACACAGAATCTATGAAACCTTATCAAAACTATTTTAAAGCTCATAAGTACAAAATATCTAATATTTGCTGTTCTTTATGGGTAACTACCGAACTGTGCAACTACAAAAAAACTTCGACATTCTGTTTAACTCAAGGCTACATGAAAAGTGTACTCCATTTTATTTCATGTGGTAAGTCCAGGAGCCTCACTATAGCCCCTCCATTACTGTGAAGTAGAAGATTTTGGGTTCAAAAATGAAGACCAAAGGTATAGTTCAATCATTGAAAAAGCTTGAGAAATATTCTCACAAAGATACTATGCTACATTTAATATATATACTTGATAAAAGGACAAAATAATTCAATTTTAACAACTCCAGGTAACAGTAGCAGAGTTTTGCAGTTGTCAGTGCCATACTTAAACTTAAAAAAATATGTAAAAAACAAGATCTGCAGCATCAAGCTAAAAGTTACATGAGAAGGCAAAAGAATAAAAGTCATAATTCTTCATGAAGAGGAAAAAGAAGATCCATTATTTTAGGAGACTTAAGGGAGTATGAGGAAACTAAAATATCTACAGTGGTTTTGTACCAAATCTTAAGGAAGTTCCAGCCATTGCCCTACTATTGTCAGGGACAGATCAGAAGTGGAAGAAAATGTGGTTATTTTTTAACTTGTGTCATCAGCTGGGGAATTAATATTTTATTATAGTACCAACTTAAATTTCAGATCTATAAATTATTTTTTCTCCAGATTGTTCTACATAAGGGAACCTTTATAAAAGTGACCTCCCATTTAATATAATAGTACCATCTGCAGAGAAATAAATTACTTAACCAGGATGGTAGTTAAAAAATATAATATTAGAGTTTTAAATGGCTTTTAAAACCTTGTCAAGTCTAAAATGTACATACTTTATAGTTAGTTTTTGGTATCACACAAAATACTATACTATTGAATGAAACAGTATTGCTCCTTAGTGATGGGCATATATTATTTAATGGTACCTTTTTTGTTTTAATATGAGGCTGTGAGTTCAGCATAGTATCTTTGTTCTGTTTACATTAAAGGTTGTCATGAGTTGTGCAACACAACAGAGTTATTTTTTGGTTCTAAGTCTGAATTGTCTGGAAATTCAAGCAAAATATCACAGAATACTCTGCTTATGCAGAGTCCAAAATCTTTACCATGGTGGTTGGTACACTTGGGTTACTACATAACTTTCCTGTATCTGTTGCAGGATTTGAAGAGTGCAATGCAATATTGAGCACAATCAAATGAAAGTACCTGATAGAGCATTATACAAGTAGAACCACTGAAACATTTGTATAAATTGAAGTTCTGTTTCTAATGCATAATGAGCTGCCCCTCACAACTGGCAATTCAAAACTCATTGTTCTTTTCAAGTACTGTGCAGATTCTTTAAGAGCATTTTAAATTAATCACCGCATTTTCCACATGAACTGCAATAAATCCTTCCTCCTAGTCAGTCTATCTCGTTCCCCACAAAGAGCTTAAACTGTAAAAAGCACTTTGCACCTGCTGTTAGGCGGAGTGTGTCTTGCTAATAAAACATTCTAAAATTATATTGCAATAGTCAGCTTCTGTAAATTAAGGTTGGGCTGTTGGGCTTAGTGAAGTTTTACTGATTTACAGCTACCAAGGTTCTGGCTATATGGTTTCTCCAATAATTACTTATGTTCAGTCTGCAGAGAGAGATCTCATTCTGCTTTTTGAGAGTTTATTTGGATCTCTTATCTTCTTGTCATTTCAGAGTGCCCTTGATATATGATCCACAGACAAACACAGCAATGCAGAATTCATTGAAAACTGGTGGTTGTCTCCTATTTCACAATGATAAGATCAAAAAATTAATTAGTATAAATTCACTAAAAATGTCTCTGAGCTTGCTGTGTTTTTGTTTTGTTTTGTTTCTGATTCAATATGTTCTCTACATGCAGGAATAGCCAGTGGCAAAGGCCTTAACAGGATAAGACTTCGAAAGAAGTGTTGTTAGAAAACAGATATCATTGGTAAAACAGTCATACAAGCTTTTGTGAAGTAGAAGGTAAGTTTAGAAAACTAAATATAGATTTAATTGACTGGAATGTGTTGACTTTTTCAGCCCATTTTTCTTGTATATCTTCTTTGATGATAAATCCAAACAAAAGGAAGCTTTCTGGTCCTACCAGTCTTCAGCTTACGTGCAATTGTGATTGTCTAGTCTCTGAGCTGAATACTAATGAGAATTTTCTGTAATTTTAAAGTTCTCAAGTTCTCTCTCTCTTTAGTTCTTTGAGAAAGGGATAACCAAGAAAAGACGGGGGGGACAGGGAAACAAAACAAAACAAACAAAAAACAAACCCAAACAAACATCCAAAACCAACCCATAAACATGCAAGAACCAGTCCATGGTTGATCATATGACTGAACTGGGGTGGATGAGCCCTCTGTAGCCTGTATGCAAATAGACCAACGTATTTTTTCAGTTTTCCTTATGTAGTGACAGTTGTCTTGTCCTTGCAGGAGATTTTCCCAAGAATAAAAACTAATCTGATGATTACAAATGAAAATGAAACAGTGAATGAAAAGGAAAATTATATGGTAAACCAGCATTTTTGTTGCTATAATTAAAATACATTTCTTCTTGTTAACAAATGAGATTTTTACTATATTTATGATTGAAATTACTCTCCTGTTTGGACTACAGCTATTTCATCAGTGTACATGGAAGTAGGAACAGCTAGGAAAAGGAATTCCGTATAGAAACACATTAACATATAAGCGTCAAGAATAATTAGTGCATTATGCTATTGCCCTTTTATTTTCAGGATAAGAAAACTTTATGCTTAAGAAGGCACAAACTTCTCTAATGTCAAAAGACTAATAAATCATTGTTTAAAGTACACTGAGGACTCTCAATCTGGCATCTGAAGAGAAGAAAAATTGCTTTGATTTTTTATCCCTTTTGATCTTTTATTTCTGCTGGTATTTTTCATACGCATTAAACAAACTCCTATTTCTCAGTGAAATGACAGCAATGAAACGTCCAGCCATTTTTCAAAAGTAACACTTTTTCTATTACACCTATCATTGATAATAAGTGTATTACGAATAGCAGGCAGGCAGAGCATTAAACTAGTTTAAAGATATATTAAAAAGATGTCAAAATACAGGGAAGATAAGCGTTCTGAAGCTATACACTAATAAAGCCATAAAAAGAAAGCAGGGAAGAAAAAATTCCTTATTTCAAAATTCATCTTAATGGAGGAGGAAATAAAGGGATTGAACTTTAGTAAGTACTAATAAATTGCTATGAGTGTAATTCACCCATCAGAATAAGAACTGTGAAAGCCTCATCAGTCCCCATGCACAGAAAACTAAGACATAAGGAATGCAGTTCTATAACTGAAATGCCGATGAAATGAATTCTTCTCACTCCATATTTGGAAAGGAGCAGTTCAAAGAGAGTATTCATTTTGAAAAATTTGCAAAGTATCTTGTGTTTCCTTTTACCTAAGAGGAAAATGAAGAAGACCTGCTGAAAAACTGGAATAAGATGCCCAAAATCTGATTCATCTTGGTATTTCTAAGCATGGAAGTGTTTTTCAGGGTTTTTGTTGTTTTTGTTGTTTGTTTTGTGGGTGTTTTGCATGTGTTTTAGAGAGATTGTACCTGAGACAAGGTTAGAAATACAAGTCTGGGAAATGAAGATTTAGAGCTTTCAGGAGCATAATATAGGGTAGTGTCTCCATGACAGACCTGAGAGATGCCAGGATGCTGATGCAGAAGAAGTAAGGCAGTCAGCAGAGCGTAGCCCCAAGGGTCCAAACCCAGTGTCAGGCTGTGCTTCTGCTACTCTGAAGCTCTAGTAGGTCTGCTTTTCAAGCCTTCCCCTACACTTATAGGCTCTAGTGCCTAAAGCATTTCATGTTGCCATTTTCCCTGGGAGGTGGGTGGAGTGAGAGGAAATGAGGCTGTTACTTAACCACTGTGAAAATGTGAATATTTGTTAATAGCCCTTTGCTACAAGTAATTTCCCTGCTGATCATTAGATTTTTATGCAAAAAAAACTCCCAAAACAAACAAACAAAAGACAAACTAAAAAACCCCACAAAGACTACAACCAGAAAAACAAAACACAACAGAGCTTTTTTAGGCTTCTTTAAAAAAATTAAATTGAAAAGGAATATAAATTGACAGGAAGTTTGTCTCCTTGATTAATAAGGTTTGTTTGTATACGTATTATCAATTCATTTGCTGAGGTCACAGTATGCATGAGGATGGTTTTGTGCATACAGAAAACATCTGCTCTAAAGTATGTTGATGTTTAGAAAATATTTACAAAAAATTACTCCCCACAGACCTCTGTTAACTCCCTGTGGATATTTGCAGTCCACACTGTGAAATAGTCCTGTCTGACAGAACCAAAAAGAGTGTGGGCGTTAAATTATTTATGCTCTATGCAATTATAAAATTTCAGAGTAATTATTACAGTATTACCAGTCCAGATAATTCAGAATTTCTTTCAGGACATCCCACATATTGTGTGGGTTCCAAAAACCTACAAACCCTGTGTTTTAAACATCGTAATTGTAAATAATCTTCCTTCCAAGAAGGGTTTCAATACTCTGATTTTTATACAAAACTGCTTTTGAAGAACTTTCAAGCATGAATTTATAGTAGTGTTTATTATTTGCTTTTTAATATTGTAGGTTATGAAAGTGCTAAAGGATCATATCACATAGATCTAGAGTTCATTGCCTTGCTAATGAATTTATTGTAAGAAATGCAGCACTTAAAAAAAATTAGGTACATAATACTAGATATGAATTAAAAAACTGAATCTAATCTTAGTCATAGCAAAAATCTCGTGTTCCAATATTATTTTGTAGATGAATTACTAAAGTGGCTACCCTGAATCCCATATCCATGTGCAAAGGCAGAACCTGCCGCAGGATTTCTAAAATAGAAAATCTTCTCTGGATCTGGAAGCAGTATAGTGAATCTAAGATTCCATTGACTTCTAGTTCCCTTTACAAGACTGAACTTTGAAGTCTCAATATACAGAAGAACAAGAAAGCACTCTTTCAGACTTAAAAAGGGTTAAGTTACAATTTATTTTCTTTTTTGCCTGAGAGTCAAATGGTATAAAATTTTTGTCCATCTTCCATTACTAAAGTAAATTTCTGTTGTTTCTTCAAGAGTACCAGATTTAGAGTCACTCCTTAAAATAAATACAGTTGAAATCTCCCACTGTTAATTTGTTCATTTTCATTAATTTACACCCTGAAAAGAAAATTGAGGTAACTATATGAAGTTCACAAGTCTTTGAGGTAGGCTCTGACAGAAGCCCCTATCTGATCAGTATAGGACATTTTTCTTTCAATGGACTTAGGAGTACTCGAGCAATAATATTTTCAGTCTTATTTAATCACTACTTAAACAGATTCCTAAACCCTTATGATGTAGGCAAGTAACATGCTCTGCTAAAATCTTTTATAAGTTCTTATTTTAAATCTCAGTTCACAGGACGTGGAATAAAGAATATTTTCAACCTTTCATACAGACAATTTAATAGCTATTCTGTCACCATCTTTGTAAAAGTGTCCTACTATGGAGATACCAGTACATAGGTATAGTACTCACTCTAGAAAATGATTAGCCATGTGTATTTAAGTGTTTTTGACTATCTAATTATTTTTATTAGTGTAATATTAAGGTCTTGATATAAAAGTGAAAAACAGTGATTCCTAAAAAACCCTCCTTCTTTAGTATCATCCTTATTACTGTATCTGGATGGAGCCAATGTATGTGGAATATTATGAACAATAAAATCTCTAATTTTTAGGCTGGAATTACATAATTTGGTGATTTCACTTGACTCACCACCATGGACTCATATCATGTAAAAGGCATTACCATTTTAGTGGAACTATGGACTTAATAGAAAACCTTCCTATTAATACTACAGACTGTCTTGCACATCACAGTTATGACTTTCTGACACACTATGCAGAACAATATTTAAAGAAAAATAAAGGAAAAGTAATTGTAAGCAGGCTTTTAAAAGACTGATTATTTAACCACTTTTATAAATTTGCTCATCCTACTATGTAGGAAAATGAAATCACTTGGACACATAGTTCACTATTTGGTGTAACTGACGCAGATGAGACCTTTTTATAAAATACGTAGATTTAGACTCTGAGGTTGTGGTTTCCCAGTCAGAACTGAGCCGGGCTTATTATCAAATATTTCATCGTTTCATCAAAGCCAAAATATTTTTCAGAAAAGCATACATATATACAAAGATTATAAGGGGAAGGTTTGCGGTCTCACTCCTCCAAGTCAGAAAGGAAAAAAGGAATGAAAGGAAGGAAAAGAAAACAAGCCAAACAAACTTTGAAACTTGAAAGCTATCATGATGGATGAAAATAATTCTTAAAGTCTTTTTGCCCATGAAAAACAGTAAAGTATGTGGATTTGTAGACTGAGATTTATAATGTAGAGAATAAAAGTATAGAACCAAATTGAATATCGATATCCAAAAAGTTGGCAAAGACAGCTTAAGTCTACACCAGAACTATTTCTGAAGGTCATTTAAACATCAGGGAGGTAAGAAAAGTTCATTTGGTGAAATTTGTTAATTTTGAGTCACTGTCTAATAAATTTAATTACTTAAGGTTTTAGTTCAACTCCTCTAACATTTTTTGCCAGTTTTATTGACTCTTAAATGAACCATTCAAAATATCTTTCATTTAATGAAATTTGTTTGGAATTACACCAATTCACTTCCATTCATACCTTAAATTTTATTTCGGTGGAATATTGAGATCCCAAAAATGTAGAATGAAGGCCAGCAAAAGGAAGAGCTAAGATTCTCCAGAGTGTCAAATCAGAAAGAGAAAAGCACAGTTTGTGACCTTGGAGTCATAAGATCATGTCTCATTATTCCTGGCAGTGAATCATTTTGCTGATAACTAAAATCTGACCTACTATTTTATTACACTTGACACTCTTAACTCATTTACTATCTACTAAAATACCGCTGCCACACTACAGTGAGAGTAAAAAAAAATAAAGCATGAATTCTTTTAATTTAAAATATTTATTTGGAGAAAAGAAATCTATGTTGCTTGCAAACATACACTACGTTTTGGCAGGAATTTTGTGGGGTTATATACAACCAGAAAAACAAATGAGCAAGCATTTCTTTGACAGTATTTCAGTACATTGTAATAAGCCCATATCAACTAGCTTATTTTTGTATGGTATCTGCTACTACTCGCATGACAAATGCTAGAAAAGAGAGTTGTTAAGCCTTTGAATAATGATTTATTTAAAATATGGAAAAAGACAGGCAAAAAGTGAATGCAATGTGCCTGAGAGTTTTTTACACTCATGATGTCAGGTCGCTCAGCCCACTAAGATAAAGGTCTTCTCCCTGTGCCTCAGTGTACTTGCATCTGTGTAATGTCTCTATTACTCAGTTGTCACTCCTACAAATTTTTGTTCTGGAGAGCTATAGGTTTCCAGCCTCACATGAACACCATTCATTCAGTGGCCCCACACAAATGTCTTCTCCCACTGCATTTGTAATGGTATTCAGTACTTTTGCAATGAGATTATTTGCTTAATTACTGGTACAAATTTAGAAGCCTGTACCTAGTCATCAAAAAAAAAAATAATAATTTTCTTCTTGACTGGTTATTTTTGCTAAGATTTATCCTCACAGTACTCTCATTTACCTCTTTGTTATCAAAGACAATCTAAATGATAAAAAAGTGTGCCTCTTATAGCAAGTATGCACATGTGTGTTATACACAGAGTGCCATATGTAAGCTAGCCCACCTGGAGAGAAATAAGTAGCTGCTTTACAATGAAAATTTTCTGAAGGCTCTTTTGACCATCAGTAAAAATCACAGAAAAAGATGACTGCACTAAGCCAGCAAAACTCTTCAAGAACAAGCCCATGAGTGTCGGAGAACACTGTCTCAAAGGCTGCCAAAACAACCAGGCAGAAACGGACAACTACATCAAAACTCACAAGTTCGTGTTTTAAAAGATGTTTTGTAGTATAGTTACTGATTTATTGTATTAGATAGATAGCTATTCCCCTTGTATTTGTATGCTGTATTCTGATTGGTGGTGGTTACCCAGTTACCGGTTTCCCATTGGCTGTGTATTCCCTATTTTTCAATTGGCTGGCTTGTGATGTAACCCAGCATCATCATGTGAGGCTGGCCACACCCCATCTATTCCCCTCCTTCCCTGTAAGCCCTTCCCCTCCTTGCTGCATTCTGCCCCCAAACTCCTCCCACTTTCCAAGCTCCTCCCTGAACCTATATAAGTCCCATGCTCCCATGAATAAAGGAGTTCTAGCCTTCACCCTACCATCAGCTGGGAACGTTTTCCTTTCTTTCCCTCCGACACGCGGCACATCAGCAGAAATCAGAGGTGTTGCTAGAGATGCTATTTTAATTGCCATTGAGCTGGATTTTTCTATTTTCTGGATTTTTTTGTTTTCCTAGGCTCTTACTATCCTTGTTCTTCTATACCAAATGAAGGATATTTTGCTTTGCCAAAATAACCATATATATATTCACTGCATCTACCATGAATATCTTAACAGTATGGATGTCCTGGTCTGGCTTTAAAATATGTAAAAAATATTATTTTAGTAGAACTGGATCAGGGAGAAATTACATGGACAGTTATCCTGAGGTGGGGGTCACATCTGGATAAAGAACAGCAAAAATCTGCAGGTAAACAGAGCTCCTAACTTTTTAACATATTTTGGCTGTAACCACTTCAGAAGAATACAGCTGATCAAATATTAACACACAGCTCTGTCAGAATGATTCATCAATATTATTAATCTTGTGAAGCCAAGTCCATTTTATCCACCTATTAACCAAAATCTTTACCTTTCACAATCAAGTACCTAATACATATGTGAGCTCTGGGGTAGATATATGTCCAAAATTACTTATATAACCCAGTAAACTACAAACCCATATAATTATCCAGAGTGCAAAACCCCCAACCTTTATGGAAAACAGCAGTCCTTGAAGAGCATGCAAGACAAAAAAATGAGAGACACTGGCACACTAATCTCAAATTCAGTAACTGTTTTACAGCCACTAGGACTTAAAAAAGGACCATCTTCATGGTATGGATCTGTTAAGAGAAAGTTTGTGTTCGTCTGATTATACTCCCTAGGTTATAATCAAGACATTGATATTGTCTTTCCTTCAGTATCATCACAGTCTACAGACAGAGAAGACTAATCAAAATCATCCTCCTGTCGAGACGTGACCACAGTAGACATTTTAGATCCAAGAGGTAAGACCAATACTTTTCCCTTAAAAAAAGGAATAGTATTTATCTATAAATGACCAATATGTAAATACAAATGTTATATGGGAGAAATATGAAGAAATAATATTTTTTTAAAAAAAATTAGAAGTGTTTACAAATTGGTTTGTAACAGGTTAATAAAGTAATTTATCTCCCCTTTTTTTGTTTTTTTTTTCCACTTCTAACTATTTGTTACTCTCTACTTTTAAAAACAGACATTTAATTGCATAGTCATCTTGCCAGTTTATAGATTTTGGATCAGAGTGAAGTCTAACCAGCTACAAAGGATATGTTGGGGGTTTTTAGAAAACTCTTTAAGGATCATGTGAATTTTTTTGAGTAATTCAGATTTTATAATGAACATGTAGTTATAATATGGGGGGGTTACATAATAGTGGTGTCCACATAGAATTTCACACACATGAAATCCAACTAGTGCTCTGCTTTTGATAATGTTTTTCAGCCACTGTAAATCACCCAGGAAAAAAAAAAAGTACTTGGAATGTTTTTAGTAGTGCTAAACATCTGTAACGATTAACCCAAGATTAAGCTATGGATGTCCAGATATTCAGTAAATTTATATAATAAGCTCAATTATCTGGATAAGATACTGCAGCTGACAATGTTGACTTCTTTCTTTCCATTTCTGCCTCAATAATGTATTAGTAAAATACATGTATTGCAGAAGAATGTAATAATACATTTCTTGATATAAATGAAGTGTTTTGGTAATAAAATGTGCAATATATGCACATTCTTCTACCTAGAGAATACATTTTTATCAATAATTATATGCAGTCATTGTACAGTGTAATCAACTTTTAGTCTATTTTAACTCATTGATTGTGTTTTACTTTTAACTAAAAAATATTCATTGCTATTATTAAATTTTGATAAGTGCTGAAATTTTCCTTTTCTTAGCGAGAAAATCAGTGTACGTTACTTTTACTAGCATGATCAAAGCCTTTACATTTGCTTTCTTTATGGTATATTGCATACATGAAAAGGCTGTCCATTGACCACATTCAAAACCTATGATAGAGTAGAAGCAGCTGAGCATGTCAATTTTCAAGACTAGCTACTATCATAGGTCTGTCAAACCAACAGTATGTGTTTGGCACTTCAATGGCGAGAGCAAAATTGATAGTTGGAAGTCAGTGAGGAAATAGGGAGCTTCCTAAATCTTCTCCAAATATAAGCTTTCACTTAGTAGTGATTATTTCTCCAAACCAGTTCAGCTATCCGTAGTGGTTTCCAAGTGACTAAAATATAAGGCAAGTTTTTTTTCAGAAAAAGTTCTTGAAATTTACTTAAGCCATGATGTCCTATTTTCAGATTCAGACACCACAGAATATTTATTTCTTTCTTGTTTCCTAATTCTGTCACTGAAGGATGATCTTGGTAGATTAATTTCTGCATCCTTGACCTTGTTTTAGTTGATAGTGTGAAATAGTCTTTTTCCTTCTTACCTACCACTATCTTTGTGATGGCTTAACCTTTTTAGCCGTTCCCATTCTTATGCCATTTTTAATATAATTTCATTTATTAGAATTTATCTTATCCTTACAGTAATGACATAAAGACTTGGGACATTGAAACAGGTTAGGAAAAAGCAAGCCTTGTTTGCATCCATCAAAAGGGAAAAATAATGATGATTAAAAAAGTCTTCCTCAATATATTAAGGTGGATGAAAATTGTTCTTGATACGCGATCACTCTTATCCCAGCATAACAAGATACCTGTCTTGGCAGAAGGAAATTCCTAAATGTGATTTCAAAGTACAAAAGGGTTTGCAAAAAAATTTTTTTTCTGAACTGTTTACAAAATGATATTCTGTCAGAACGAGCTATTGCTCTGGAGTTCATGTTAAAGAAAATATCATAGCATGTGATACTTGTGAAGCAAGAACAGCCAGCAGCTCCCTTTTCAGTGAGCTCTTGTACTCTCCACTATTTGTGGCAAGTTCAGCTGCACAGCTGAGGTGAGTGCATAGGATGGGTCATTTCTCACATTCGCCAGAGGTGGTTTTCCAGCCTTTAACTTAGCACTGCTAAGTAATCTTAGTTTCTGAAGCTGACAGGCTAATAACGTTTCATATGTTTCTTTGATGACAAAAATACCTTTTCTTACTTTGGAAGTCTCAACACTGATTTATTTTTTTCTGTTTGGTTGGGCGTTTTGGTTTTTTTTTTTTTTTTTTGTGTTTGTTTTTGTGTCAGCACTCTCCAAGCATCCTCCTCAATAACTGGCTTCTGTGAAAGCATCTATTAAATATAGAAACAGAAGTTTCTGACATCATCCTTTTTCTCTTTCATGACAAGACTACATCCTCTGGAATAAACTATGTAGTATAGTCTGAGAGTAAATAAAACTAAGTGTCTTTCTATTCCACTTAGATGCTACTGCTTTGTAAAGTCATATTATAATACATAGCCCAAAAGCAACTTTGCAAAACAGCTATTTTTCCAAGCCTTTTTTTCTTTTTCATTTTGTAGTTGGTAGATCATCCACATCTGAGCAAGTGAAGCTCAGGGTGGGGCTTTTTTTGCTGTCAACTAGCCATTCTGTTTCCTATATATTTTCATTTTAAATAGAGCATCATCAGTAGTGTTCATCTCAAACAGTGGTTTTAATGGTTGAATGCTACTCTGTGCTTTATAGTTAAAGTCACTGATAAGCTAAAACTGACAACTTTCTCTCTTTTTAAGGTCAGCTTTGTAGTAAAAAAGTGCAGTTAATTAAAAGCATAATACATCTTTAACATACTTCTCTTTAACTCAAGTCTGGGATTTGAAGCTCTTTGTCTTTTAACTAATTTCTCCCATTTCCTCTTTTCCCTGTTTGTGACAGGAAACAGAAATGTATCTGGACATAAAATAATTCTACCACACAGCATTTTCAGAGACAGTGTGATATGAAGCCCACAAAATTTAATCTCATATACAAAGCATCATGCAGTGATACTTTACTGCAGGTGAAATTAATTAAATGTAGGCTGCCTACAGGCACTGCCCAAAGGAGATGCCCGCACAAGGGGTATGGAGGTGCTGGGAAACCAGAGCCACTGTTTTATAGCTGGTGTCTCAGCAGAACTTTACTCTGGGGAATTTGGGACCCTGTGCAAAACAAGAGAGCTCTGGGATCTGCTGATGGGGGGATTTAAAAAACAGTGGCCCAAGCCTGCTACTCCAGACAAGGAGGTGATAACTCTGTGGAGAGTAAAAGTTTGGACTTCATGATGGATGAATATTCAAACAGCTGTAATGTTTTGGGCTGTGTATTGAATCTCAAGGTCTGAAATATTTATTATGATGTCAAATTATTATGCTGTTAAATCCAGTAATCTGGCCTGTAGAAACAAGTAATGGAGATTGTAATGGATAGATGTTCAGACTGTTGTAACATTTTCTATTTTGGGGTTTACGGGGGAAGGAGTGAAATCTGGAGAAGATTTCCATCTTATCTGCTGGAGAGCGAACAAAGTATTCATGAACATATGCCCATGGTCCTACAATGCCAACCCTATTGTCCTGATAAAAATGCAGAGTTTGTAATGTTTGCATGCTAAAGCCATGATGATGTTATAATGGATAAACATTCACAAAGTGTTCTGCAGAAGCAAGATGTGAAAAGTATACATAACTAAACATACCTAACAGGGTTTGGGCAGCAGTGGGCTGTCAGGTGGCCTGTCTGGGAGGGGGCTGTTTCCTCCCCTGTGCCACGTCCAGCCAGTTCAGACATGGGTAGAGTGACCCACAGCACATCAAAACTACCAGCACTCAGAGAAACACAGGATACCTCTTCTCAAACAATTTTCAGAAAGGGCAGTAGACACACATGAGGAGGCACAAAGGAATGGGATATTGTGGGCAAACAGAGAGAGGCACAATCATGGGAAAAAAAGTGCACTGCCACTGGGGGACTGCATCCCCTGAAGGTCCCATGTCAGAGCAGGGGAGGAGTATGAAACAAGGCTCAATGGAGAAAAGTGTGTAAGAAGCAAGAAATGGAAAGAAAAGTCAACACGTAGTAATCCAGACTCCTGTATTGCCCATCACCTCACCAAGGAAATTGGGAGGGATGGAGACTAACATGTGATAAAGAAGTGAAACTGAGACATAGAACAGAAGAAAAAAGGCGTCATTGGTTTTTTTCTTTGTTTGCCTTTTCTATTTTGGCTTTTCAGAAGCTACCTAAAATTCTCATATATTCACTCTTTCATTTTAATAAATATCACTTTCAAACAGCCATTCATTACTGAGAATTTAAAACTGCTACAGTGGATAACTTATGGAAATTGATTTGAAATCCTTCACTCCTTTATCACATAGACATGAATTTCTCTAAGAGAGTTAGCCTAAGGGGGAAAAAAAGAAAAAGGGAAAAGATGTTAAAACAAATGAAATAACTTCATAGTGAGAACCCTGAATAGTTCAATTTTTAAGCCAATGCAACATAATTTTTAACAGAAGCAAATATTTCCTTTTATTACACAGAAATGTTCTTTTTTGAGGTGCACTTATGCAACCTTTAATAAATTAATAAATTTAATAGCTAATAAAATATTTTTAATAATTAATAAAATCCATTTTATTAATTATTCATTTCAATTACACCATCAGAGAATGCAGACTGTCTATAAAACAGTATAATACCATATAAAAATGGAAAAATGTAGACAGAACTTTGTGTATAGAGAAGTGGCCTACATGAAACTTCCATTCCAACTGGCCTAATTCTTGACTGAAAAAGTTGCATTAATGAAATGTATTTCCCTAATACTCTGGGTAATTCAAATCAAAGGATTAAAATTTACCATATCAAGCAGGACATTTAGGTAATTGGAGTCAGTGCTCTCTGTTCAAAAGTAACTGTCTTCAAAGGTACGTTACAAGGATTAATGCATAACTTATAGAATGTTTAGTAAAATGCTGGTGTCAAGAAACTGTAGTTGCTGCTATGTTCCCTAAGTAAATTTTTAAAATAAAATGCATTAGTTACACATGTAGTTTTAGGTCTTGACAGACATGCACATATTTGCATGAGATAATGTGAGATTTTGCTCTACAGAATTATCCTCATGCAAGAATAGTTACTGATTCCCTGTAAAAAGACATATTTTTCTTCCTGGCTGCAAGCCCAAGCTGCCATAAAAAGGCCAGAATATCAGAAAAGCAAAAGCTGGTGCAACAGTTCTCAGGCCACTCACCTGAGACAGTTCTAGGAAGCTAAATATGACCTTGTGCCAAGAGCTAATAAAAATGGCACAAATTGCCTCCAGAATTTTTAGACATTAAGAGCGAGAAGACCTTAACATTTACATGTTATACTCAATTTTAAGGCAACAGGGTCAGAGTACTACTGTATTTCACTGACAGATTTCTATCAAAATTATGAATTTTAAGAACATTCACCTTTTGCTTTTCTGACTGATTCTTAACATTCAATAGTTATTGTTAAAAATACTGCAGGCAAAGCTCTAGGCTATTTTCCTAGTGGTGGTTTTAAATTATTTTCTTTACAGTATGTATTAATAAGCATCTAGTAAACAAAATTAATTTAGCTTTATTTCAATTATATAACAAAGAAACCAAATAGTATTACAGGTGCTCTTTACCATTTTGCTTTCATGAAACATTTAAAATTCACACAGCCCTTCAACTTTGCAGAAAATCCTATCTATAAACAAGACAGATCTTAGTGATAAAACTTGGCTTATATTTGTAAATCAATCCTGCTTTCTCCAACAAGGGTCATTTGTAAGGGGAGCTCTTTCTGGCTTTGAAGTTACCACACAGAAAGGCAGAGACTATTTGTAGCAATTTCTTTGCAGAAAACAACATACACTTTGCAGTGGTAAAGGACATAAAGGTTTCTGTGTAAAGCAGTGTGTCATTTGGAGATCTAGCAGGCAATATCTAAAAAAATTTAAAATTGACTAATGTTTCATTACTGAAGCACTGCAAAAAGTGACATTCCTCGCCCCAGAGTAGTGTGATCTAAATAGGTAAAGCGGTCAAAGGGTGCAAGAAAAGGAACTCTATTATCCTTGCTTTAGATATTAGGAATTAGTGTTCACAAAGATGAAGTACTCTGTGCAAATTAAAACAAAAATGGTTTAGCAAAGACAGAGACACAGAGACTAGACATAGTTTTCCTATTCCTGTTCTAACCCTTAAAATATGAAGTCATCCTAGCTTCTAAAGCACAAGTCCATTGCAATTGTTTCATTTTTTCTTACAGGCAAATGATCTCAACATTATGTGACATTATCACAAATTAAAAGCTATGATAAACAGAAGGAGTCAGGGGTCTACTTGGTTGTCTTCAATTTAGATTGTGGGAAAAGAAGACTTACGGAAACTGTATGAGTTTTACTTTGCAGGTTGAACTGTCGCGGTGGATAACCAATGTAATAAGGTATGAAAGAAGGGTTCTGCAGGGAGCACTGTCACATAAATAATAACAAATTGTTTAATTAGTGTCTAATATGAAGCAAAGAACAAGAAAGATGAGATCTTGGCATGACTTTCAGAGTGTAAATACCTCTGGCGATTAATTTATAACATCTGATTAACCAATCACATTTTTTTTCTTTACAGGCATAAACTAGGTTGTCTTTGATTTGGTTTTGTCCCTTATTTTGAAACTAGAAAAGAGATTCGAAGAAAATTACTCATTTGTTTCATTTTGTTGTGTATTATCAAAATTTGTTTTGATACATGCAGAAGAACCATCATAAAGTTCCTTTATCTAACTCATGTAGGTGAAATATTTCCAATTACAGTACCACAGTTAAGTACATTGAAAATAATTCGTCTTTACACCACTGCAATAGCACTAGTGCAAAGGAGCAGACACTTCAGTTCTGAGTAAATCTTACTAAGCAGTGTCTTCACAAAAGACTCATCCCTGTATTTCTGTGCATTGTCTGCCACTTCCTCTGCTTAAAAAAAATATCTGTTTCAACACTCAAGGAGACAGAATAGTTGTGGTGGTTTGTTACCCTGACTGGATACCAGGAGACCACCAAAGCTGTTTTGTCATTTTCCCTGCCTCAAGTGGACAGGAGAGAGAAAATATAACAAAAGGTTGCAAAGGAAACTTCCCAGTCTGATCATTCATGAGGCTCTCTGACCTTCACACTCCCAACACCATAGACTTTAACTGCTGGGACCAAATCCTCCTTGCAGGAGGTGGCTCCAGTGAGCCCATGGGTGCTCTGCTTGACTGCACACACACACCACTCACGCAGTCAGACTAGGTTTCCTTTCCAGTTAAACCCCAGGTTTCCCCCAGCAGATTCTCAGATGTCTCACTCCACAAAGCAATTTATTCATGGCACAGTAACACAGAAACAGCCTGAGAAGGTGCCTCCAAGGAGGGACTCCCTAACCAAGTCCCCTGGGCTTTTGTACCCTCACAGACTACCTAAGAACAAGCCTTTCTCTTCCTCCAGAGTCCTCTGCTCCTACTGTGTCTCCTAGCATCCATCCTCCTGGCTGGTGCCACTGGTCTTCATGTGTTTTGTTATCCAAAAACATTGTCAGTTCACGACTCCTGCTGTGTCTCCCAGTGTCCAGTCACCTGTCTGGCACTATCCATCTTTGTGCCCTTTTTTAACCAAAGTGTTGGCAGTTTGTGGCCTTTTGTCTTGGGCTCTCACTCAGAGCTCAATCTGCATCTCCAACTGTAGCTTGCATACAAACTACCTGAACCAAATGTATTTCTCAACAAGGTTCATGAGCTGACATAAGGACAGAGAGAGATCACCCACTGATTACTGCCATGGGCAAAACAGACTCAACATAGGGAAATTAGTTGAATTTATTACCAGTCAAAATGAGAACAGGACAATGAGGAGTAGAACAAATCCTGGAAGCACCTTCCCCTTGTTCATTCCCAGGCTTAATTTTATTCCTGATTCTCCACCTCCTCCCCTCACAGCAGCATGGGAAGGCAGGAAATGGAGACTTCAGTCAGTTCATCACATGTTGTTTCTGCTACTGCTTGCTCCTCAGGGAGAGGAGTGCTTTCTCTGCTTCAGCGTGTGGTCCTTCCACAAACTTATCCAATGTGAGTCCTTCCCATGGGCTGCAGTTCTTCACAAACTGCTCCAGGGTGTGTATCTTTCCTCAGGATGGAGTCCTTCAAGAAAAGGCTGCTGCAGCATGGGTCCCCAGACAAGTCCTGCCAGCAAGCATATTTTAACACGTGCTTCATTCTCCACGTGTTCACATGTCTCTGCCAGGAGCCTGATCTAGCAAGGGCTTCCCACAGGGTCACAACCACCTTTAGCCATCCATTTGCTCTGGCATGGGACTCTCTCATAGGCTGCAGGTGGATATGTTCTCCCCCATGGACCTCCATGTGCTGCAACGGCACAGCTTGCCTCACCATGGTCTTCACCACTGACTGCAAGGGAATCTCTGCCTCTTGCCCCTGGAGCACCTCCTTCCCCTACTGACCTTGGTGTCTGCAGAGCTGTTTCACTCACAAGTTCTCACTCCACTCTTCTCTGCCCGTAATTACATCTGCACAATAATTTCTTTTTTTCCTTTTTAAATATGTTATCACTGAGTCATTGATTGATCACTGATTGGTTTGACCTCAGACAGCAATGGATCTGTCTTGGAGCAGTCTGTCATTGGCTCTTTTAGACATGGGGGAAACTTCTAGCAGCTTCTCACAGCAACTACCCCTGTAGCCCCCATCAAATAGAATAGTGAATATAATTTTACATTTCAGAGTATATAAATAATCTTGCAAAATAAATCAAAAAATTTTTCTGTAAGTATAATTTTGCCCTTTTATACAAAGTCACTTCTCATTTCTCACAGCAGACTCTAGGAAGAATGTAATGCCTTTGACTGAATTAAATATTGCCTAGCCCTGAAATAAGTGCAGCACTCTCTATTCTTTCAGACCATGGCACATCATTGTTTGTAGTTAGCATCTCAGAGATTCAATCCATTGCAGAAGTTAGAAAGACACCTTTCTTCAATCTACTGTATGTTTTCTTTTGTCCACTTTTTATTCACTGGATGATGGGCTGTGAATAATCAAAGCTTCCACTGACATAGAAAAAGACCAAAAAAATGCTCTGTTTACGACAAGTCTATTCAGCAATGTAGTGGATATAACTCTGAACTAATTTGAATAAAATAAATTGATAAGCAGAGAAATTCAGGTACTACTCACAAAAGCATACTACTCCAAATGATTTGTTTAGTGTCCTGAGCGTAGACTCACCCTGAGAGACTTTTCTAGATTCATTTAAAGCACTTGGCAAGCAGCATGGCAAATCACAATGTTGGTTGGCACTACAGACCTTATGGCCTTGCAATAGAAATCTTGCTGGTTTCTTCACACCAAAGTCTGCATGATGCCTTCAGTAATTTGCAGTAACATTGATCTTGTTCTGTGGGTTTCTTGCTTCTGCCACCCTGTTCACATAAACACAGGGTGAGATTTTTAGATTCATATTAATAATGAAACAGCAGAATACTGGAGGAAAGGAGCATTCTCTAGATACAATGTCCCTTACCAATACTAGGTAGGATGAAATATGATGAAAGTGTAAATATGAAAGAGAACAATAATCAGGTAGTGAACATTATTTCCCACTAATTACAGTCATAAGCAATCTGTGATGTACCAGAGCAGGGAAATATCTTCTATGGGAAGTGTATTCTTGTTAGCAAGTGAGCATTAATGCAGCATAACAAGTCTTGCTTAAAGCTGTTGCTGGAAGCCCCATGCTGTTATCCATATTCTGGATGCCTCTCATAAAAATGTTGACTGTGAACTTCTTGTTCCAGAAACTTTTTGGATTGTATGGTTTTCTCAGTTATAAGGCACCATTTGGCCTTACTATGGAATTTTCTGAAGTGGTCACAAGAGAAGAAGAAGGATTAAGTCTTAGTGTAATTTTCATAAATATACATTCAGATTCATTTCATTGACTTCATTAGGCTTATTTTGGCTAAAACCAGAATTTTATTAGCATCTTTTACAGACACAGCAACTACTGGTATCTGCAGCACAGAACCCAATTACAGAAAGTAATCTCTAACATCCCTCTGTCAGTGAAAAATTTGGGTAAATAATACCAGTCAAGTCAAAAGACGTTATGCCAATGGTTTTAGAGGAGCCAGGTTTTTACTGCTGGACTGTAATGATCATCAACATAACTTTAGTTTGAAAAGAACTTTATCCCATTTAAATGTCATTTTGAAAATGAGATTCTTAACTGTCAGGTCACATTTTATTATTTATCTATGTTTCACTGAATATTATCCTGTTGTAACAAAAATAAAACTTTACTTTTTGCCCTTAATATCCTTCAGGTGATATTGGTCGTCTACCATAGTTGCATATTTTTACTCATGTAATCTTTCTCCATCAGTCAACACCTCCATCATAGACATATACCATTAGTTTTCTCTCAACTTCCTGCATAGTTAAAATGCATGTGCCATAATAAGACAGCAAAATTTAACTGTAATGTAATTTTTTTTTGAAATTAAACACATTGTCAGTCTGTTCTCTGTTCTACAGCCATAGGATGTGGAATATAGGAACATAGGATTTTGGAGTGGTTTTTTTTTTCAGAATTATGAGTTTATAGGTTAGCTTACTTGTGCCTCCATTACTTTGCTTTGCTTTTTCTGCCCCCAACCTTCTTCCAGCACTGCTGATGAATTTGCTACACATATTTGCATTAAAAGAGTTAGATATTTGAGACCAAACAATTTTTTTTTATTTCCATTCACTATTTTTTTTTTTACTTTTACTTATTTTCACTCAGATGGCTTAACAAAGCTGAGATCCAAGAAAAAATTGAACACAAATCTGACTGAGATGCACAGAAGTAATTTGCCTGTAGTAAAATGTTCTGATTTTCTGGGTTTAATATCACTTTGAATATCATGATAATAGTGTTCATAGCAGCAAGTACACTCAAAGAGATGTTCTGATATTTAACAGATTGCAGATCCGCAAAAGTTTGATGTCTTTGTCAGATTAATCAAGCATTTAAATTGCTCATGTATTTCTCAAGAGTAGTGTCTCATACTATATTGGTACATGTGCAATTATTCTCAACTGTAAAACATTTACTACCTGATGAAGAAAAGTTCACAGTTTTAACAGTACATGGACTCTTTGTGGTACATCTCGTAGCTGTGTAATTGCACAATATTGTTATTTGAAAAACTTTTAAGTGGGAAAATAGTAGCCAGTAGCAAATAAAGCTTGTATATCTAGAGCCCTAATAAGGAAAGGAACATGTATAAAAAATTCTGGTGAAACGTTGATCATTAAAGTTCATTTTCAGAAACAATATAAGTAAGGATTACTCTTTAATTATTTCTTTAATAGAAAGCATTAGTCAGACAAACATGTAAGATAAGAACACTAGTTCAGCATTGTGTTTTCTGCTAGAGTAGGAACTCCTGTACTTTAATTTATTTGTTGCCCTTCCCTTCTGAAAACACGCTTTAGTGGTGAGCTGAAGACTACAGTGACTGTGAAAAACACTATTTTACAGAAATACTGCTGCAACTTCTGTCTTTAATTTTTCCCAGAAAGGCACACAAGTTTGTGCTGATTTCTTCATACAGAAATAATAATATTACCAGGTGGAACACAACAATGATTTCTATGATTAAATACAATCTATGAGAGGTACTGGTTTTGCATCAAATATAAATGAAGATAATGAAGTGAACAATTAAAGAACTTTTCAAGACTGGCTGATAACTGATTGATGCATGAGCCTTTTGCCTTAGGTTTTCACAAGCATCACCCATTCCATGTGCTAGCTTAAAGCTAGAGGGAAATCTTAGATCTATTGTTTCACAAAGGCTTTTTTAGGGAGCTGCTGGTTTGCCCTCATACGGTACAAACTATAACAAATGTTTCTGGTTGAACAGAGATTGTCACACTGTCTATCTCAGTTACAAAGAGACAGATGACTTGTCTCTGTTTCCTTTGACTTCTCATTCCAAGCACACTGCTTAAACAGAATGCTTGCATGCCTGGCAAGCCCTAGAGAGCTGTAGTAGATTCATATCTGTGGAAATGTGTTGACCATCAGCTTTCTGATCATGCAGATAAGCAGAAACTATATTTTTACCTTATAACCAACTCCCCCTTAAAACCCAAACTGTGAAGTTTCCACATAGATCCATCAATAACCTACAAAACATTAGATATTTTTGGTGACATCAACATACTTCCGGCAGATTACATAGGCAAATAAATACTGCCTGTTGAAGTTCTAGTCATTCAAGTCTTCTTTACAATCCAAGTGAGCCTCATATTTAAGAATATTTCACTGCTGCAATTGCATAGCAGAAAAATACATCACTTCTACTACAGGAAACAGCAAAGAAATTTACCTTCTTTGGCCTTATTGACCAAAATATTCATCCAAGATTCAGGTTTATTAGGTTTCTTTAAGGCAGAGAAATCATATCTGCCTGTTTCATGATAAGAGTATAACAAAAATTTCAAATTTAATCAATTCGGAAAGTATGAGATGGAGTAGGAATATGTAATCCAATAGGTAAGGTATTACCTTCCCACACTCTATATTTTAGCAAACCCATTTATTCATTTTATGTGGCTGCTTCTAGGAACATGAACAAAAATCTAGAACTCTTTCCTTCTCCAAAGTTTTATCATAAGAGATTAACAAAATATTTTCTGATTTATTTTCTTCTTGGTCTCCAAAGTTGTGTAGAAAGCAATGAAATAGGAATTATCTTCTTTTTTTTACAACTTGAGAAGCCAGAGAAGCGAGCTTAATTATCTTGCTGAGGAAACCACTGAAGCCAGCACACCAACCTTTTGGGATCATTTAATCAAATATTTGCCTTTTACTTATAACACAGCCTACCTTATCCAATTATGTTTCAATGGAGTAAAAGAAGACAAATTCCAGGGTAGTGTAGCTGGAAATTCAGTATACAATGTAGATCTTCTAATTTCAATCATACCTAAGCACTACGCCATTCTTTATAAAGGAGCACTCTGTCACATTTATTAAATACTGAACAGCTCTAAATCAGTGCATTTTAGGTAGGAAAAAAAATCCTGAATGCAAGTAGGATTCTTAAAAGGCAGCCTTTGCCTCTGAAAAGAGCAGCTGCTAATATTGGGATAAGCCACTCGCCAATAATGCTACAGAGAAGAGGTGAAGTCCAGTGGAAGGTGTGTTTCAGGCATTCCTTCCCTCAGGCATCCTCCATGCAACTTTCTTTGGTATGATGAAACTGCTGCTTTGGTTTGTAGAGAACCTATTTCTGAGTGTTAACTCCCTCTCCTTTGTGTTGTGGGAACTGAGCTAGTCAGTTCTGGTCAGTGCTTACACTTTGAAGCAACCATATGTTACACTCTCATGCATATGAACTCAAGCAGTTAAAAAAGCCACAAAGTACAGATACAGAAGCAAACTGTGGTGTTGGAGGTTTGTGGGTTTCACAGTATTGAGGTTTTAATTCATGTGTTTTTATGTTACAAACATAAAATAACTTGATAATTGAAAAAATAAACCAGTTTCTTTCTTCTTGTCTATGTACTTATGGCACATTCTGATGTGCCATAAGAAGAGAACAAAAATAATTATAGAACATAGTAAAAATAAAATTATTTATCACGTAGAAAGACTTTTCCAACTATATTATTTTTGTTCAGTGCTTTAGGCAAGAGCATATGTTAATAAGGTATGAAGTCCTCACACCTGGGACAGTGTTTATGTATCTATATAATGCCTAGCAATGTGATATTCTGGTGTTTGCATTTTTTGTTTTCTAAATAACTACTGGTTACTAATCCTCTTTACCTTCAACAAGACTGAAAATAAAGAGCTTTTCCCTCAGAATGGGATATTTGAATAACATTCTCTAAGTGACAGTCTTCTTGGACTCTGTGACTGTCCTACATACTTCTGTTAGGCATTAAAACTCTGAGAGATTCTCATCAATACTAATGTGAATTGTATCATAAACACACTGAAAAAGAATCTGAATAGCAAATGAAAGCCAAGCAGGTGGATGGACAATGCAAAGAAGGAGCAAGTCATTGTTAGTCAGCAGTGCAGGCAATGGGCTCTGCCACTGAATCTTAACCACTGTGAATCTCATGTGAATTATTTAATTATTATGGCTCAAGTGACACCAATACAAGCAGGTGCAATACTGAAAAAAATTGAGCAGTTCTATAACAAAAAAAAAAGCCACATGGACTTATCAAATACATTTTGACATTTCCCCATTACAGTACTTTCAGTTAAAAAGAGAGATACATTTTAAACTGAAAGCTCTGTAGAATTTATGTTTACATATTTATAATATATATGTATACATTCTTCTTGAAATATTAATATAAATATTAATATTTATATGCAGATTCTGTATAAATACTATTACAGTTATTTTGACCTTCATCCAAAAAGAAAAAAAAAATCTTCTCCTGTTATTAAATCCTTTCAACATTGCAAAATACTGCTCAGTGGTGAATCTGAAAACAAATGGTTGTATTTAATAGTAACTTTGAAAGTAATTTTTCTCAATTGGAGAGAAAACTGCTAAGGAGCTGGATCTTTGATCAGGGTGTCACAGATTTGCATTTTCTTAAAGAAATACAGCTTGTTTCTATTCCAGTCTCATATAACTAGAGGCATTTATTGTTATAACCTTCAAAATGCAGCATTAAGAAATTATAACCATTTCAGCCTAGTGCATCTGCACTTCAAAATACTGGTGATTTGAATAATTTAAGACCCAGGACCAGGATGTGTGAATTTGTATTTGTCAAATTGTATTACTTTGATTTACATGTATCTTAGATGGGCTTATGCTGTACAAAGTACAGCAAATCATGAGAGCTGAGCTTTTGTAGATAGACACTTGTTTACTCATGGAAATGCACTGCAGATAAAGCATAGCTTTAAAAAAGTGCCTCTACTACAATCACACTTGGGATATTTATCTCTTACCTACCAATATATCTGGCACAACACAGAGACCAGTTTCCTTCAAATGCATTCTGGTCATGCAACACTTATTTTCAGAGCTTCATGCTGCTGAAGAACAAGTGCTTCTGTACACAAGTCACACAGAATAGGCTGGTTGAAGCTATGAATTTACAGGTAGATTTTTAAAATTGCTAAATAAGGTCTTATTAAACCTAAAGACAAATCCACTTTGCATAAAATACATGCTGTAAAAATATGTATTAATAATGCAGTTTTCAAATTGGTTTATTTGGAGTTATTTTTGGATTTTCTAAGATGTACTTCTGTCTATCTTTAAGCATTGAAAAAAAACCCCAAAAAATTTGCTACAGGAAAGATCTGTTTCACACAGAGAATGATTACATGCAACCTTTTCTTATATTCAACTAATTTTTGTGTGTGTGTGTGTGACTATAGATTGTTTTTTTAAAAGGACTCTTAAAGCAGAATGGATACATTGTAATAATAAAAAATGAGAAACCTTCACTTTAGTGAAACTAAAGCACACATGTACAATCACTAGTTACCCATTAGCAATTGTAAAGCTTATTTGTCTTTTTGCTTCAAGACTAGATTTTCAATAACTTAGAATATATACAAAAGAAAATTTCCCTCAGCATCTTTCTCTGATTTTATGTCAGTTCATGCTTAGACTGCTGACAGTGGGACTATGTGGCTCTACAACACACATGCTTTTCACATGTCAGCTGTGTAGAATGAGAGCACAATATATGGATTAACTATTGCACAATCACCAGCATGAGGAGGGAAGCTAATTCTGCCTCCCATCTAATCTCTTCACTAAACATTATCAGGGAGCAGAAAATATGAGTTCCTCTGCAAAGGTTGCAGATTAATCAAGGCAACTTCAAGATTTCATTTTATCTTCTTTTCCTTCTCTTTTCCAACATATGTGTACATCACTTCAAAAAGCATCTGCACAAGATCTTTTTGCTTCCTTCTCCCTCTAGGATACTCTTATTCAGGCCAGCACTCTACAGTAACTCAACATTAATTAGATGTATTTTGTCTGAATAATTCAAGTAACAACAATTCATTTTGTGAGATGGACCAGTTTCCACAGCATCAAAACAATGGAGGGTTCTCAGTGAGTGCTCCCCAGATGATAAACCCATAGATGTCTGCTTCTCTATGTGCTGACATTTCACAAAGTTATGGTAGATTTTTTTCAAATGTATTTCATTTGAAACTTCCTTAGCAGAACAAATGACTGGAGCTTTGGCATGTTTTCTACAGTAAGACACTGAGTTTGGCCACCTCATTTCAAATGCTGCATGACTCAAACCTCTGTAGAATGGACTGAAAATGTGATGTTAAACTTGAGTGTTTAATAGTGCAGGAAGGAACATGGTGACAAACAGTAACCTGATCTGAAACTAGATGTTAAGCTCTGAAAATCCTAATTCCCCCTGCACAGTCTTTCATCTTGGCTTCTGTTTCATTTGTGCTTTCCTCTTTTTAACTGCCTTGTCCAAGTTTATGGAGTCTCCCAAGCACATCTGATTTCTTTCCCCTCAAAGAGAATAAAAGAAAAACGAAAAAAAAAAAGAGTGAAACATAGTCATAATGAGAAAGAATAATAACTACATGCATTATTATCAAAGCAGCGACACTGTATTCAGAGCTGTGTTGTTGCATGAAGCATACAGAGGATGCCTACATCAGATGGCAGAGAACAGCACAAAAGCGCCACACACTGCACTGCCAGCCCGAGACAACACACACACACCACTCAGAGCAGCTGTCTTCTGAGCAACAGTGGTTGGCTCTGCAGGCACGTCAGGCAGCTTGCTCACAAGTGAGACCATAAACACTCTCACTTAGTTGGCCCAACAAGGACTGTGCTCAGACTCCTAAAATTCTTAAGCAGAGTTAGTGGGTGTTACTCCATTTGCAGCATCACAACATCTATCCTCCCTGCTCAAGACAGTAAAAATTTAAGCGAACAAAACTGAACTGATAAGGGCAAGCAGGTAAAAAAACCAAAACATTCTGCTGCTACCTGAGGCATTGAAAGGAAAGCAGATAGCATATCATTGAGATTTTTTCTCCCTGCGAGTCTTCTGTGTAATCAAGACTGTAGCACTTCCCAAGGCTGTATCTGCATGACCCAGTGCAGTGAGCATTAGTATAGCATTACTTGTGCAAGCTACCTCTACTACCAAAACATGTTACAGTCATGTTAATAAGGCAGGTGGACCACCCACATTAGCCTTGCTGAGGAGCAGTTCCCAGTAGCTTCTGCAAAGACGGCCTTCATATCACAGATGTATTGGTTAACATAACTGAATCAGGTACTTCTATCCAGCACTGTTTCCTTCCCTACAGTTAGAAGTGCCCATACCAGCAAAGTTCCTCCTGTATCTGAGAAGAAATAAGATATATACATTAGATAGATATAGATACAGAAAAAGATATAGATAGATATAGATAGATATAGATGATATAGATACATAACAGATTTTCTGTAATTGTAATTTTATTGTTAAAGCCAACTAAACCAAGTAATCAATGAAAAAAGAAACCATACTCCAAACTCAGAGAATATCTGTTTTGATTCATGAAAATGTCAGTACTTTTCAGCATCTTTGTTACCTCATCAAAATGATATCAATATTTCCTTTAATAGCCTCCCTGATGGGGCTGTAACAGTAAGTGTGTCAAAACTGGCTTTATGGTGGGGTTTTTTTGGTTTGTTTTTTTTTTTTTTTTTTTTTTGGCACTGGCATGTTTTCAGGAAGAAAAACAAGTCAAAACTGATGTTATGAATTGGAGTAGATTTATAAACCATTAACAAAATACTTAGATTTGCACTGTTTATATAAATAGCAAAATACAATGTGCCCCTTGTATGCTGTGACTAAGGCATTAGCCTTCACACAAAGATGCTAAGAGTACTCTAAAAATTTCTTCTTAGAATTTCTGCATACCTATTTCTCCCATATGCAATTTTTCCAAAGCCCGTTTTTTTATTTGAGTTTTTAAATCATTATGTTTGCTCAGTTTTCTTCAAATCAGCCTTTAAGAACTACTTCTGTGACAAAACCCATAAAAAACATAATTTGTTAAGCATCTGCTTTGGAATTACATTGTACTATGTTAAAGTGCTCCCTTGTTATCATTTTCTGAAGCTCCCATCTCCTTTTTATTCTCCTTACTTTCCCTGTGTGCAACCCTTTTGTACCTGTTGTAAACACCAAGAACAAAATTCAATTATTATTCATGTATCACTGTAGTCCAGATATAAAATGCTTTGCAGGTATGAGTACCAGTCAATGATTTTTACCTTGAAAATCCCGTATAAACAGAAAACTGCACAGAATATAGAATAAACTTGGGAAACCAGTAGCCTACAATGATATTAATTAGGGACTCCTATCTTTCACGGATGAGCTGGAAACCTGGCAGTTCTAGGACTCAGAATTAAAATATAAATCCCACCAGTTACTGCAGTATGTCAGCAGGAGGCTGGAGCTGTACCTGTACAGGTGGAGCTCGTGCACTGACTTCCCCTATTTGTGATGCCAAGCAAGTGCATGAATAGTCTGTTAACATAACTGGAATGGAGCACGTTCAGACTCTGTACACTGACTTCTCCACATAGCATTCAGTAAGTAATCTCTTTTCCTTTCTCATGCATTTTCACCACTTTAGCACTCACAGTTTGAAGTGTTCCAAGGAAAGGAAGATGAAATTTTAAACTGAAAAAGCTGCAAATCTTCCAGACTGTCATTATGAGTAGATCTAGAGAGCCAATCTTGTTTCAGTGAAACTAAGAAAATATTCATAAATACATTTTTATATAGAAAATTATAAATGTTTATGTAATATATATTTATGTTTGTTGCCAAATTCTTAGCATTGAAATGGAGAGAGGAATCACAGGCATACGGTTTGACACTCAGCACTGAGCACTAGATACATTGTGGTGTGGAGCCACTTTGCTTCTATAAAGACCAGCAGAGTGCCTGTAATATTACTTTGTGTGCACAATAACTCTGCAGGCATCTGGAAGAGTGCCACTGCTAAAATTAGAGAGTGGAATCTAGAATTTGGGTGTAGAATTTGACCCTACCGAATCAAATACTGTGTATCGCAATCCTATGTTGTGCACCGCCAAGGAACCACAGGAAGACCATATGTTCACTGTGCAGAGAACAGAACACAGTGAAAGGACGCAGTATGGAAAACAAGACAAAAGCGTTTAACATGAGGCTTTATTATGGTTCTATCTGTGCAGAGAAAATCAGAATGCTCAGAGGGCTTATAAAAAATTCTGAACCTCTGACTTTTAACTTCCATGCTGTAACATATTTGCAGTCTCCCCCACCTCAGTTTTGTATTCAAAAGTACTGAAAGTCAATATCTTACTATCCATCATCCTGAATCTCATTACTTTATAAAAAATAATGGTGGAGAAATTTCTATGTTTTTTTCTGTTTCAGACATATCAAAACTAAAAAGACTCCTTTTATTTCAGGAAAAGGACAATGAAACAAATGTGAAGGCATGGAAGTCTGAAAGCACAGTAGCTGGACTTATACACTTGTTTACAGAAAAAAAGATGACCAATGCCCTTACAATAAACATAATCAGCAATTTCAACAGAACTTGCCTGTTAAACTGATTCATAGCTTTGCATGGTATAATTGCTTTATTGCCATTTATTACAGAGCAACATGAGATAACAAGAAATGCTTTATCTTTATTTTTTTTTTCAGACAACGGCATTATTTGTTAACAGGGTTTGACAGAACAGATGACAGAAACAGCAAAGTCAGCTACAGCATGGATTAACATGAACAATAAACACTTCCTAAATGTTTCATTCAAAGCCAGAAAGATAACAATCATGGTTTTGAACAGAGGGAGGGAGGTTTACAATCAGTTGGAGGGATAATTTCCAGAATGTCTAGAAAATGCCAGTCATGGTAGTTTAAATCAATTATAAATAACTTGTAATAGATTATTTGTTTCTTTTCAAAAAAATAAAGAAGTACTTTGTAGGTGATTGATAAGCTTAACTTCACTCAAATGTGGAAAATTGCAATGCTTATTGAAGTCTAGATAATTATTAAATTTTACTGGAAAGAATTCAGATATGCCATTGTTTTTGTAGAAAACAATACAAAAAATCAGTATAAAAGAAATTGATGTAAACTGAATAACTTATGAAAATACATTCATCCAGCTAGTCTCAGCTGACTTTCTTAAAGTAAAATTGGTTGTATACACACAATTTGTATGAAAGTGTTATGGATGAAAAAGATTTTCTCATGTGTTTTTTCCCACTAAACAAGAATGTTTCCAGTTAAACCTTATCCCATTATAGTACAGGATACAGGAGCCACAACTTTACTTCTAATGCCTTAGGCCTGCATGACCAGAAACATGACTGTAATTGTTTACATAATGATTTTCTGGTCACAGTTACATATAATCTCAGAAAAAGAAATGAATACAGATAAAGTAAGGAAATATGCTCGTGGCACATGCTACTCCAATGTTAGGTCAGCAATGCAGCCAATACTACTATGGGTACTTACAGAAGGGTAAGTCGTTTTTATTTGAAACAAAAACTTAAATAAAACAGATTTTGTTCATTTTTCTCTTACAGTTTCACTCTCACAAGCACCAGAAAAGTACATATGTTTGTCCAGCTGTTGCACACCAGAGTAAGTGTGGGTGTTCAAGTGTCCATCCAGCCACAGGGTTCTGCAACACTTGTGTTCAGCTATTACGTCCTTTGCAATGCTTTGGAAGACAAGAGTAACAAGTTGGCAAATCCTTTTCACCTCCCCACACTATTCTTAGACTCCAACCTTGTACAGGCTTCAGATATGCCTTTTTTGGACCCTCTTGGGTGACCTGTATCTCCACTGTATCCTGACTCTGTGAATCAGGATTTCCTCACTGATCTCTGTCTGCGATATCACCTGTCCTGTGAAACTGCAGGTTGGGATCATGATGTTAATGTGGTTGCCAGTGATGCAGTTAGTGCTGAGACTCCTGTCCCTGCTGTGTCCCTTCTGTTGCCTTCCACACTGAAACCTTCCCCTTTTTCTATTCGCACTATCTTAATCTATTACAATTCACCACATGCTGGGCTTAAACCTAGTACAAATACCATGCAAACCAACCAGTATTAGCAGTCTGATAAATGCCATCATTATCAAGTGGTGCCTTAAATTTTGCTGTTTTTCGGAAATGTCACACTAAGTGCATTAGAACAGCTACTATGAGGCAGATTCTCCTGCGTGCTGCAGCCCTTCTGCACTCATGTTGAAAAAATCTCATTAGAAATATGCTAAGAAGCATGTTCTAAAATAAGTAAAGTTTTGGGGAGAAATTTCATATGATGATCACTTTTTCATATTCATTCCTGTTTCTGGATATGGGATAACACAGCACAGTTTAGACCTCTGAACTTCTAGACCCTTTAGAATAACTTAAAGCAAGTGAGAAAACCATCTGGGCTGCTTTTGCAGCAGCCCTAAACTTGGCAACATGATAAGAATACATTTATGCACCCTTATGGATCCCTTCACTCTCCTTCTAATTACCCTGCTGGGCAATATTGTTGTCCTCTTCCAATGAACTCACTCAGAGAATTTATTTAGGAAGAACTGTAAAGACCCACAAAATAAAACTACGTTCAGTTACTGATGGAAACATTTTACTTCTACTGCTTTTTCCAGCAACTAACAGTAGTATTTTGTGCCATAGTGATTCAGAAATTGTGTTTTTTCCCTTTTCAAATGCAGCTGGTAGGGGTGAGGGATGCTGTATACACTGAATCTCTACAAAAACTATTTCTTACTTATTGATGTCTTGCAACAGATAAGTGCAAAGTCAGTTACAGACAAATTTGTGCTTGCACAGAAATGTTACAGCAAGCAATTCTTCAATCTTGTGTGACCACAAAAAGATAAATGAATAGCAAAATGTCTTTATTGCTTTTATTTCCAGAAGTCAGTTTGCTTATTTCATTAGGTATCTGTGCAAGACCATATACCAATATATCTGACTGAGATTAAAATGCTCTCAAAGACTACTGTGTATAGCAAAATCTGAGACATCCTGGGTGAAATAAGGTTGCCAATATGGCAAAAAAATAACATAGTTGAATCTGTAATATTAAAGAAATCATTGTTCTTCAAAAATAGAAATATTTCTCTAACATCAGCTTTACTTATATCTAAAATAGCTCAAAATATAAGCAAACGTAGGTAGCTGCAACTCTAACTGTTTGAGGTTTTGCTTTCTTCTCATTTACTGTTTCCCTATTCCCACCTGGTTGTTTAGAGCAAGCATATCAAGAAGCACATCATTTCTACTGTCATTTCTAACGTTTTGTGAAAAGATGCATTCATTCTTAGTCTTGCTGTCTATGAAAATGTGCGTAATAAAATCTGTCTAACAGCTTCTGAGCCCACTAGCGTATATCAGCCTAACCTTACACAGAAATAGGAATCAGAAGGAGTTATGTTCCTGCAGACAAATGAACAGGAGTGGCAGAACGTTTCTGTGAAAGGTCTTGACAGTGGTTTTTCCAGTTGCATTCCAAGATTCCAACTCCAACAATAGTATCAACTTTTTGTCTTGTTGGAGACTAGAGAGCATACAAAGAGAAAACTATAACAAAATCACTCTGAACTTTCAACCAATCTGCTCTTAAAAAGGGATAGGGATAACAGGTTTCATTAATTCCACCGCTTACAGAACTAGATATTTATGCCGAGGAAATTGTTCCCAGTATCCTAATATACCTCTGTTGTCTTTTTTAGACCAAAGCAAGTAAGAGAGATTTTTCCTAGTAGTAGTACAGTATTAGCCCACCCCAACAGGAATGCAAGATATTCTCTAAGAACTTTTTCCTTTGATGGCTTGCGAGCTGTTAATAGTCCAAACAAGGGTTTTTTTGGAAACTGCTATGAAGCCTGATACAATTCGGTTTTGAAAGGAAGATTTCTGTTCTTTTTTTATTACGATATTATACCATTATTACTACTCAGTAAGTAAATTAAAACCTTCAGAGGTTTCTAAGGGCACCACACTCAAACAGTTAATACAATATCCTTTCAAAGGTTTTGTTATATAAAAGAAACCTAAGCTCACAAAAATATTAATGACAGTTTATGCAGGCTATGAACTTGTTTGTGAGAGATTGTTTTAAATTAAAAAAAGGATGGAAAACTTGACAGCCATCAGATTCAGTTATCTTAATTGTATACTATGTTTAGGGAGTCTCACTAAGAATTATTTATATCACTGGTGCAACTGGGATTGATACTTAGAAGATAATTTCTGCTTGAGTTGCAGTCTTACCAAAACAGTTATAATGATATTTAATTTCACCTTCTTTACAATATTGTTATGTCATGTAAAGCTACAAATTATTTCACTTGGTGCATATTATGAGATAACAGCAGACTGCAGAATGTAGTCACATCACAATAAACTAAAGTCTTGCTGTGGAAAGTCAATATTTGACTATAATTACAGATTGAAAAGATTTTCTAAAAAATTATATACAAATATTGATTTTGTATCTTTTTTCCTTTTTATCTTTTCTCTTTTTTTAAAATTTATTTTTAAATTGTCCTCATATTCTTACACCACTTATAAAAAATACCTAGAAATAAAGTGGAAGGAGTGAGGAAGCAAAACTTGTACCTTTCAATCACGTAAAATTATTTAACCAAAGTTGCATGAGTAAGCAGCATGAGATTTAGAAGCATAGATTCCTTTGGAGATGTTCTCTCAGCAGCCAAAGCAGTATTAGCCAAAGTCACCCCTTCTCCGCTTACCTAAATAACAATTTCAATCCTTTTGGTGTCTTATGTGAGAAAGCTCTTCTGAAAGATTTCATATCTTTTGGAGGGTTTTTTTCTATTTGAAATATCACAGGAAGATAGTTCTAATAAAACTCTAACAAGTGAAGTGAGAAATATAAAGACATGGAAGTGTATTTCAAGCAGTATACACTAAGAAAATATATTTGTCCTGGGACTGTCCATTGTTCTATTTCATTCTTTCTTCATCTGTAAGTTTTTGCTTCTCTTTGATGTAAATGATCAAGGTTTCATGTCAACATAAAGTGTTTTCTTGATGTTCCACTGCTTTATGGCTCTTTCTTAACTTGTTTATTGACTTTTCTAATACCTTCAAACCAAGATGATTTCCCTTTAAAAAATAAAACACTATCACAGTTACACCCTAATTCATATGGTGAAAAGAATCACTGAGTGCCTTTAAAACTAATTAAAGGTAATTTTAAATCTTTTCATGATCCCCAAACTCTTAATTGCACTACTTTTGAAAAAAACTACTGATTGTACTGCTTACAATGTTCCAGCCATGGATCTATTAACCAATCACTGATACCCTCCACCAGTATTGAGATAAAATGGGATGACATGCTCTCTTCATCATAAGTGTTTTTGATTATGAAAAAAAAAAGTTTGTAAGAGTCTTACTTTTAACTTACTATTTTGCTCAGCAGTGCAGGTACACACAAACTAGGATTACTTCAGAGGAAACTAAAGCAGAAACTTTCCTCTGACTTTACCAAAATGCACAGCACATGCACATAACTAGAGGGAATGTAAATGTACAGTGTAAGGGAGGGGTTTCAGTCACTCTGAAACACAAGATTAGTGGAGATGCTCAGCCGAGGGACTGGACTATAGCTGAAAGCAAAACTCCCAGCACCACACAGTGTAAGTGTAGAGGTCTCAGGCAGAACTGCTTCTCCCTGCACAACTGCTGTTGTTGAGCCATTACTACTTAATATACTTCATACTTAGACAGATGTATGGGACAATAACATAGAGCCATTATAAAATTCCGAGTATGGTCCAGATTTGTAAATAATAAAATCTATCTTTATTATTGTTCTTTCTAATTTTTTCCTGTAACTGCTTCATGGAGTACAAAAAACTCTCAGTTTTGTAGTACTCTCAGTACTACAAAAAACAAGACACACAAAGGAGGAGAGACAGCAGTCCAGAGAAGGAGTGGCAGAACTGAAATTTGAAGTCCACAACCAATTCTGACTTTTTCTACCAGAAATAATAAAATGTACTTGAAAATGAGAATTTCAGGAGTAACAGAGTGACACGACTGTCTTACTAAAAGTACGGGAGGTTTTTGGCTAAATTTTCATTAAAATAGAAGAATTTCTACTTATGTTGTATGCTATAAATCATCCAAACCAGTTCACAGAAAAAGAAACAAAACTAAAAAAGATCTATGGGATGTCAGAATAACCACAATTTAACTTAAAACTCTAAAGTTTTCCTTTTAATTTTAGAGGTAAATTTTCATGTGACAATAGCTATTTTTTTATTTTCATGTAAAATCACCAAAAATTATACTGTGTTAATAAAATGTATTTATTTTTATATTTTTTTTGTAAGTCTGTTATACATTGTTAGTGTAGTTTTGTTTTTGTTTCTTTTTCATTTCTAGTGTTTGCCTTTGTTTAATCCCATATTCTTTATCCATGAAACATGGTATAGCTACCTCCAGGACCACCAAGAAATCTGGCTGATCAACATATCGGCCAAAAGATTTATGACAGATCAGTCGTCATACCCTTTACAATACCTATTTTCTGCAAATTGGCAAGCCATTTACTTTGTCAGCACACTATATCATTTTTGATAGCTTTGTACATCTGTAGTTGCTAGGGAATGTAATATAAAGATACACCAATCTATTTTGTGATTCAATATGATTTTTCAAGCTATCTAATTAGAATTATTTTCTTCATTAATCATACAAATTATATAACCAGTTCTCCTTTGTAAGTTACATGCATTTCATCAATAATATCATCTTTCCAGAGGTACTGTATTTGAAACTGGTATTATTCACAAAGTTATATTCTTCCTTTTTTACAATACTGAACAGATCAAACCAATCCATATCCGTATTTTTATTTTACTATTAACAAAAGAGGAATTCAAAATGTGAGATAATTGGTTGTGTTATATGCCAACCGTGAAGGGTTTATTTCTGAAAAAAAGGACCTAGTACAGAAACTAATCTTAATGGTAGCAAATGACGATATTTATTTTTTCAGGATTTCTCTAGAGTTCCTATTTCTTCATAAGTTGCTTTGGAATACATATTATACCTAATAATGAAAATATTCATATCAATATAAACTGAATAAATGGTGTAACAGAAAATAGTAAATTATTATTGGAAAACAGGCTTAGAAATATATGCCTGATTAATTGTTTAGTTTTGTTAAAATTGAAGATACAGAAACTGAAAAATCTGGTAACAACATTATTTGTCAGCAAGTTTTTTATTTTATATTACCCTTATCTATTCATCTCTGCAAGAGTGATCTTTTATGCAAAATATTTCTCTGAATAGTAGTGGGAAAAAAGAATCACATTAATAGAGGAGTTGAGAGGAATGGGGCTCTGGAAATTGCCTACTCCAAACCCTCTGCTCAGAACAGGTTGATGAGGGTCTTGCCCAACCAAACTTTGAACACCTACAAAGACAGAAACTTCAAAATGTCTCTGAGCAAACTGTGGATGCTCACCCTTACAGTAGATCCAGAAATTCACTGACTTGAATTTCAGTCACAGAAGATGTGATTTATTTCTCACTGAACTACCTAGCCACAGCCTGATGTAAAAATCAGTTTATCAGAGTATTGAGAGCCAGAATGAAATCAGGTAGGGACATGGTATTCAAGGCTTCTCAAATAAATGAGCAGAAGGAATTTGTTTTACATTTGTTCCAGAAAGTAGGTCAATTATCTGAAAGTTCTTAAAAGGGCAGCTTTTTGCAGGTGGCAAGATTGGGCATGTTACCTCAGAGAGAAGGATGATAGCATTGCCATTATGGCACGTTTTATAAGTAAAGATCAATGGTTCCTAGCTGCCGCATCGAGACAAAAATGTGATCGTGCAGCCTCAACGCCAGATTGCAAACCCCCAGTTTGGCTTCTTTTTTTCCCCCAATACCTCTGCAAGGTATGTCAAGAACTTTCAATGGAAATAGCTAGTCCCATTTGTATTTTGGCCATGAAAGTCACCCAACCAGGAGCTTCTGGAAAGACCAGACCATTCTATTTTTCCCTCTTTCTTAAGGTTAATACTGTCTGGGTGCAATTTAATCCTGAACTCAAAAAGGGCACTCCTGAAAAGCTGCTATATGTGAAGCAGTATGTTAAAGTTTGCCTTGTATGATTTGTATCTGCTCAAAGAGCAGACTATAAATGCCTCTGAATAACTGCTTTGAAAAGAAACCTAAAGTGCTACCTTTACATCGTCCAGTTGAATACAGTTGCATAGATTAAAAAATGTGTTTGTATGTATATCTATATATTTACACATACATATGTATGTACATCTGCATACACACACACTCAGAGGTAAATTATTTGAATTAACTTGGTTAATTGGAGTTTTCTTTTAGATGTGTAGGCCTCAATTTATGCATATAGCTAAAGAAGCCTTTTCTCAACAACTTTCATGTTTTTCATACAAATATTATCAAAACACCTAAAAACATTTGAATATTTTGGGGGGTTTTTCTTACATGAAAAAATAAAAGTGCTAACAGTTCTTCTAAATAAAAGCCATTTTGAATTTGCAAATCTGTATATGACACCTGATGTCTACTACTTTTGTCTGCAGTGGAATTGTGTTCCCTCTACAATTGTTGTGAGTCCAAGGAGCTTCTACGATTGCAGACATTCAGGCTAAAACCTGCATTCAAACCACATTCATTCTCATATCAATTTGTTTTCCAGCTACAGTGCAATATTGAAACCAGACTTGAAGTGAAACCACTCTAAACAATACATTCTCTGCAAACAGTGGGGTGCTCTGGTGATGGGAGGACTATTGCAAACCATACCATCCATTGTAAGACCATTAAATGTAAATATCCTAATAACAGTGTTTGTTTGTTTTATAAAAAGCAACAGGGAGAAGGGTGTTCTTTATGTTTTTTAAAACAAAACCTACAAGTTATTTATTCTCTGATATAAACTAACATTTTGCTGAAAAGACCTCCAGAATCAGATATGACAAGGAGAGATATATCACAGTACAAAAAAGTTTATATGAAGCATCCACTTCTAATCCTCTTTTTTCTTAGTGATTTTAATACTGATAACAGATGAAGAAAAAAATAATCAAATGCATAATTTAAAAGTCTATTTTGAGTAACAGTTAAACTGTTATCTAAAACTGTACATACTCCATAGCTGATGTCTTATTTCACGGTCAGCTGTGGCTTGAAAAAGAGACAAAGTGAAAGAATATCTACAAAGAAAACAGAAAAAAGATGAGGAATATGGATATAGAAATTAAACAAAGTGCCCTATTTGGATTGCTTTTTAAATATTAAGCCAGCTTGAATACATCACTTAGGATTTCAGATTCTTTCTATCCCATCAGGAATGATAAAATAACAGGAAAAGTACACATTGCTTCATTTTGCCACGTTATGTTTTCAACTATGCTACTGTACTTACTCAGAAACTAAACCATTACCGTCTGCTATATAAGCCCTTATTAGATAATCTTATTACTTAATTGTTAAAGATTATGACCTTAATTATTAAAGATCAATAAAAACATTGAAAAATATTAGGACTCACACTATGACTTGGAGTCAGATATAATTTTGTAAAGAATGAATAATCTTTACAGCCAGGTGCAATTTTTTTTTTTCTTCCACAAAGGACCAGCATTTCAACCCTTGCAGTAGATTTACCTTAGTAGAATAGAATACTCTCACACTACATATGTAGAGTGAAAAGCAACCTACAGAAGCAGTTTAAACTAGGAAAATACCACAAATGACAGCCTTCCAAGATTTTTGTGAAAATACTACTATACATAAAAATTTAAATTATGGGGAAAATATTCTCATAGTGCTCTCAGAAGATATAGATGTTGCTGTGACTCAACAAAACATTTGCAAATGTGTTCAAGTCTCTCATTGTTCAGAAACCTACCATATGAAACAAATGTGTTAGCTGAATATTGCTCTGGAAGGCAATTTATTAGCAGAAAAGTATTGTAGGCAAAATTGAAACGTTTTTTATCATGTCTCCCATTACCTACACCTGCCAGAGCTTCTGTGCTGCATGTCAGTTCCTCTAGCAAGGCAACAGTGAAGAACAGGACTATAAGGATCAGGAAACCAGGATGGCAGGAAGGCATGACAGCATTTTGGTAGAGAAGAATGACTCGTGAACTGGTTCAGGGGTGACGTGAACACGTTTACAGTACTCAAGAATGCTTGGACTTTTCCCAAGCCAAAGTATTTGCTTGGCTTGGAGGTTATTTCTGCAGAGGACAGTGTAAGGGAGGAAAGGGAAAACTTCAGTTCCAGATTAAAAGAACCTGAAGCATGTTCTCTCCTAATATCAATTCCAGTGAAAATCAGCTCATTTATAAATGAGTTTTATCTTTCTAATCTCCTTGAAATCTGTTGTTATTGCCACTATCGAGTCTTAATGGTTTCATTCCTGGGAGATTACTTTTGTCCTCAGCTTCATTTCCCCTGAAAATCATTACCTGCCTGTGCAGGGACAGGTAATGAGGAGCCCCTGATGTGAGAGCAGATGCTCCCACCAGCAAGTCAGCAGAGGTCATCAGTCTTGTCTATGTTATAGGAAGATGTGTCCTTTTAGGGACTTCTGCTACAGCAGTCTATATCATGCCAATTCCAGCTCCAGGAACAAAACAGAGATTTACTTCCAACAGGTCCTGAAAGGTCTTTTGCAGAAGTCTGTTTATAGCAAAAGTATATCATGGCAGAGAAGCACTTCCACCAAAAGAAATTTCACCACAGATACCTGTCATCTTTTTATATACAGAAACAGATTTATATTCAGAAAATTAGGAAAATATATATAGCTCTATTTATGGCTTATATTCAGACTTTACAGCCTGTCTGGTCTTGTTTCACGTGGGCAGGCTTGAAGAAGTTTTCTTTATCAAGTGGCACTTAAGTCTAACCCACTCAGGTAAAATTGAACTCTGTTAGATTCTGTGCAGACTGGAGTAATATATTATTTATGCGTAATGAAAGTTTGTACAATGAGTGTAGATTGAACCCAGAAGCTCTGGATTTTCCCCCTATTATATACCAGCACATAGAAGTGGTTAAAATTATTATTTTGCTTTTCTATATGTTATTGTATTTATATGGGTTCTATTATAATTTCTAAAACAGAATATCAGTAACTTTATTTCCTCTTTAACCAATGATCCAGCACGTCAACTACTCAGCAAACAAGCAGCTCCAGGATCTGAATTTTCACTACAGTTTGAACTGCCAGTTTCCTGCCTAAGCTCTAACCCCCACCTCTCTTATGAACATAAAGTCATTCTACATGACTGTCATTCTTGAGATCTTATTTCCTCAATAAACTGAAATGAAAGGTCTTGCTAACATCATTTTTTTTCATCATCCTGTCATTTTCCTGTAAATTCTCTCCATGTCTCTAGTCTTGTACACTGTAAGAGAATAGTATATTACAACTCTGACACATATGTGATTTTAACCCAATCATTATGCCCTGTGCAAGAAGCCATCCATCAGCAAGCTTAGAGCATAATAAAAGAAGTTAAGCACTTATAAGATTTCCTGTTCAGATTTCCTGACATAGACCCATTATAAGTCATGTCTGAATGGGATTTATCCCTATATGAATACAATAGCCAAATTTTACATGAAGTTCAAGTTAAGTTCCACAACAAGAACAATATTTTGGCCTCAAATTATATCATTGAAAGCACCATAAGTTTAATGTGCTTTCACATGTGCAAACAGGACAGACATCTGGGCCAAATCCAGCTCTGGAATAATAGTTCCATTGCCTTTAATGCTGGCTTTCTCCCAATATGCATAAATGAGGTTCTGATGGAGATTTTCCTGGTATTTTATGATTTTTGTATCAGCTGTTTTCCACCAGAATTTCTGAGATAACAAGTTAGATAGACTTTGTTTTAAAAGCAGTATTTTCTTTAAAATAAAGTAAATCTTATTGTTATTTCTCTATGAATATCCTTATTTCTCTATGAGTATCCTTATGCTAAATCCTGCGTTCAGGGGAAAAGGAAAGGCACTTTTCTACAATGAATACAGTTATAGTTTCCTAAGTTTTCAAATTTTAGAAGTCACTAGTGACTTGCAGTACAAATGTTCCACTTTAAAATTTCCTAGAAATCCAGATTTTCTGGGAATGGGATCTGTTTAACATGTCTCTAACAGAGTACTCAATATATAGCACAAATATCCACTTGCGCTTCTGGAAAGCTTCAACCAACCTGTCTTTTTCACTAGGCTTTTTATTTTTTGGGGGGCGGGGGGCTCATGAGGTTTTTGCATCTTCTGGTAAATGTTACTTACTGCAGAGAGCATTTGTTTTGATCCAAACCAATGTCCTATATAAAGTTTATAGAACAAGATCCTGGAAAATTCTTCACTCCTATGTTTTTGCTCAAATTTTAGAGGGAAATAACTACTCTCTGTATTATAACGGTGTCATATACTACTCTGAGAATCACAGTAAACAATATAAAGCATTCTCATTTCTCTATCCTACAAGTCTATAAAATCTAGCAAAGCAAATATCACTTGTATATTACCTGAAGTTTTTATTTCGAAAATCTCTCTCTGCCTTTATAACATATCCAAGTCACCAAACAGCTCAGTTTTCAAAGAAAATTTCTAAAACTTGGGCAGTTACCTGTACAATCAATGTAGATAATCAGTAGAACTACAGAAGTTCATTATTTGAACAGTTTTGCACATATGCAATAGCCATGCACCAATGAATGTTCACATCTATTAAAAAAACCCTATTGGCTATAAAGGAACACAAACCAAATAGTATAACTGAAAAAATGTGGCATATGTACTTAAAAACTTGGACTGCTGCTAATGGAAGGTGAGCTGAAAAGGTACTGCTCTAGTGGAACTGGAATTACATGCTCCCTAAGCACGGACTGGAGTACTTTTTGCTAGAACAAATTGAAGGTCATAACTTTTTGAGAAAAATATCCTCAACAAAATGCAGGGGAAAATGAGAAAAACCCTGATTTCTCAACTGATAGACTCCTTAAACCAACTTGCTTAACTCAGTGAAGGACCCCTTTATACCATTTCAACAGAAACTTGGAAAGCAACTAGGTCATTACAAAGACAGACACCCTGTTTTACACAATGCTCCTTACAAGTTTTCTTCCAGGGACAAAGATACAGCGAGTCGCTCACAGGCTGGACAAAGATGAAACCAGAAGAGAACAAAAAACAGTGACAGTGACACAGTGACTGAGAATGAAAACTAGACCAGAAGCAAGTAAGTTAAAGTACTAAGGGGAAAAAAAAAAAAAAAAGGAAAAGAAAACAAACTGTCATTTTGGCAGAAAAGTTAAAATAAGCAGAAAGTAACTGGAAGTACTCATTTGATTCATTTGATTTCAGCATGTATCCAGTTTAAACCACTGCAACATTAGAAAAAAATAAAAAAAATCAATATACTGAGGATAACAACCCAACAGAGATACAGTATACTCAAAGACAAAAACAACCACAAAGAGCTTCATCACCAAAAAAATATAAAAGATGCTGAATATACAGGTGAGATATTCATACGGTTCAGTATATATTTTTTATATAAGAGCAAAAACGGGAAAAAGACATTCAAAATGTGTCCTATCTTGCTATGACATGAAATGGAAGGCTAACATATGAACTTGCATATAAAATCCATTATGACCATGTTAATTTAAAAAAAATTCTAAATGTAAAATACCTTAATAAACCTTTCTGATTTGCTGCAAGTAGAATTCAGAAAAAATGTAAATTTATTGAGCAATCTCAAGAAGTCAGATGTATTTGTGAATAATGGGATAATCAGTTTGCAACTAAAAACAAGGCAATATTTTTCTATGTTTTTTTAAAAAAATTCTGACTGTTACAAAGTGATGCTGTAATTTTTAACTTAATCAATGCAAAAACATCCAGCTAAAACAAAACCTTAAAAATTTATCAGTCTTAGAATTAACATTTATGTTACATAAATAAAATTGTTCTAACATTCATACTTGAGGATTGAGTCAAAGTGGAAGATGCTCTAAAAAGAGCAACTAGATTACACTGTAACGTAGCAACTTCTAAAAGTCATTAATGTATGTCTCTTTGTATATACCATATGCCCTTTACCATTGTGAATTTCATCATTCAGATGGCTGCAATGTAACTCATTATGCGAGATGTTCTGCCAGTCATATAATGTTAGAAAGGAATTTATTTAAATGCTTCATTAACCTGTGTCTATTTTACAACATAATGCCCTCCCAGAAGTTCAATACTATGTATCTTTTTTCATTTTTCTCACATACCTACTTTCCTACTTGTATAAATTTTTTTAAAAGAGTCTGGCTCTTGGAGAAGTGTGGGAAATAGGTCTGTGGATTTCTTTAAAGAGCAAGAAGAATCGACCTTGGCCAGAGTGCTGTGTAACCGTTAAGATAAACAGCTTGCAGAGACTGAGAGAACTCAGGAGCAGCAGCAGATAACAAACTTGGATGAGTTGGTATAGAGACAGTAGTTTACATAGAGACAGCAGTTTTGTAACTGTGGCCAATAGATGATTGATTCTGTAACGAGGTCCAATAATGTTCGTGCATGTACACTTAGGAAATATATAAAAGTAGCTGTGTGAAATAGAGAGATAGATATATAATAAAAGTTTTTGCTCTTATCAATTCAGGATTTCCACCTGCTTTTTATCAAGTCCATCCCAGCAACAACGACAGAGAAGCTTTTTCAAACAGTGCTTCATGACTTCACCCTTTTGGTTATCCAACCAAAAATCACATTTCTCAAAGTGTTCTATCAAATTTACCACAAAAGCAGAACTTCAGAACAGGATATTTTACACAGGAAAAAGTAAATAAGACTGTAAGTATTTGACTTGTATTCATATTATCCCTAAGGACTTCGATTTAAGAAGAACTGAATTTGGTTTTTTTGTGAGAAGAGCCACTGTAGGTGAGCAGGACAGTCTGGTTCACTAGGGCTCATGCACAAGTTACAGAGTTCTGATTGCAATCTCTCTGTGGGCCATCCTGCATTGGCAGATTAGTTCCAAAGTGCAGCTCACCTTCTCTGGAGCTATCTTGGTTAGTAACAGTCCATGGTAATGGAGAGAGAAGCCACAAAGCTGCAGGAGCTTTGTCAATAACAATTCTCCCTGCTAGCAGAGTGCAGATGCAAATACTGTTGAGACAGAGCAGAATAACAGTATTTCAGAGAGTTTGCTTTCTGCTCCTCACCCTAAAAAAGAAAAAAAAAAGGTAATAGAAATGCCTTCACTGTGAAAGAAGTATAAGTTGCATTACAGCCATCTACAGACAAGAAGTAACTCCCAGGAATGTCTTCAGTGAAAAAACATCATTCTAGGAAAGAAAACAAGGAAAATGGACACATAAACAGATAAATCTTTGATCAATATGTGCAAAATCAATGTTAAATAATAGTTGCCTTCTTTTGCAGGGAGCCCAGCTACCAGGCACACTAAAGTTAGGAAGGCCAAGTGGAGGTTGAAACCAATTTTTTATGCTGTACAATGTCTTGTTCCATGATTTCCCTGTGTAAGACTGGAAAACAGATTTTGGGAATAGCATAGTTTTTGGGCTTCTGAAGAGATCTAGAGTTCTCAAATGGATTTAGATTTTTTCAGAAATCCTTCATTTTCAGGAAATATAAAGAAATGTCAGTTAATTTTTGAGTTTGGATGGCTGGACTACTGTCTGGACCACATATATATAGTCCACAGAAGTCAGGTACAGATGATAAAGTTCATCTGAAGGTAGAGTTAGTCTGAACACTGATCAGTTTTGGGTTTTTTTGAGGGGTGGGGAAAGAAGAATCAAAATCTAACTGAAAGCTTGCAATTTTTTTAGCTATTATGATGTTTTAAGATCAGAGCAAATTTTTTTGAAGGGAATTATTGTTAATTATCACATAATGGAAAAAATGGACTAATATATAAACACTCAGAAAACATTTTCTTATTAACTAAGTTCTGTTTTTTTTTCTGTAGACTGTTCTCAAAACCATTAATTAAAATAAATTAATTAGTTGGTTCAATTATGATTTCAGATTGGTTCTAACACCAAATGCCCTTGTTTCATGGCACAATAGGTACATTTTGTTTTACTTTCATTGTTACAAAACCCCTTCTGTTCTCTCCCCTGTATTCCATTATAATAGCATCCATTATTACAAAAGGAATTACTTAGGTTCACTTAGCCCTAGAGGAACGTTTACACATTCATAAGATGTTTTCAAAAATGTTGGGTTGAAAAATTAAAATGCTTCTACATATTATCAGTGGGAATATAATACTTTGTAAAAAGCAGTTGAACTAAAGGTCTGCTTGCTTGCGAATCTGATTTCATTTCCTGTAGACCTGAGTTGCAAAAGCTGAGAGGAGAGTGCATTGCTTTTCCAGCATAAGAAAATCCTGTCATTTTAAGACCTGGATTAGCAGAGGTCATATTACTCTGCCATATCACAAATAAGATGAAAATGAAGAACATGTCCTGTACGTGATTAACAATTAAAAATGTCTTGCAGATGCTCATTTAATTGCCCACACTGATCTTTATGGATATAGACAAGAAATTGCAGGTTTTCTTACCTTTATATATAATTTCCCTTATTTTTTTCAGTGTCATAAATTAAAACACAGCAGCATATCTCTTTCTGTAGTTGACAATATCTTGGTAAGAAAGCAGAGGCTGTAGGGCTAAATATTGATCTTTTTATTTCCAGTTCAGTAAAACTCTATCCAAAGTTTTAAAACAAGGCTGCTCTTTAAAGGAGAAAATTAATTGAAACTTCCATATGAAGTATTTGTCAAGTGCAGCAAAATCCAAATATCAAATTTGGAACCATAGTCTCTTTCACTCACATTTATACATGTGACCTTGATGCCACAGCTTACATTGTCAAGTAGTGATTATTGCACTGTCTCTTCTCAGTGATTGAGAAGCAAGATCCTCCTATCAGGGAGATCTCCTAATTATTAGTTTATCTACAGCTGGTGTAAAACACCCCTCCACCCACTCAGGCAAAACAGCAGATTATCTTTAGAACAGCTGCTTACTGTAAGATAGTCCTTTCTGATTATCTTACTGCTATTATTCAGTGCTGGAAGACATATGGGTTGAACTATTCCCAGCTTTCAATAGTTAGTCCTTTCTCAAAGTCAAATCCAATAAAATTTCTCAAGACATGTTTCATCAATAATCATAAAAACAGGTAGGTCTCTTGATAAAGTGGCTGATTTTTATTTTTTTTTTCTTTAGGCATGGTTAGCAGTAAGATTTTATTTAGTATTCAACTAGTTAAATGGCACAAATTAGAAGACAGATCCCAGGCTGATTTTCTCATGCTTTGAGGAGGTTCAAATGAAGGGAGTCTGAAACTCAAGGCATGAGCATTGTAGAACAGAATCATAGAGCATAGGGAAAGACCCTTAAGATCACCAAGTCCAGCTGTATACAAACATAGGTACATGTTGCCCATTGAACTGCTGTCATTAAGCTGCAGTCTTCAGTGACTAAGTCTGCTCTGAATAAGAGAGAATATACATGTATGATTTTCCTGGAAGAGAGCATGCAAGGAACTATGCTTTGAGAAAATATTTTTATGCTGCTTTGCCTGTAATAAATAGTCTTCACTACCAATCTAACTAATTCAAAGTAGTAATTTATCACTCTTTTTCCTGAATTTTTTTTCTTGCTTTATCAGTTTTCCTATACAGTAGGCAAAATAATATATTTCAGGAGATTGTTCTCTCATCACATTCTGTGAAGCCTTAAAAATATAGAGAGCATAGGGAGAAGCATCAGCATATCAACAAAGGGGAGGAAATTCTATTAGATCTTTTAATATCATCAATAATTTGTTGTGTTTTGAAAACACAGGCCCTGGAACTTAAAAAAAATAATCTCTTTTTTTGGATGAAAGGGAGAAGGGAGATTATTTTAATAAATTTTGTAGATGGGATCTTTGGATTGATTTTCTGTCAAAACTCATTTTTTAAATACATTTAAACAAAAGCTGATCTGTGACAACATTATACCAAATATGTCCAGGAAACAGAGGGGATCTCCTATCAAAAATTGACCATAATTGCAGGAGACAAGTGAAGACAGCAATGAAAAAAAAAAAATTCTGACATGAGGAAGCTTATTGCAATGAAAAGAATGGTTTCAAGTTATCAGCTGTAGAAAATTCAACAGAGATTTCTGGCCAGCTCAGGAAATGAAATTTCCTATCACTGATAATAAAGGCATATGAAGGTTTTCTTGTGAGCAGAGAAAAGAACTGTTTAACAATTGTTTTTATTAGCATAGATTAAGGTATAAATTAAGATACTATTTTGAATTTTAGAATGTATGACTAATAAGTACTTTAATGAATTAAAGAATCATTTTCAAATAGTGTCATCTATTAAAATTTGTATGCTCTTGTCAATCATTTATTACTTGGGGTCAAATTCTACCTAATCTTTGTTCAGATACATCTCTCTATCATTATGAGTTTTGCTCATCGGTATTGGCACACATGATTTACTTTCAGGTGCAGCATTCATCTTGCCATCCTCTGTAAAAATCTACTAACTGCTGTTTGCACCAAATGACTGGTACTGCTAGCCATATTCTAAATGTAGTTTCTGTATCTGATACACAAAACTCCATATTTGTCTCCCAGTTCAGGATCTACAATGCAAAAAGAAGTCAGATGTCCTCAGGATGGTTTCCTTAAACCTGGTCCCCAAGATTGCAAGCATTCTGTTTACACGTGTGTGTGTATGTGGGTATAACAGTTGTTTTATATGTTGGATGCAATCACAGAATCATTATGGTTGGAAAAAGTCTTTGGCTCTTCCAATTTTTAACCTGCTCAACCTCAGGACATCCTTGTAGTCTTTCTGAGCTGCCTGCCCCTTCTTCCAAAGGTGATGAATTCCTACTTTTTACCCTGAGTTCCAGCCAGAGTTCTCTGTTCAGCCAGGCTGGTCTGCTTCCCTGTTGTAACACCCCAGGGTTACAAGTCACAAGTTCATTGAAGGGGTTTTACATTTAAAAAGATACAAGTGTTGCAAAACCCACCCACTGGTGTACCTCTATACCATGAGCAGAAGAAAAACTACAATACCTCTCAGGGGGTCAAGGTACCACATTTTTACTGGCAAACTTTAGAAAATAAGGGAACTAGGCACAAGTTTAAAATAAGAATTCAATGTGCTCGCTGCAGCTGGGGCTTCCAGTCTTCCAGTCATCTGTGGTTAGGTTAGGGCCTCAGGGCTGTGCTGTTGGGTTTCAGGTGTGCCAATAGCTAATAGCCATTCTGGGCTGGCTCCAGGGATAGGGGTGGGAGAGGGATTTGCCAGTGTACTGTCCCACTTTGGCAGAACTTGCCCTGCTCTCCCTGCCCCAGGGCTGTTCTGAGCCATCGATAACTTTTTTATAACTTTTTCTAATCCCCCACACCCATTGATTCATCTTTTACATGGGGACAGCCTGATCCTGTGCCTTTCAGATTTCCTACTTGAAGAATACCCAACCTTCCTGGACACCTTTGCCCTTCAGGACTGCCTCCCAAGGGACAGGTCAACCAGTCTCCTAAAGAGGCCACAGTCTGCCCTCGGAAGTTAAGTGCCTAACTGAGATAAAGTCTGAGCGCACCACCTGTACACACGCAAATTAGACAGGAATGTTTCTGTGAAGGAAATACCTAAGAAGTATCACCCTTCAGAGTAGCAGCCTGGCAATTTTAACTCACAGTTGAACAGCTCAACTCACTTCTATTCTCAGACTGACTAGGAGAGATCCTTTGCTAACACCTCTGAATTTTGTCTGATTATTAGCTATTAGATATATTCAGTCACCAGTAATTGAAGGTCTGATTTCAGTTAAAGGAATCAGGAGATGATTAAAACCTTGCACAAAATGTTTCCTATAACACACTTTTTGGGTTTTGTCCCGAAAATTCTATTTAGCCAACGATGTGTCCTTGATAGGAAAGCTTCCAACAGCATTTCCAAATTTCAGTGAATACAGTGGAGGAAAAATGGCAGACTTCTAGAGCTGCCCATAACCTCGTATTTAGGGGTCTTTGTCACAAAAAGAATTGCTGGGCTGGCCCTAATCCCTGTTCTAGTGGGCAAAGGGAGTTAATAGGCAGCAACTGCTCTAGTATTTTATAAACCCAAAGTGCATAGTCAGGCTTTTCACATCAAACTAATATAGTCTTATATCTTGTCAGAATAAAATTTCAGTATCATATAGAGATTAAATGTCTAGCCAGAGTTTTCAAAGACCTTGAGGATAAGTAGTTGCTTCTTTAACTTCATACACAGTTCTTTGGAACTCGAGAAGAACTTTTAGAAATAGTTAAGGAAAGACAAGGATTCTAGAAATCTTGATCTGTATTAAAGCATCTGGTTAGTGGTTTTTTTCTTGTATTTCTAAAAAAGAAGCAGGTATCTATAACCAGTTCATATTGGAAGTAGTTTTATGTGCTTGTTTATACCAAAGCAAACTACCATTGAAGCAGGTAATTATATAGTATGACAACATATTAATACTTTCTGTATCTGATACTTGTCCTTTCTGAGGCCTTTTACTAATTCCCCTTGCTATATAAAACACCTACGGAAAGTATTCTCTGCCAAAAAGCTAATTGCTTGCCTTATATAATCTGGAAATCTAAATCAGCCTAAGAAATCTAGAAACTTAGTCTGCTGAAGAAAGATCCTGAGCTAGCATAACCTGGTATAACATCACTGAGATGAGTAACCTACAAAGCCTAGAAACTCAAGACTAACCTACTGATTCTAATAAAACTAATGTTTTTAATATAAGTATATAAAACCTTGGGATTTTTTCAGTTTTCTAGAGCTTTGCTTCTTTGATATATGAAGTTAGAGATTACTGCAATGTAACATAAAGCTTTGGTGCCCTACCTGCATGCTCAGAATACATATACTGTGATGGTCATGATGAGAGAGATGCTGTAGCCCATGAACACATCTTTCCATATAAATCCACCTCACTGTATGGTCTCTGGAGAAACTCTGCTGTGCAGAATACCACTGGCAAAGTAATTAGCCTGTTTTGTTTGTTTGTTTGTTTGCTTGTTTTCTGGAGCTTAAAGGAAATATTATATATCAAAACAAGAAAACCAAACAAAAGGCTGTGATTTCTTACATTCTTAATAATCCTTGACTGCTAGACCCTTCCACAGTGAATAAATTGGTTTAACCCATCAACAGAACCTCATGTTCAACTAATCTTTCTGAGACTCATTAATGAAGAGAGTACCCTAGATGAGCTTTGGACATGGATTAACATCTCTTGCTTTGTATTTAATTTTCCAAGTTTGGGATTTAACTTGCTGTTAACAGCAGCAGGGACATTGCTCTTTACATCATATGAGGATTGCTGCTAGAATTCATTGGGCACTTTTCCTGACACTGACAGATTTTTGCCTGAGGAAAATAATTGAACAAAAGCAATAACCGCATAAGGAATACTTTGTGTTATGTCATCATACAGAAAAAGCAAAATTTACTAAATAATATGCTTCAGAAAGGACTTTTTTTCTAGACAGCTGAGCTTGTACCAAAATTTTGTTGAAAGTTGAGTTCCATTTTCACTTCATTAAATTGCTATCTGTTCATCTCATTGAAGGATCTTTAGAGACCCGATTAGTCTGGGATTTTCCTTATATCAGAACGTCTCAAATCAAGAAGTAAATTTAAATCTAAACACATTAGTTGGTGAATGGAACTGAGTAGAAAGGTAACAGGAACGTAGCCACTTTTAATGGCAAAATATAGCCCTTGGGTCACACTGGCTGGTGAGTCAAATGAGTTCAAAGTTGTGGTGAATAGTCATGGATTACTAAGCAAAAAAGAGTTGATTAAAAAACGAATTTGGCACATTCCAGTGGGGTTTAGATTCTTGCAATGGATAAACTGTCACCTAAAAGAGATTTCAGTTGTGTGTGGAAAGGAATATACTGCAACTATACTCTATACATGACAATGAACATCTTCTTTTTCTCTCTGTACAGGGCAGTCTACAAGTCTAACCTGGGGTACAGATTTGAGGGTGGGCCAGAGAACAAGAATATGACACTTGAACCTTACCTAGTAGTATGAAAACTTCATTATTTGATTTCATCTGAAAGGGTTATTTAATCTTTTTTCAAATGTAGTTTTTCTAGTACATAATTGTTTTAGAGACTTACACTACCATAGAAAGACATGGGTGAGGTAGGGCAAGTCATACTTTTTTCACCATACTTTTTTCCGGCTGGAGCAAAGTAGCCCTAACTTCTTGTAGATTGATTTTTTTCTAGATGTACATACTAGAGTGGAGTTACAGTAGATATGCTAATGCAAAAGATATTTGTGCTCCCCCAGTATCACAGCAGATGCACACTGCCTCATTAACATTGTAAATATGATTTTACTAATACATTACCACTGCTAAACTGCATTTTCCTCTTTTGTAATTTTTTCCAGATATAAATGCTAGCTATTTAAATTGCTATTTGTTACTTTCAAAAGTATATAAACTGTTGAAGGGGTGCTTATTCAAGTGTATATGAGTTATATTAGCATATTTTGCATTACGCATTTACATAAGTGTATATGAAAATAATATCAATTACCAGTTTACTAAGGGGTTTTTTGCTATCTCCTTTCCTGCCACCTTCTAGTACACATTATCTTTTCTTCATTTAATAGTCTTCTGACTTACTAGATAAAAAAAACCTAGCAATGAGTCATACTCCAAAGATTTTCATTCCTGGTTCTGATATCAATAGGATTTGGTGGAAAAGTCACTGAGGAGAAGATTATGTATAGTGTGTGAAAGTCCTAACCAGTCCTTGTTCATTCCTTATTCTTTGTGCTGTTAAGTTTTTTAACTCTGCATCTGTCATGTCTGCCAAATTGGACTTTATCACATGCATTGATTATCACTGCTGCACTAAATTTAGCCGAAGGTAAAGTACCAAAAGTGTTAAAAGCAATAATAGATTTCTGTTGCCTGACCTAAAAAGCAGAGACATCAGACCTCTAGGGAATAGATAGTCAAGTAAGAAAAGTGTGTGGTATCATGAAAGGAAAACTCAAATAATGAATTAATCCTTGGATTTCATTTATGGAAGTTACCGAATACATGTTCAGAATAGTCAAACCCTTTTTCAAGACACAGGCATTAATTTAGCCTGTCTCTACCTCAAGAGCTGAGAAGCTCCTTTAAACAAAGGGGTCTAAATCAAGCTCCCTCGATGCTGTATGCTGTGACACAGCACTTTTACTAAAGCTTGCTGTGACAAATGTTGAGACTATGAACTTTAAATGACAATAGACAGGTTTGAATTATTGTGTTTTACCCAGTTAAAAATAAGGAGAATAGCCATTTTCATCCATAAGAAATGGGCACTTAGTTCTGGCAGACTACATACAACAGGTTTATTTTAGTTAAATTTCTCTTTTATTTCATCAGGAACAGTATGCAAACTCTGTGGTTCCTCTCCACCTGCTCCCTTCACCTTTGTACACCAACTTCGTACACTGTCCCAATCTCTCTAAGTAGCTGAGATACTCTCTGGAGAAAGGTTATACAATACCCATAAGTAGATACTCGAATTTACTATGAGACCCTTAAATAAAACTAAGCTATGGGAAAATTTTGCCTTTGGAAGAAGGAAAATTTTATATTTAAACAATTAGTTTACGCAGTAGGAAGATGACTTTTGATCCTGTGTCATGTAAAAGGGTGGAATATGCCTGACCCTTAAAAGTATATTTGTCTGTTAGTGTCCCAGGGAAAATGAAACCATGTAAATCCAATCTAGTCTGCCTGGTATTCTGCACAGGAACCCTTCACCAAAGAGATTCATAAGATCAAGGTAATTCAGTCACCCTTTTCCAGAGCTGTCATTTAACAGTGAAAGGCCAATATCCTTCAAAATCCTACAGTCAATATCTCCCACGAGTTACTCTGTTGTCAGCAAACTGTTAGCACCTTTATAAAACACTCACTCTAGCAGTCTACAGCAAAACAATCTTTTTATTAATACAAATTGTGACAAGTTAATAGGGGTTAGTGGTCATCAGCGATAAGGTCTAGCTACAAAAACACACTAAAAACCATGTAATAATATAAAGCAAAGTACAAGTACAAATTTTAAATCATACCAACCTACTAGAACACTATGGAATTAAAGCAAACTCTAGTTCTTTAAAAGCAAGTAATTAGTGTGCATAACTTTAAATTTCTTATCCAACCGATGTCCCTGGGGTGAAGGAAGACAGACATCACTTACCAGCTGATCCCAGCAGTTTCGACGGAAAAGTTACTTCTATCTTTTCCCATCTCAATGTCCTTTTTATGCGCATCTTTTTCTTAGAGTTTGTGTTTCTTTAGTCATAATTGCTAAATCAACATCTACTCTTTCTTGATGGATAGATGATATAGGTCAAAAGGTTACAAGGTCCCCTTACTGCAGAATGTTAAAAAAGAAAGTCTGTGATATTTTCACATCCCCCTATCCTTCAGTTCATTCATTACACTTAGGAAACTTTGTAAGGCAACATGACTTTTATCTGGGAAATGGTAGCTGAAGTCTTTTCTTATCATCAGGAAGTGGCAGCTGGTCTTTTCCCTGCAATTCTTATTCTAACTTTTGACTTTATCCACTGCTCCACAGTTCTGATCTATATATTTCATTTGGCGAAACTTTTTGAAATCTAAGTATGAAAAAGACATCTTAAAACTAGTACAGGATTTAATCTTTGAAGTAATTTTAACATATTGTTTTACCTTTCTCACAGATAGTTTAAACACTTGTAAAATATATTTTTACTAGCTTATTTACTCATTAACGTGTACTGGTGCTGCAAATTCATTAAAAAGCATATACATTCCCTTGTTGGTTGCTAGGGATCTACACAGAAAATACTTATAATATATTCTAATATGTTGGAATATACAATACAAAGAATTTTACAGGATATAATTACATTAATGTAGTACAGACCTGGAAGTTATATTTTAAAATGTAAGCTAGGACTTAAAATAAGTTTAAAACAAGCCCAAGAAGAAATGTTGGGAAAAAATTGTCCTATAACCAGGTAACTTAAAATATATTTAAAATGTATTTTAAATTTTATTTTCATTTCCATCACATGGGTGTTCAGATTATTCATACAAATGTTTAACAGAATAAGCCAGTCTTGAAACTTACTATTTTGTAAAGGAATAGTAATAAATCACAACATATGAAGGTGTATTAAAAAAAAAAAAAGTAAAAATATATTTTTAGCCCAAAGCAAATTCCAGTGAAGACTATTTCATTGATATCCTGCATTAATGGAAGTTTATTTTGAACTGTTCTATGAAGAAAAAAAATAGTATTTTATCTTATTATAGTGTCCCCTAAGATCCAGACTGTTCACTGCATTTTTGAAAATGAGTGTTTTGGCATTACTAAAACTGCTATGTTTCATTCTGATTTGTTGGAATGGCCTGAAGCACAATGATGTGAATCACTTAAGAAATGAAACTTGATTTTCCTGTGGTGTTCTTCATGTGTAATATTTTCTCTAATGCCAGGCTGCCTGCACCCCTCCTTACCCTGTGAGATAATATTCACATCAAACTTTACAGTCTATGTGACACTACAGAAGACAAAGCACTGAGGGGGTGCCACATATGAATGATGTGTCTAGAGGGATTCCTTGCTTTATAAGAAAATTCATGTGCTACAAGAAAATGTAGCCAGTTGTCTGAAGATCTTTTCCTAAATGAAAATTCTCTGCTTTGGCTCAACTAACAGTTTAAATTACATATATGCTAATTTTTGAAATGAAAATATATTTTTTGGCATTATAAAGTCCTTCTCACGTAGCTCAGTTTTCCAAAAACTATATTTTGTGTTGGGAAATTCCAATGGAAAACTCATATCCAGCTCTTGTTATAAATAAACCTCTTAAAAGCATTAAGAATGTGCTCTGACTGATGCTATATGTGGCTATAAGAAATGTACTGGACTGGGATTTTTAATACATTCCGTCCCTAAAACCAAGCAAATCATAAAAATGTCCTCCACTATTTAGTCTTGGGCAGTCTGCAGGGTGCCTGAAGGTCCTGGGATTGGCATGTCCTGCCTGGAACAGTGTGGAAGCACACCTTCTGGCATCCTCTAGCACTCCTAAACTCCATTGCCCTGTGCAAACCTGTTAGTATGTGTTAGAGGAAATAGGACTGCCCTAAGCCATTAGCCCTGACAGTTAGAGTACCAGCCTTTGCACTGGGAAATAAGTAATTTCCCAGAAAAACAAACAAACAAGCAAATCTGCTTGTGGTTTGCTGGTCTTGATGAACACTTTATCTACTTGATACAAAATGCATCAATGCTGCTGCCAAATTGACACTACTGACCAGATCTTTCTTCTGCAACAATAGGAAGTTTGAAAGTATCGAGTTTTCTTGGTAATATTAAGCTGCTTGGGAAGGTTTCTGTCTATATTTCTGCATTTACAGGGATGAAAGAGAAAATATATGTACCATAAAAACAGTCAGTTAAAAGAGGGAGAGAATGAAAGGTGCAACAAAGAAAATTTAACAGAATATGCTAAAGTTTCAGCCTTCATCAGAGCCTGGAGATGTATATTTGTCTGGAACAGTATGCATATTCCAAATGTCAAGGTCTACAGGACAAAATAAAACAAAGAAACAAAAAACAACAACCAAACAAACAAACAAAAAAACACCACATACACAAAAAAGAATAGAATAGGAATTGGCTTTTCTCCCACTTTGGGTAAATATGAGGTTCCATATGAATATCCTCCCATGAAATAAATTAGCACATTGGTTTGCTTTCAAGTTGGGGAAGTGAGAGAAGGAAGATGCATTTCCTAGAGCACCTCAGAAGAAAGCAGCTTGGGAGCACTTACACTGCAGGGACTACCGTGCTTTNAGGTTATGGAGAGGAGTGGGGGGAGGAGTGGCAGAGTCTTATACTGTGCGTATGACACATGGGAAACATTCTTTATTTCTTCATTACTCAGCTCAGGTTTCTTTTATGTTTTCTTTTCTGCTTTCCATCCCCTATGGATTTACAGCCTTATTCCAGTTCCCTCACATTGTTGCCACTATTACCTTTGATTTCTGCCTGATGCCTTAGCTACTTTAACAAGATATTTAACATTCTCTTTCAACTTCAAGATAATTGATTTGAGTTACTTTTATGCTAAAAAGAGTGCATTTCTATCAGTCAATCTCTATACCTGCAGCAACTTTATACACCATGCAGTCAAATAGCCATGTTAACATTTTAATAAAACTTTCTGCATGAAAGAATGTCTTTTAAACTCATCTTTAAGTCTCCTTCTCATTCTACTATAAACTGGTTGGTTGCCAAATCCATACATTCTGGACATCCCTGACTTTGGTTGGATGAATCCAATTTAGATTTTATACTCACTTGCATAGTAACTGAACAGCACTAGTGTGGGAGTGGAGTAGTTACAGTAAAACATATTTATGTTAATTGCTCAGTACTAATGTATAATAAAATATTTGTACAGCAGCTAGTAGTCTGGTTTGTATTGCCATCAATATTTGCTGGGTTTATACTGACAGATTAATCTTTAATAGACTTATAGTTGACCTGAGAGAAAAAAACACATTTAACTTTTACACTCTTCAGTCTGTTTAAATATTTGCATTTGCATCATCACTGTGTATCTAAGTGCTCCTCTGGTGCCTACCTTCCACACATGTGAAAGCACTGCATCAGACAGAACAGTAATTCTTAACCCTAGTTTGAGCAAAGCATATCTAATTAATTATACCAATGCACACCACTAAAATATTCATACTAATCTGTAGTATGATTTTTAAACTCAGCACAATCATAGAAGTTTCATACTCTATGATTAAACTGTTTTCTGCCCTTTACATGTAAGGAATGTCTTGTCAACATGCACTTCCATAGCACAAAAGCAAACCCAGGAATACCTACACTACTCATAGTATTTAAAGCCATATGTATTTTAAATATACTTCACAGTTCTTGTTCCTGGCCTCTGGACTCCTTCATTTTGTACTTTTCATCCCTTCATTTGTGTTCTATTTTACTGACAGAAATGACAATTTAGTGTATGAAATAAACTTCAGGATAAAATATTTTTGCAGTGACGAAACACACTTAATTTGGGAGTATATTTTAAGATTCAAAATTTAAAGCCTTTCTTCCAAAGACTTGCTGCTTTCCCCCATTTTCTTTCCCATTGTATTGTCTATAATTTATGGATCAGATATTTGAGAGCTTTAAATACTTAATAGTCTGAATATATAAACACCCTCTTACAGATATGTATCATCCTAAAAAGTTAAAACGTAAAAGGAAGGGTTAAAGACAACTAGATCCATTTAAATGGAACAACTGATCTTGTTCTCCATCAGAGTAGTTGCGAGAGTTGCTCATTTTCTCAAGAAAAATACTTACACTTTTAACAAATTATGTTCTCTAGAATCTCAGAAAGAAGACACTGCAAAACTTAAAATTCTTAAATGTGTTTCATAATGTGGTGTTAATTTGACAGTCACAGAAATCTCTTGCCTAATTCATAGCACTGAGTGCACCACGTATTTCCAGAGGGATCTCTGTCCTTAAGATGACTTTGCTATGTGACCATGTATTTTAAATTGAAATGTCACTGTTAGATTGGATCACCATCTACTATGTCCAACAGCTTCTTACTTTGAGATTAGTATCATTAATTATTGTGAATCAGAGTTAAGTTATTACACGTGGCCTTAAATTGTGATGGTATACATATCAACCGAAGCAGCATTACAGCATGGTGAAACACAACACTTTAACATGTACACACTACATATATAAAGCAACTTCCCTTGCCTAGGCTTAGTGAGTACTCTGTCCTGGAGAACTATTTCAACAAAGTTGTGGAGATAGCTGTACCTGCAAGAGGTCTTCTCTATAAATGTTTGCAAATGTTCAGTTCCGTATATTACTCTTCAGAGACAAAATTAAACAGCAAGTCAGAAACACTTCTGTAATTTAAGAAAACACATAAGAAGAGTATCTTCTTGACTTAATAAGTCTGTTTATAGTTTCCCAGAACAGTTAAACAGTTTGCAAAAAAAATAATAGGAATTATATTAGTGAACAGCAATATATGGCCACAGATCTGAGTCTTATCAAGGGTATTGATTGACCTGACACATAAAATCTACTATCTCCTCATTTATTATGTATGTGTACATATTTCTATAAATGTATTGCAACTGAACTGATGAAGTCTGGGTTTGTGAAGCCTTAAAATTTCCTGCCTTTTAATAAGGTTTGAATCATGCATAGTCTTCCCCTTTGTGGTTCCTTCCTCTCACAAAGCTGCAAACCTAGTGGCCTTTAACATTTTGTCACATTTGACTGAGGTGTTCCAACACACACAGAAGATATGAGAGCAGAACAGCAGAGTTACACAGTGTAAATTTACTGCTTAGGAACTAAATGCTACCTGAATGGGATAGAAACTGCTGAGGAGAGATTTCCAAATAAGGAAGATCCTTGCTGGGTTTTAAGTAAAATCTCATTAGAACAATGTTTATGTTTACAAGAAAGAAAGGGCATAAGAAAAAATGTCACCACTTGTGAGAAAAAATCCTAAATATATTGTAAATACTCCATTGCGTATAACTGCCAAGTCTTCAACAAGAGTAACATTTTCAAATGTATTCATTTTTTCCACCTGTCTTCCACTTCTCAGCTTCTTCAAAGGGTTTGTCAGACAACAATGTAACAAACAGTTTAGTCTGTTGACATCAAAATGCAAAAAGTTAGCATTCTAATTCATCCTTTTTTTTTTGTACGTGACCATTAGATTTTATCCCATCTTGATTTTTATTTCTGCTTAAAACAATGGTTCCTTGTCATTGTTCTCTTTTCACCTATCCTTTTGGTTTTGTAAATGTAGGTGGCTAACTTACCCTATAATAAGTGTTTATAAGGAAGTCCATCTGATTCATTATACTTTAACTCAGACCCTCAGCTTGTATCTCTCTTACAGTCTCTTCTTTTTCTGAAATTCATCCTTTCCCTAATTGTGTCCCCTTTCTTTTTTCAGTGTTTATGTCAAATTTATTGATTCAAAGTTTTGTATGATCCCCATTCTTTCTACTATCATTTTCACCTTTACTCAGCCTTCCCAACGTCCTAGTTTTGGCCAAGTTCATGAGGGGCTGGAGCCTGGAGCCTCAGGGAGATGTCTAGGTTGTTATTCTATACCATCCACGTCATCAATGGGGAGTGGAAGTAAGGGATTCTCACTTCCATGAAGAAGGGGGCATGGCTTTGGATGGAGGAAGGCAGCCTAAATCTTGTCTAAAGTAGGAAGGCATTTTAGGGAAATTCATAGTGCATTTCAGTAAGAGTTTCTTGTGAAAAGTGTTAGAGAATGGGGCTCAATCCAGTCTGTAGCGTTCCCATGAATAATAATGGTCTAGAGTTTCTCCCATTTAAGTGATAAATTATGTTCTGCCCATCTGTTCTGTCCCCATCATGCCCTCATTTTAGTGCTACTCTATTCTAGAAAAAGTGTAATGTCTGTGGATAGCTTAGGGTTGGAAGTTATGGTAAGTTATATTGGATCACAAAAAAATGCCTCCAACTAAATGTGCTCTTTTGTCCTATCCCCTAGCTCCCTATTTAAAGCACTCTTAAGAGCACTGTCGTACACCAAAAGTAATTTCCCCCCTACCCCCGGTTTAAATGAAACCAAAATGCATCTCTTTTAAGTTTCTGTTCAGAATTAATGGTTAATTCAGAATTGAGAGATAGATGATGATCACAGAATAAGATGTGTTTTTAATGTAAATGAGGCATATTCATTAGTGATGAGGATTTTCTGATTGCAGAATAACTGAGTATTAGAATCTATGTAGAGAAGTTCTCACGAGTCTACACACATTATATATGTGGAGCATCTGCAAATAAGAGGTATTCCTAGCCCCATATCATTAGAGGCTAAATGTAATCGAATGCTCAAAGTTCAATACAAATATATTTTGATTCTTAACAGCACTTGAAAGCCTCATTGATAGTTTAGCTCTGGTGCCAAAGAAAACTGCAGTATGTCTTTGAATCTGCAGGATCCACATGCGTCCACAGAAGTAGAACTTTTTAGGAAAGAAAGTGATGACAGGCTTATGACCTGGAGCATTCTGACATTTTTATGTAAAGAAAGAATGTAGGTCAGATATGACATTAACATGAAAATCACTATTTCATATGTCTATTATTCATAATGTCTAGAGTGGTCTCTCACTTCATCCACGCTACATAACCTTTCCTCCATGAATGGATAAATTCACCTTCAGGCAGAAACCAACCATAAAAGAAGTCTAAACCTAAAGGTTAGAGAAAGTTATGTAGTTATTTATTATTTCAACATGACTTGATAATTTCAAAAGTTTAGAAACACTGATTTAGAGTAGCTATAGACCCAGTAGTCTCAAAATTAGGTCAAATTTTAATTTCCAACCTATTAACCCATTTAAGACCTCTTCTGTAGTAATGCGAAAAAGTGTCTAGATTCTCCAGCTTTGGTCCATTGCACTGTGCTTTCTTACATTGTCTTGGGCTGAACTCTGAACTTCAGCACTGAGTGAAGTATATGGCTTTCCCTGTGTCTTTTTATATACCTGCATAATTCCTGCTCATTGCTATTTCCCTTCTCTGTCTTTTGTTTAACTGGGCTAGCATTGGATTATCACAGCCTTATGTCAGCTTCAGTTGCGAAGAAACTTCTACAATGTTGCAGCAAGTCTGTGGCAGAGAGACAAGTGAGCCACCCAGTTTCTGTTATATGTCTTTTTTGTCATCAAAACCCAGGTTTAGATTCAAAAGACACAAACCACAAATCCTAAAAACTTCCACTCATCTTTGGTAATTTTCTATTTTTACTCAGAAAGAATGACTTTTATAATCCTTAGTATAACTGAATTACTGTCAAGCTCAACATTTCCATCTTAAAATCCTTCTACTGCCTACAGGAAACGGAATAAGATACTGTTAAAGGAGATATTAATGACTATATTCCAGATATTTTAATTATTTTCTCCTCCTTGTCATATCAAAAAAGTACCATTTTAAAACTGCAGAGGCATACCTAAAACATCTGGTGTGACAGTAAAGAATAGCTATCTATCTGTTTCTGTTATTTCAATTGACAGTAATTCCTAATTGTTTCACTAAGTCAGTGCTTGGAAGAACAGGGTTGAAACTGTAAACATAAGGTGAAACTGAGTTCTCTAAAACATGGCCAATTGGTTTGGTAACGGTTCTTTTGCCAAAGATATAAAATTGTAACATTTATTTTCATTTTCATTTATTTGTAACATACCTTAAGCAAAATATTCAACTTCTCAGTAGTTATGAATGAACTTGCTTTATTATAGCGGTATAAAACCTTTCTCTTTTTTTGAAAATATGCAATGAAGATGAGTCAAAAAAAATCATTTCCTCTTAGAAACTTTGCACAAAGGGAAAACAATTAAGTAAACTCTTAATTGTGGTCTCTTCTGTCAGGAAAATCTAGATATCTGATTTAACTTTTTAGGCTACTAAAAGACATTTTTCAAGCCACCTCTGTGTGTAACTTTTTCTAATGTTGAATAAAATGTTAACATATATTTCATCTTATATTTCACCCATTTTGTTGGATGCACACAGTTTATCTGGAATTTATGTAGTTAAGAAATAGCTGCTTTAAAACTTTTGAAGTAAGTATTCTAATCATGCTTATTCTATTCCTGATATAATCTGTGTGGATATACTTTACATGTGATAATGAGATATTAACATTTTTGTAATAGTAAAGGAATGAAATGCTAATAAAACAATGTAAGTAACTCTTCAAGGCAAAAACCTAACACAATATATTTGAGTCTATTGAAAATGGGAAAATAATACTTTGACTTAATTTGTTCAATATGCTATTTATATTTTACCAAAAGCTGGGCTATTTTTTTCCACTTATTCCCATGATAAATTGAAGTCAGTTGTAGTTCCAAGAAATTCTGAAGCAGCTCTTGGCTAAAACTGCCATACACCTCCATATATGGATTTATCTAGGGAGGTACAACTAAGTGTCTCAGAGAGACTAACTTCTTCGCTGTAGTAAAGCTTATAAATGGGGCACTTTATAATTACCTTATCTGGGGGAACTCCATTTCTCGTTGTTGTTCAGTTCTACATATTTATTGTGCTCCTTAGAGGCCTTAGCTCATTAGGTATCAAGGACCCCAGATATTTCCTTATAAAATACATTACAGGGAACATTGCTTACAAATAAATTCCCATCAAGCTGACATCATCTGGCAGTTATACCAATGTTTTCATTTCTTGTTATGTGGTACTTTCTTTTCAGCAAAATTATCATGAGTTGAACCAGAATGCAGGCCAGATATCCTTGATCCAAGAGAGCAGCACTGTGCAGGCTGCCTGGTCCAAACCATTCAGATTTACTAATTCAGCAGTGATTCCAGGTGAACTTTAATTTATTTTTGACTGCATTATGAAATTTATGATCCTTAAAGATAATTGTTTAACATATCTGGGCAATATTTGTGCTCTAGGAAGGTTAATTTTGCCTCTCTGACATTTTAACTGGATGTTTCATCCTGCATCTATTAGTGTCAGTTCAAAGATTCCAATTGACTTCTACAGTCTTTGGTTGATGTTCTAGATCTCTAATTAGCCATCTGTGTGCATATTTGCTATGACTCTCCACACACACTAGACCTGGCTCCTGCATATTCAGTTTCCAAAACCATTTCTAGTAGCTTGCTTTCAAAAGCTTTATTCAACAACTATTTTAGAATAATCTACTTAAAATATGGCAAAAAATTCAATGAACTCTATATGCAAGTATGAATGTGTGTTAGTATCTGCAATTAAGTGTACAGAGAGCATAAGGCTCCCCAGTTTGCTTTTAGAGACCTTTCAACTGTGCATATCAGTTGATCTTGAAAATGTTTTGCTTATTTGTTCTTCCAAAGAGAAATCATTTATATTTTCTTAACTGTGTTGAAGGGTTTATAAAAAAATTACTCACTTTGCTACTTGAAATGATAGATTGATATGCCTTACAGTTACAGTCACGTAAGTTACTAAAAACCTCTTGAAAATACATGGACAATTGTCATTTGAAAAGTTGTTGAAATTAATAAAAATTAAGAGAATGGTCTTTTATAAAATCATAAATAGAAGTGTTTTACAGAACTGCCTATGGTTAGGCATTTACTAATGTTATGGTTCAGCCCTAGCTGTCAAATAACCACAAAGGTGCTCAACCATTCCCCCTCCAGCAGGATGGGAGGAAGAGAATTGAAAGGGTGAAAGTCTCAACTCCTAGGCTGAGGCAAGAATAATTCAATAAGTAAAATAAAATAATAATAACAAATTGCATTGAAAAGGAAAATAACTGAGAGAGAAATAAAACACAAGCAAGGCAAGTGATGTAAATGAAAAAAATTGTACACCAATTAACACTAGGCAGTGGCCTCCCCTTCAACCATTCCTTTAGTTTATGGACTACCACTGTAAAATATCCGTAACATGTCCACAAAATTTCCATTGAGTTCATTTAGTCCATGACTTGGGGCTCCATCTGCTCTGGTGGCCACTCAGGACAGGAGAGGTGATATACTGCAAGGCATTCCTGGCACCGAAGCCAACTCAGGTCAGGTCACTTCTGGACCTCAACTACTTCTTTTAAGGCTTCTCCCCCATTGGTTTGGGTGGATCCTGCTGTATTAATTCCTGTAACGTGCAACTCAAATCATGTGTTACAACAATTTAAAGATATTTTCATTACAATCTCCACTCCAGTCCCTTTGGGCCAGCTTATAGCATTTAACAATGCAATAAACTCCTCCACTTGTTCCTAGACTGGCTAGCAACAGGAGGTTCCTGCTTTAGCAGTTTCCACAACATGCAACCCAAATGTCCCCTTGCCCCTGCTCCACAGATTTGTGCTTACCCACAAATTGTAGTTCCTTAGGGTTGTTCCAGCTCCAAGTGGAGCCTTATCAGTCACAGTCTTTCCTGTTTACATGCTGCAGGCATTGACTTATTCACAGCCACAGTCACTTTGCGGCACAGCTGTTCCAGTGTGGCCTTCTCCATGTACCACAATACCTTCTGAGAGATACCTGCTCAGTGTGGCTTTAACCACAGCCACAGTCCCTTGAGAAGTAAACCTGCTTGACAAGGCCCTACCCAAGGAGGCAGTCCTTCAAGGTGTATACCTGTTCTGTTATGGGCTTATCCATGGTTACATGCTTTAAGGCGCTCCAGCATGACCTCATATACAGTGACATATACAATGCTTCAAGGTGTACCTGCGGTAGCATGAACTTATTCTCAGGCACAAATGCTTCAAGGCATAACTTCTCTAATGTGGATTTCTCCTTCGGCCACAATCCCTTCAGAGATACACCTGCTGTGCCAGACACAGACCATGTCCACAGATGCTTTGAGGTGTACTTGCTCTGGCTTGGGCTCATCCACAGCCACAGATACTTCAGGGTGTTCTGCTCCCACATGGACTTATCCACAGGTCTCTTCAAGTTCACAAAGGAGGTCCAGCCTGTCCACTACAGCAGGACAGAAACAGTAGTGATGCCTTGGCCATCTGCCAGACCAGCACAATAAGGCACACAACAGTAGAGCAAGTCTTTAATACCCAATAAGTCACAAAATGAGCAAATAGGCTCTAGTTTCCTTTGAAATTTAGTCAAGAAAGATGATTGCAGGAGTCAAATGATTTGAAATGCATCACTGTGAAAGAGAATTAGCCAGTACAGCAGAGAGCCGCTGTCTGTATAATTACATATAGCTTTTGCCATGTTGTGCTTTTCTCTTCTAGTATCTTATTGCCTTTACGATTAGTTTTATTCCAATAATTTGAAGTTTTTTCTGAAGCATAGCCATTAGTGCTTCTCCCTAGAAAACACATCTGATTAAACTTCAAAACTCTTCATAGCAATTTATTTATAGTTGCCCATATGCCTTGAACATGTTTGTAAAATAAAATGTTTCCTACTGTAACTGTTTGTATATGTGTGCATGATCTCACATGGCTGGCAGTAGATTAACCAAGGTGTGGACTCTATTTGATACTTACTATATATATTTATTACATGCATGTAATATATTTAAAGATATATTTTATATCTATAATAATATGTATTATATATAAGAATATGAGTGATTTTTTTCTCATTCTCTTATATATACCATGTGTTCAAAATGAACAATGATGGAAAAAGATCACTGATCAAGAAATAAAAAATTTTCAATCTTTGACTGTCAATATATTTGCTCTCAAAAACGGTATTAATACATCTACACTATGAAGATCAGAATAAAATGGTAGTAGAGTTGAATCTGAGAGACATACACAATTTTCCCCAAGAGTCTAGTTTCCATATTTAGCATAATGCAAACCACAGCAGAAACCTCAATTTTAACTTGCATGTATTTTTTATAATTATCCAGAGAGGGGCCAAATGTCTGCCGAATATATTGTTCCAGCTGGCAACATTTTTTCATTTTCCTGCAAGGATATATGGTAGCAGCAAACCATTCACTAAGCCTTTATATCTACCTTACCTTTTAAAGGTATTATTAACATAATCTCTTTCTAACCTATTCAGTGGAATTTGATCAGTGTAATCCAGGATTATTGTCTTAATTTTTCTGATCTGTGAGACATATGGAATTTTCATGAAGAAAAGCAAATATGTATGAAACTAGAATCCAAAACAGAATTACAATCCTACTTTCAAAGTCCATTTTCATTTTGTATCTCTTTTAGCAGCAGCAGTGTTGCTTATATTTTATTGCAGAAACAGAATGATAAGTGGGCAGTTTGCTAAAGAAGACAACCAAAGGCAACAGTTACAAAACTATTTGGAAATTAAGACAATTCTAGAACAGTAAGTTATGATTTTCCACCAAAGAGGAGAAAAACAAAGCAACCCACAGACCACTTCTCAAGGCATGTGATAGCAAAAAAGAAATCTGAAAAAGTTAAGAAGCAAAATTGCTGTGTGCCTGTACCTAAAAATTCCAACATCACAGATAAGTAAAAACAAAACAAAACAAAACAAAAACAAAAACAAAACCAAAAACCAAAACACAAAAATCCCCAAAAACAAACAAATAATAAACCCCCACAAGTTGGATAATGGGAGACCAAATTGATAATTACAGGAAAACAAGCATTAGCTGGAAGAAAGAGAGCATCAAAATAAAGTAATGGGAAGCAGCAAAACAAATTTTAAAAAAAGAGAATTATTTCAGGATGCCAGTTAAAAGGACAAACTGGTGGGAAAATATTATCCTACTGTAGCTGAGATACAGTATCTCCTGTAGAAAAACTGTTCCATGATGAGCTCAGACCACAGCAAGGTCACTAATGAGGTGACAAACCTCACATAACAAAAAGGTTCTGAACAGGTCAATGTAGCAGAAAGAACACTATATCTCAGATGAACTGCAATAAATGGGACAGATCCCAGATCTAACTGGGTCATGTTTCTAAATGCAACCAGATAATGTACCAAACAGTGTTAATGGAAAGGCAAGGCTCTTTTTGCCCTGTGGGTTAACTACAATAACTTGTACCACTTAGATCAGTGATACCTTGATGCTGTAATTACTCACTGCATGTGTCGGTCGATATTTGCAATGTGCTTATTTACTGCCCACTTTCAGGTTGGAAAGCTGCTGTGGAAATTGCAGATGGCTTGTCACGTTGAAAATAAATCTATGTAATTTCTTTTTTTCTGCTTTTTTGGAGGAGCACACAATTTTTCAGCTCTGCTGTATCTTACATCTGTCTGAGCCTGCAAAATCATGAACTACAAACATAGAGAAATGCTGTATGAATTTTGCTGACACTTGATAATTACTCTATTGTTAGATATGTGGCATGTACAGAACCAGAAGTAGAACTCGGGGCAGCCAGGAGGAGGGCACAAATGCTAAGCTTGTTTACTGCAGAGTAGAAAACTGTTCATAACATGGATTGAAGTGTTCTAGATAAGAAATTCTGATAATTTGTTCTGGGTATCTTTGTCGTGCATAAAACTAGAGATCAAAAAACTCATGGTGTGTAAACTTCAGTTCAATCCTATATGACCCTTAAGTGAGCAAAGCAGAAAAGTTAAAGGTTGAAACTATCTCCAGCCATCAATGTGTCTTCTCCTTTTCAAAGGTTCAGAGGACATGGAAGAGTTTACAGTACTGAATAACATTATCCTATTGTTTATGCCTCCATGCCAGAGGAACACTGTGTGCATGTAAATGTTTCTTTTGCAGTCTAATAAGTTAAAGCTTTTGTGGGCATCTCTTTTTATCCTGTTTGCAAAGGACTGATTTTAGACATATTTAGTTATAGAAGCTTTTGTATCAATTTCTAGGATCCTAAATATTACAAGTAAAAAATTATCAATTCATAACTTTAATAGATTTTTTATTATTAAGAAAGGGAGTATCAGAAGGTGAAATATTTGTGTATCTTCAACTGCTTTAACTTGTTCTAGGAACAGTCAATGTGTACCAACTAACAAAAGTTTCTACTGCTTCTCTGTCATAGTACTTCTGAACTCAGATTACAAGACTTGACATCTGGAAGTATTTTTCATTTTCTGTTATGGATTGTAAGTAAGAATAAAATGGGAATAAATGTCATTCACACAGGGACATAATTTCTTTTTATATTAAATCCCTTTTTTTTTCTATTTACACTTGATTTTTAGCATGTATGAAAAGCAACTATACTTACACCTAAAGGTATGATTTGACTACAAAGATGCAGGAGGGAGTGACAATACTTTTTTCTAAATTATAAAAGATCTACCTCTACATTTGAGATAACAAGCAATCCTTCTTACTCTTACAGGTATTAATTGTAAATTAATACCTGTAAGAGTAAGGTAAATTTTCAAAGCATATATCCAACACATTATGCCATGCTCTGAAAACAACAGATTGTCAAAGCACTAATGAGTAGTTTATTAAGGAATAAGATTCATGGACACCATAAAGGATCTTGCAGGTATCACTGAAAACACTTCTCTTCCAATAAAATGCTGTTGACCCTTCACTTAAACAGAGTTTAAAATAGCTGACATTGTAATATGACCTGCCATAGTAGGTCTCTTCCGAATGAATGGCTAAAGTAATAGAGATTGAAAATAGAGTAGTTGCCCAATGTCTGTAAAAATTATTTTTTTTGGCATTGGATGACATTTTGAAAAATGTTTGCATTTTGGAACTAAAATTACTTTTCTTGCCTGTAGCCAGCTGATCTGGCCCAGGGCTGGTGGGGAAAAGGGGCACTCAGGAGGTTATCTCATGTTAATCTTACTGCAACATTGATGCAGAAGGAACTTGTAATAAATAATACCTTAATTTTATGCATATTTGAACTGTGTGAAATTTGCTCTTCTACAAAAAGACTTGGCAGGTTTTCACAAACAAACCAGAAACCAGTAACAACATATTGCCTATGTGTCTCTTTTAGCTGAATTTAGTGTGTGACAGAGATGCAAATGTCACTGTTCTTCACAAACAAGGAAGGTACAGAGGTGTGACAAGGGCACTTTAAGCTGACAGCTAAGCTGAAAGGGCACAAGGAATTTTTACAACAGCTAGTTATCTGAATCATCAATGAAATGACAATCAGCTCTTGGGAAAATTGATGATGAAACTCCTGCATCAGACATGCTGATTCATTAAAATCAGAACAACTGATCTTAAAAAGATTTTATGATAAAATTGCTTAGGTCCAGGATGGATTCCTTTACTAAAACAAGAGAGAGAAGCCAGAAAAGCCCATAGCACAATGGTTACTAAGAGAGTTCAGAAACCACAGGAGCCAAGATTTCAGTGGTGGGACCTTCATATAGAACAGGCATAAAATAGTCTAAAGCTTTGAATCAACTTTGATCAACTTTTCTCCAGTTTTCCAAAACATTGGAAAATATATTTTCCCAGTATTTAAAGATCAATCTTTCATCCTGATGAAAGAAAAAGAAAATCTATTATTTGAATGAAAAATACATTTTCTTTAGGAAAAATGGAAATGGAATTCTGTTCCAGTTAGCCATAAGAACTTTGTGGATTGCAAATGTATTAATGAAATATGTGGAAGGTATAATCAAACGTAACTCTGTCTTTGGATTTTTTCAATGTACTAAGTGGCAGAACATTGTGTCTTTGTATCCTTATCTAGAACACATACATATGGTGGCACAGTTCATCCTGCTAAAGTTCTAGAAATAGCAAGGAGTGATTTTATGTAATTTCTGCAATTTATGATATATTTTCTTATAGATAGTGGCTGAGAACAAGGGTGGAAAGATTGCCTTTATTCCTCATTCTGACACTTTCTTTTGGATAAAAAGCCTCTCAAAGGAGGAGGGAAAGTTAGCAATTATGCCCATTGAAAAACTCCCTTAGTTTGTCCTGAACAAAACCTGGAAACATCCCACATCCTGTGAGAGTAGAGGTCTGTCTTCCAGTGGGTGGACTGTCTAGCCTCAGAGATGACCATAAGAATACACTCTAGGTGTTCAGAAGACTGAGTAGAATTTTTCACACCTACAAAACCACCATGCAACTGCATGACAAGGATGTGAGCTTGAGACAAAGTCATCATGACGCAAAGGTATGGCGAAGCTCAAGAGGTGGGAAGCCTTTATTTAAAGAAAAAGTGGACAGATCATCAAATCAGTTTTGAATATTTTTTAAGTCTATGATTAACTAATACACATAAAGAAATTCCTTTCCCCTACGGAAGTGCAGTCCACCTGTTTCTCATATTTGATCAACTGATTAACTCATCTCTGTTAACTGAGAGCAATTCAGTATCTGGCTTGAAATTTGTGACTGTTTTTCAGACCTGAAGATCTTGTCTATTTGAAAGATTTTTCTACCCTGAGTCCTCTCAATTACTTTAATAAAAAACTAATTTTATCCTTACAAATCTTAGTCCTCTGTCATTATTAGTTTTGTCCTTTAGTGAAACATTTTCTTTTCACAGTGTTTCCCAGGGTACGACTGTGACTCCCACCTACCTTATGTTACCATGACTCTGGCAAACCAGACAGGAAATACTGGGGGATTTTCCACACCAATGTATCCTTGTCCAGGTAAGTAATCCATGTGCTAAAGAGAAATGCTTTCCATTTATCAAATCATGCACATTATATACTCCAGTCCATCCTCTACCACTGAACTAAGTCTGAATTCATCTGTTTACACGTGATACAAATATTCTAAAGTTAGGGTGCAGTACTGTGAGAACGTCCTTCAATGGAGATGAAGAATCATGTGGCTCATTTTGACCTACTTCATCTCCTGAATTGACAGCAGTACATCTTGCTGTGTCATTCAAACCTTGTGTGAAGCAAAATCAGCAAGTCTTCGCCATTGCTCTGGGCCTATTCAAAAGCATATAGTGTTACCTCAACTGTTTTGAAATTTTCACATTGAAAAGAAAGAGAGTTTTAACATGGCTGAGCATTCTCAAATCCTTCTCTGAATATGGCAGATAAATTTTATGAGTAACAACATTAAGTCTTTCTTATCTTTAAATAGTGCACACTGCATAGCTTTCAATTTTCTGTATCTGTCTTCAAGAAAAATAATGATATGAAATGTTCCCTATTGAAAATCTGTTTACCCTGATGGTATCAATACATTGCATAAGCTTGAAAATACCTCCCAACAGTGGCATAGTGTGTTGATTTGCACATTGAAAACCTGGGTTATAGTTGTATCTTATGTACATATTACATGTGAATACAGTATTCATTTAAATGTCACTGACATATGTCTAAGGTGGCAAATATTCCAAAAGAGATAATGAAAATGACATTATGACTACTTTAAAACAGTATCATAAACTGGCATTACTGCAGCTAGAAATGGATCATACAAGAAAATAAAATTATAATAAAATTCACAATCATTATAATGAAACAGTGTTGTCAGCTGAGGAAGTTGCTCTATTATTTGCTGTGCTCAATGAAGAACCTCAGTAAACAATGTGAAATCTATAAGTAAATACACAGGTTATCCAACATTCTATGATTTAAATGGATTACAGTTCAGAAATATCTACATCCACCAGTTTTCTGCTGACATCCTTTTCTGCTTTGCAAAATACATTCTCTCTTTCTTATCAAAATATATCTCAATATGTTCCATTTCTCTATTGTAGCTGTAAAAACCTATATAGCTTATTAGTGACTGTATATTTCACCAGTGTAGCCTAAAATATGTAGTTTATCATGCTTTGTTAAGAGTTGCAACAGGCAGGAATTTTAACAAGGTAGAAGGTCACTCTATCTGTGAAAGAGGACTGATAAACTGGGCACAAACCCTGCATGCAAAATTCTCCCACGTTTTGATCAGGGTGGAATACTGCCCCAAGGCACATTTGTGCCATCTGGTGCTGCTTCTGTGAATCACTGCACTACACTGGTCCTCAAAGGAGTCAGAAATATCTTTTCTGTCTCTTCTTTTGAACCAATACCAACCTTCATGCTTCTGGAGTTACCCTTTGGACTGAAACTCACTCTCTTTGCTCTGTCTTGCTGCTATTGTGCCCCTTGCATGGCTGGGTTGCTCCACACCTCTCAGCACAGAGCTTCTCTCCAGGCTGTTGTGCTGCACTGTCCCACTGCGAGCAGACTGAGCAGGGCCACCACATGTCAGTCACAGCTCTGCCACATCTCCAGTACCTCCTAGCAAAGGGCTTTGAAGAAGGAGTAAAACAACAACCAGGCTCCTCACATGAGAAAGTGTATGGGCTGGGAGAGGGATAATACTGAGGCACGGCGTCTGGAGGATGCAGATATGCCAACGGAAAACCTGGGAAAGCAAGACCCAGGGGTGACCTGGCAAAGCATTTACTAGACATAGTATCCATGGCTGGACTGGTTTTTGCTGGACTAATCTGTAAGAAAAAGAGGGAGGAATATCAGGGAGTATAGGAGGACAGGAAAATAAAAATATAAGAATTAAATACTAAGACCAAAAAAAAAGCAAAAGAAATGTTTCCCTGATGGGAAAAGATTGTCTGTGATTTCACGTCACATCAAATGTAGATATTATTCCAGTATGCAAGAACCAATGACAAAATTTATTCTATGGTATGTCACCTCTTTGTGCTTCTGTCCTTTCAAAGAACTAGCCTGTAGCTGCACATCGTTGCACATCTTTCCTTCTCTGCTTCTCTGCGTGATAACATAGCCTTAAGAAGAGAAATGATCCTTTCCAGGTCCTCAAGATCAAATTTGTTGTCTCTCATCACAAAACATTGCAATACCCCATAAGCAGCAATAAGTGTTTCTTCTGCTGTTCTCCCCATTTGACTTTTTAACTTACCGCAGTATGTGGTAGGGCAGTGGAATAGCTTAGATGCTGAGTACACATCCTGCCTCCTTGAGCAGAATCTCTGTCTTACTCCTGTCCACCCTGTCAGATGCTTACTCCAGCAAACCTTTTAAGGGGTCTATACGTTATATTTATTTCATGACTATAGGATATCCAGACAGCATTAATGCTTTGAATTATGAATGTCTGTGTTTATTCCATGTGTTTTAATACTATGTAAATCAAACTGAATTCTAGATTATAAAGGACATAAAGATGCAATATCCCTTTCTAGTACAGCAGTTAATCAGGCTAAGGCATAATCTAATGCATAATCTCTGTATTACTGATAAAATATTGACACAAATGGATGGCATTCCAAAATGGTCTAATCATTTAAGAGACTGAGTGATCTGAGAGATACTCAGCAGACTCAACTCCAAAAGAAAGTACTAAGCCTCTGCTCACTTCACAGGACCAAATCTTTTAACTTTGTTAAAAATTATTTCTACAAAAATAGTAATGAAAAAACACTATCATCCAACCCTTCTCATTACGCCAAAGTAAATGAGTAACAGATTGGCAGTAGTGCACAGGGAAAAGTCTCTGAGTTAACGAGTGAGACTGCTGGGTTACAGGGGGGAAACAGCGTAATTAAGGAGAAGATGCTGCAAAGAAACCAAGGGCTGTCTTGTACATTGCTTAGTCAGGTGGCTAGTCTTGCTGAAGTCTTCTGAAGTTAGCAGTACTTACCCGTGGTCCTTCCCTCATTCTTCTGAAGCTGAGCCTGTATGACACATTCTTTGCTAGGAGTCTGTACTTGTTCTTTCATGAATCACTGCCAATGCAAAGCTTCTCTCCATGTTATGCCAATATATATATTTGTGTGGCTACACAGTGACTTGAATTAACAAATCCATCTCTTTAGGATGAACAGAGAACCACACATTTTATTTAGGGATAGATCCAGGCCCCTGGAATATGTCTTGCCTTGGTTCACTGTGTGAACAGCTGTCTTGGCACCAGGCAGAGGATGGGCAGGACAGAAGTAGTAAATCCTACAATTTTGCGGTCAGCTGCATTGGATAAAATTGTAGACTAATGTCAAAAATCCAATTTCATTGTCTATTTCTCCTCTTCTCACTGCCAAGCATTCATCACACTTCCACCTTTTTGAGAACAACTCATTCTAGGGGTATGATTAGATTTAAAATAGGGACTGGAGACTAGCCAGTATCATGGTTTTGGCAGAAATTTGAAAACAACTGGGAAATTGAGAAAAGTAGTAAAGCTGAAAGATGTCTAAGCTGGCCATTTCAGTATGGCTGCTCAGTGTAAAACCATGGACAACATATGGATTTATAACTTGACACTAAATTATTCCTTTGCATTTGTCTTTAGCAGAAAAATTGTTGGAATAGATTTCTGTCAAGGACTTTCTCTTTCAGGAAATTAAAGGGAAATTTTATTCTTCTACCTCATTTTCTCCTAAGGAGTTGCTATAAAAAATTCAAATAGTAATTAACAAAACATCAGGAAACACATCTCCAGGTTTAGGCAATATGTGCTACACAGCTGTGGAAGAATAAATTGCTCATGCTACTAACTGCAATATTCAATCCTTAAAGTGGTGTTTATTACCAGGAGTTAATGTGTAAAAAATAATATCTCTGTCACAAAACACAGGTGTGGAACACACTGTCCCAGGGTAATATATAGCTCAGAAGCCTAGGAAAAATTCAGAAATGGATGTGGCATTTCTCACAGCATATTATTAAAAACTTGCAATTACTGATGGGAAAAAGGACTTTCCAGAATAATGTTAAGTTTGAAAAAAAACCCTGACAATACTGCATCAGCCATCACTGGCTGGTGCACAAAACCATTTTAAGGTTTCTAAACTTGAAGCTCTTTCTTATGGCAGCTCAGTCTTAGTACTCTTTCAGATTAAGAAATACACCTTCTGGCACATCCTCAGGTCATTACATGTAGCATACTTTAGATTACAATGATTAGTAAACTTCGGATTTTCTAAAAATTCTTCAAGTCCAATAGTCTGTCTTTTGATAATTCTTCATCTTGCGAAAACAGCGCAAGGCTCTGTGCTTCCATTGGATAAAAATGTAACCCTTTGGCCTGAAAAAAACAGCTTTTGTTCAGATAAGTATGTCCTGTATACAATGATAGTATTTTGTTGTTACTGCTGCTAAGGAGGCAATGCCCTAGAGGATAAGCAAAGCATTAGTGGTCAAATTTTGGTTATTTTATAAAAATACACAAATGAAACCAAAAACTTTTTCTTCTGAGCACTTTATTCTGCAGTTGTTCAAGTCAGACACTCCTGCATCTTACCCTGAAGCATCTGGTGCTAGCTACTGTCAGGGGCTGGACACTGACTTACAACAATCCTTAAAGAACTAATGAAAACTCCAAAACTGTGTTTCATGTATCATATAACCTTTGAAATTGTTCTAAATATTCAAATATAGCTGTAGTTTCTACACCATCTGTTATATAAAAGAGGACAGACGTGAGAGACTTCTGACTGTTTACAGAAGCGAGAGACTTCTGAAGGCCAGATTACCCTCAATGCCTTCTCAGAATTTCTCATAGCATTGATGGGATGACCTAAACTTCAAGGGCAGATTTTGTCTCCTAAACTGCCTCATAAGTCTTCTATTACTGCCACAGGTGCAATGTCAAGGCCAATTATTTCAATATTATATGATAATTCAGACTTTCATAAATAAAACTCTCAGAGGACTGCATCAAAAAACTAAGATAATGACAGGAAAAAAATTCAAAGTTGTTCTTTCTACTGCAAGTTATGTCTCCACAGTGAAGACCTCTATGAGGGTGTGGCAGATGTGAGAACAGAAAATAGGATATTGCAAGGCAACTCTTCATAACCTCCATCTGTTCAGCTGGCATGTCAGGGTCACATCAGGACCTACCCTGTTAGCATTTGAGCATAGTGAAAAAAAAACACTGAGGAGCCAACATACCTGATAAAAGTGTTCCAGTATCTGAATTTACAGATATTTCATTCCTTTAGTTTGTCATCCATCACCTAAAATTAGACCAAACTCAAGCTGGTACACTGGGTTTTTCCTCCCTCCTCTTCACTCTGTAATTAGGAGACGCCTCTTATCAGGATAAATATTTGGCTTTTTTCCTCCCCTATTCATGTGTATGTAAATATTTCTATATTAAACTAGGAGTTGTCTGATCCACACACTTCTGCTTCAGTGAGATATATAGGTCTCATTCCTGCTTTTGGTAGCTCCTTAGCTTACTCCAATAAGGAGAAAGGTAACTCAATTGCAGGACTGAGCATGTAGAAACTTTTTTCACCTTTTTATGCTTTTTAGCGGTCAGTTATTCATCACAGTTTTGGTATTAGTGTGCTGCACTTGTACTCTCAGGAGGGTCATATCTTCTGTAAAGATGATGACTACCTACTATTACAGTGTACTCTAATAATGTTTAGTGACTCTACATCTTTCTTTAGCTGTATCAAGCACACATCTGACATGCTTGAGTGCACTGGGCTGTATGACTTGATCCATCTGCCCCATGTAGACCTTGAATAGCTTCGACCACTAGGATCCAAGCACACTTGAACTAAACTGGGACTCACCCTTCATCACTCCCTGCCAAGTCTATCCCCACTGCCAGGTTGTCCTTATGTATCTCCTTTACAACACACAACTACTTGCCAAGGGAACCCACACATGTTTTAATGGAAGTTATTGACTCCCCACTTGAGGGGTGGGGAGAGCAAAGCCTTTTCTCTCATTTGATTCATAATGTCTTCTGAAAACAAAATGAATCTTCTTTTGGTCTATTTTCAGTTTTGTTTGTTAGCACCTAGCAATTCATTTACTTGGAAGGTTTACAGAACTCTATTTCCAACACCCTCTACAAATGCTTCTTGAACTCCATCAGGCTTGATACTGTGACCATTTCCCTAGGGAGCCTGTTCCAGTGCAAAACAAGCCTCTGGGTGAAGAACCTTTTTTCTAATATCCTCCCCTGACACAACTTCAGGCCATTCCCTTGAGTCCTGTCACTGGTCACCACAGAGAAGAGATTGGTGTCTGCCCCTTCTCTTCTCCTCACAAGGAAGTTGAAACTGCAATGAGGTCTCTCCTCAGTCTCCTCTTCTCCAGGCTGAACACACTAAGTTTCCTCAGCCACTCCTCACACGGCTTCCCCTCAAGGCCCTTCACCATCTTCATTGCCCTCCCTTGGACACTCTCTAACAGCTTAATATCTTTCTTATATTGCTGTGCCCCAAGCTGCCCACAACATTCCAGGTGAGGCTGCTCCAGTGCAGAGCAGAGAGGGGCAATCCCCTCCCTCGACCAGCTGTCGATGCTTTACCTGATGCCCCCCAGAACATGGTTGGCCCTCCTGGCTGCCAGGGCACTGCTGACTCATATTCAACTTGCCACTGACCAGGATCCCCGTGTACCTTTCCGTGGCACTGCTTTCTAGCATCTCATTCTCCAGTCTGTTCATACATCCAGGGTTGCCCCATTTCAGATGCAGAATCCAGCACTTCCCCTTGTTGAACTTTTTACGGTTGGTGATTGCCCAGTCCTCTGATTTGTTGACATCTCTCTGCAGAGTCTCCCTGCCTTTGAGTGAGTCAATAGCTCCTCTGAGTTTTGTGCCATCTGAAAACTTGTTTAGTATCCCTTCCAGTCCTGTCTCCAAGTAATTTATGAAGATGTTGAAAAACACAGGGCTTAATATGGTGAATTTTTCCAAGTGCTTATAAGTGAAATATACATGCTTGAGGTGAAAGATTTAATTTCTTGAGAAGGACAGGAAACAATCTTCAAGAATGAACAAATACACTCAATCTCTCCTTTGTGTTTTCTGCATAAGTACATGTGGATTGCTTGATCCAACTGATTTAAAAAAAAAAAAAAAAAAAAACAACAACAACTAAACAAAACAAAAAACAAACCAACCAACCAAACAAACAAAAAAAAAAAACAAAAACCTCCAAAACATTTCTGAGAAAGAAATATTTATGAAGTTGTTTGGAAACGAATTTGAGTGGTACATTCAGCTTCAGTAACCCCTTAATGATTTCTCTGAGGAAAGCTACTGTTTGTGGACTTTTTCTTTTTTTTATTATTTTTTTTTAAATAAAGACAATAGATAAAGGATTAATTACTTCATTAGATGTGATTATTATTGGGGAAAAATCATGTGTTTAATCCTGGCATTCAGCCCTGCAGAAAAAGATATCTGACAAAACAGCCTTCCCAGGTTTCCCAGGATCACAATACCATTGCTTTCTTACAATGCCTCAGTCACTGTACCACACTCCTACTGAATAACTCTGGTATTTATGTTTTGTAGCCTGTAGGAAAGTATAACTCATGAAAGAGATGGAGCATTTGTTGCCTGTTCCAACCATTTCCATCCTCCTCTCTCCACTCATCTCCACTTCAGAGGTAAAATTTGTTTGCAAACAAGATCAGCTGAAAGAATGAGAAACTGCTCAGGAACAGAAACTCTTGATGCTGGCTGTCCTACTCCAGCTCCAGACCTGGATGAATCTCTTTTTCAGCCATGCTGACACAGCTCTCAGTGAAGAGACTTAATGGATGAGGTCAGGGAACAAGTCCATGTTATTTTTTATTCCATTCATTGGTTTTAAGTTTGATTTGGATCAGTTCCCCATTGGGCTCATGCAACTACGAAGAGTTGATCTGTTAACCTATTCTGTTCCTTAGCAAATTGTACAACAGGGACAATGGTAAGTGGGAAAGAATGAAACAGAAATATCTTCAAATACCATTTCTGGAGAGACAGATCATGAAAATGGACCCAGGAGTTAACTGAATGCTTGTGGTGAACTGAAACTGACTCCTTCAAATAACAGAATGGATAATAGTATAATTATGAAATAGATGTTTTCTTTATGGCCTTAGAAAAATAACCAGGCAAGCACTTCCTTTTCACTGCCCTCAAAACACAGCCTCAGAACTCTCCCAACTGCAAACAAGCTTTTTAGGGCCACTTCTTTCCTCTTTATCCATTTTCTTTGGAGTAAAGGTAAGAAATAAGAATGAGTCTCTCACACGTAAAATATCACCTCAGTAACTGCTGCTTTCAGAAAAGCAAATAATTTTAGAAAAACAAATGAATATGCTTTTCTTCTTAGACAATCATTTCAGAGCAAACATTATTCATACTACTTAAATAGAAGATATGGTTTTCAAAAAAAAAGAGCTTTTTCAGTTTTACTGAAGTCAAAAAAAGTTCCATACCATTGATTTTCTTGACAGCAAGCAGTAATGAAATTATATTCATAGCTTATATTTTATTTTTGAGAGAGATACTGGTGGTGCAAATAGCTCTGAAAACACATGAGATGTGAAAATATACAATTAAATCTCTTTGAAGTGTCTGGTAATTAAACAAATTCTGCAGTACCGTAGGTTCTTCTATGTTCTAAGACCCTTTGAAAAGCATTTAGCTTCATAAGTTGGTGCATCACAGTCTTGTTGATCATTACATTTCATTAGAATGGTCCCAGCAAGTTTTATTGAAACTAAGAGTATTAATAGTTAATAAATTTAAAATGCATAATTTTGAAATCAGGAAAACAGTATGAATTAAAAGAGAAATGGAGATGAAAGATAATTATTATTTTGAAGTCAGCTACAATACATACTGATTAGTATGGAATTTGGCATTCCTGACCATTAAAAACTAGGGTTCTTGAATGTGAGAGAGATAACAGAAAAGGAAGCATGAAAAGCTAATACATAAAAAAAGAAGATGCTTCTGAGTGAACAGGTTTGCAATTTATTTTTGAAGTGTTTTAGAAAAACACCACAAAATCAGACTCATGTAAAAGAATAAATAAAGTTTACATTTATCTAGTGAAAGTCACTTTACATTTCAGACAATTAACTCTACATTTTGTCTTCAAAATACCCAAAAACCTATTTTGCTCTAGTTCTAAAAAAAAACAATGCCAAGAAAAATCTATTCATTAGCTTTTCTTTTACACAAGAATAGGGCCAGGACATTATAATTTTTTTGTTGTTAAACTAACAGAAAACTGGAAAAACATAATTAAAAAACATATTCATAAAATGAAAATTGAGAATTTTTTATGAAAATCACATTTGTAGGTGACAAATCCCTAGATCCTTACTTTATTTATGAAATATATTATCTTTTTTTCATTCACTTAGATACATTTAAACATGAAAATCTAACTTCAAAAATGTTTTGATTCATACAGCAATATACATAGAGAAAAGACCATGTGGAAAATTCTGAGTGAATGCAAAAAGTCTGAAAAGTTACTCTGATTTTTTTTCCTTTTAATCTAAATCATCACAATGTGACATAACCAATACTTTAAGTGTTCTGTGAACTTAAAATCTTATACTGTTGTTACTTTCTGTCATCTTCAGTTTTTCTAACAGTAATAGTTTCCTAAATGGAAAGAAAGAAATGTGAAAATGGTACTTGCTACAGTGATTATCATTAAAAATTCAAAAGTGTTAGCAAATTCTTTACAGTTCCCAAGTGTTTAGTATTCAGAATGCATGGGAAAAATCAGCTCAGGTGACATTTACTGGATCTCTTGTTAAAAATTGGCTTTTTGATATATGACTACCAGACTTAAAATGCTACAGCCTTCCACGAGGCTGTGTTGAAACTGCAATGAAACAGTGTTACTATTGTGGCAACAGCATGAAAAATGTAGGGTCAGATCCAGAGGATCAGCTTTGGCTCATGAAATAAAATTAGAACAGAGTCACAGAAATGCGGTTTTTTTATATCTATTTATCAATTTCATTTTGGTATCTACTTTTGCACTACCCAGACACCTAAATATGGGTGTTCATGTGCAATACAGTTTCAGGAGCTAAACCTTAAACCTTTTTGCCTTTTTGAATTTCTGCTGGGATGCTGCCTTGAGTCAGAGAGATATCGGAGTGTCCTGAGCTGCCACCTCTGCTGAGAGCATTCAGTAATCTCTGCACATCAGTAACGTTGCATCCAAGACAAGCTAGGCAGACTAGAAGTGGCAGAAAGGTTTTCCTGCTGTTCACATCATAGTTTTGTGATCATATGATTCCACTCCCCCTTCGCCTACCTCAGGGTAGAAGAAACTAGAAAATTTTCTATAGAATTGAGGAGAACTGCAGTTATGAGTTCCTGTCCTCCCAGCTCCTGCTTGGGCTCTGGGCACACAGCCATACAAATTATGGCTGCCTCCTGTGTGGGTGTCTACATTTGGGGGAAACAGCTCTCCTCCGTTTAGCACATTTGTTCAAAGCTGAGAGAATTTGGATGAATGTTGTTAACTCTAATCCTAAAAGAACAACAGCTGCATGTCACAGGTATTATCTTTTGTATTCAGACTAACTACAATACCTGTTAATATAGTCAAGCTTTGAAAAAGATAAGAAGAATTAGCCTTAAATTGAAGCCTCTAGAGATTATTTTAGCGAAAGTAAGAAGACTAACAATCTGCAGTTCCCTTTGTTTCCTTTTTGGGTTAGTTCTTTGTGATTTGTTTGGGGTTTTTTTAAGACCAGAGTAAGGCAATTAATAATTTTGTCAGGAAACAAAAGAGATCAATAATAATTCACAACATAACCAGCATAAGTTTTTTTCTTTCAAAGTCACATCAACATTTTGAATATCACAGAGTCACAGAATATGCAGAGTTGGAAGGGACTCACAAGGATCATCGAGCCCAACCATTAGCCCTGCACAGAATCATTCCCAAAAGTCACACCATGTGCCTGAATACCATCCAAATGTTTCTTGAACTCTGGCAGAGAGAACTCTACTTTCTAGAATACTAAATTTGAATTCAAATACCTGATTATCCATAATGCATATATTTATGGCTTTATGTAGAGTTGACATAAGCTCTTCATTATTACAGAGTATAACAATTCAGTATAAAATATTCTTTTTAGTGATAATCAACGTTGAAAATTAGTAAATATAGTAGTCTTAAGTAACTAAACTGTCCTTTTGCAAGGAAGAGATGTGGAAAGGTCTGGATGACATGGAATAATACCATTATTTTATTGCACTTTATTAACGAGACACTTGAGCAGTGAGCTATGGAGTATTATCACTGCTGAGTACCACCTTGAGATTTAACAAAATGTTGTATTTTATAGTGTCAACATTTCATATTATGATTTCAACTTTGGAGGTCCAATGCCTTTAATAATATTTCATCTCATTTTGTACAATTATCCATGGCCTTATACTTTCATGGCAGACAGTTTATTGCACTGTAAGATGTTGCCCATTAAATTCTGAGTTAGAGGGCTGAAGGAATCAAAGGTTTTTTGATCCCACGAGTTTTTAACAAAGGTCTTCAATTTTCTCTAGAGTATTGAGGACTTGCTTTCATAAGTGCTTAGGAGGGAAGATGTATAGAAAACACTTCTTGGTGTGTTCTCATTGCCATGCTCTGTTATGTCTACCCACTCACTGAACATTTTATCTAGTTAAGTGTTTAGCAGGCTGCATTCCACACTCCTTTTGATGCTCTTTTGATTTTTTTTGTCCAAATATTAGTATCCTTTTTCCTGCATGATGTCTAGAAGCCACTGAAACAAATGAATTCGTTCAAATGGCTTTTCTTGTGGCATAATATGATCTTTCTCCATTACTGTAACGTTTCAAAATAAGTACATTGAATATAAGAGAGCATTAGGCTGGTCATATAGGTTAAAATTTTTAGAACATCCCTGTGAATTCAAGCAATTTCAGTGTGTTGGAACTGGGTTTAGTTTTTAGCAACAGCGTTGGTAAACAAGAAAAAGTACAATAACATTTATTTTATATTAAGCATATAAAGTACTTAAATATTTAATTTCTTAAATTCAGATATTCTTCTAATGTTTGTAAAAATCTGAATGATTAGGAAAATAAGATTTTTTTATTATTATTATTGTTCTGCCAGAACTATACAGAAACACTATGTTCTTCATGTATGCCTTGAAGAGATTCAGTAAATTGTCATGTAAGTTTCTTTAACATTTTTAACTCAGTAATAAATTATAACCAAGTAACCATTTTCTTCATTCTATGGATCTGTGTACATGCATATGCATGTACCTATAATTGGTATGATCCCTGTTGTCAAAATGCACAAGGAAGGATATAACAGATTTTTTTTTTCAGTAGTCATAGAGAAGAGCTTTAAATTGTTTAATTTTTTGCATCTTGAACTGGGTGTAAACTCATGAAAAGCTTGAGTGATTGGGATTGAGGAATGTGCCTGTGGAGCTTTTAAATATACCCAAGAGATTATTAAACAGTGGAAGTTTGTTATCTCTGAATACCTAAACTGGAATTACTTTATATGTTTGGACCGCCAGTGACATTTTCAAAGATTGTAATAGAAAAGGATTTTTCAAAATCCCTACACAATGACTTATGATTGTTCTCATAAACGTCTGTAGTAAGCTCATTGCTGACTTCAATGGGAGCGAATATAGACTACTTGTTGAATCCCTTTGGAAATTGCATCATAGTTAAAGCAATTTACAGAAAGTCATGGCTCTTAGGATAGAATCGTTTTTTCTGTGACTTTTTGTTTGTTTGTTTTTGTTTCTTTTGTGTTTTTTTTTAAAAACAAAACTACAAATAATGGGGGAAAAAACTCACCCTCTAAGTACCAAAGAAGAAATGTAATTTTGACATTTGACTGTACCCACTGCCACATGGAAGGGAGAAGACAATTATGTGAAAAGATCTTACCTTATCTTATTCTACCTCAGGGAAAAGCAGCTTTCAAACAAAGCCCGTTTTTCAAAGCAGTTCTCCCAGCAGATATTTCTGCCTCTCTCATCCTCTTCTCTAGCTCTACTTCATCCACATCCCTGTCTTCCCCAGGCACTATGTCTAAACAAGGGCTGTCAGCAGAGGTTAAGGATGCAGATGCATCTGCCATTCGGTGGGCAAAAGCAGTGCATGTAAAAACGTAACATGAGAAAACAAAAGCTATGTTAAAATTACATTGTCATCTTTGTATGTATATAAAAATATCTATTGCAATAAAACACTTCATAACATATTTGACTTAACATATTCTAAAAAAGACTATCTTGGTCTAAATAATTTCTTTATAATTTTAATTCTTTACAATTTTTTCTGTCTAAAAATTATAGCTATTAAATACCTGATGTGGGGGGTTTTTAATCTTATTTCACATATTAATTTCCAGTCCCTGGACAGGAAGTTGTTAACAAGGCTTAATCAGTGACCTATTTGCTACAGCGTTAAAAGAATAAAAAGGCAGTATTTCAAAACTCAGTTAAACGTTTTTCATTCCCTTGTGATGTTCCCTTTAACAGAAAGGAAAAAACTTGTTTTGGTTTGTTTTTTGGTTAGTTTTGTTGTTGTTAAATTGTGTCTTAGCATACATTAACATGTAGATCATGATTACTGAATTTAAGACCTCAGACTTGGGCTCACAAGTTTTTAGATTTTCTATTAATTTTATTTGCAGTTGTGTATTTGTATTTGTAGTTTTATTTGTAGTTAGTTTGGCCTTCTTTGATCTGAAAATTGGTACAGATGCCCAGGCATATGTCCAACATTTACCAGTTATAGGAAGAATTTCAAAAGACAAAAGTATCTGCCAAATACATATATATATGAAAGATGGAATTCACAGCTGTGGTGCAAAATCTTAACCTTGAAATCTTTCTGAACATTTGAGGTCAATTTTACTAGTACATAAGTTAATGGTAATGGGTATGGTAATTGTAAGTTAGCTTTTGAAAACTTTTTATGCATACCTGTTCTTTGATAGGCTCATGGTAACAATGTTTTTCAAACCCTGTAAGAGAATTTTCAACATTGTCACTTACATAACAGCTACATCAGCTTAAAACTGTTCCTACGCATGTATCTACCATTATCAATCCAACATCAACAATGTAAACATATGAAGAAAGTAGGATAAATCATCTGATCTATAATGTCAAAAATAAACCTTCTCACAGCACATTTTAAAATCTGTTCCAAAACTGTGAAGGAAGAATAATTAAGAGGGTGAGGAGCTTCAGTCTTTGTTCTCCTTGTAAGTTTATATCTAGTTTTCAGTTTCTCTGAGGGACAAGGAAAGAATGAAAACAAGCTTTCCATAAGTTGCTATAAGAAGGTAAGAAATCAAATTGGTACATATCGGTACCAAATCTTCAGTGAAACTTCTAGATTCTGAAACCAAAGCCTAGTCAGAGATTTAGAAAATTCTCATGTGGATTAACCACTTCCAAGCTAAATCAGCATACGTACACTGTTGCTCTAATTGGTAGTGTCCTAGGTGCTAGGACAGGTCTTGATCACCAGCTAAGGTGGTGATCCTAAGGTAAGGACGGAAAAGTCTAAAGGGAAATGCTGTTTGCTACAGGAAGGCAGACTCTGATGCTAGGGTAAGCTGACCTTAACTCTGCTGAGGTAAGGCTGATGTGTTGCAAGAGCTGCAAAAATCTAGCTGCAGCAAACCCATGCTACCAGTAATTCGAAGAGACAGAAACCATTACTTTCCTGTGTTATTTTCTTTCCTTCAAAAAACCTTTATTTCCCTTTACTTGAAGTCTCTTTGCCCTGTTTTTCTGTGTCAGCTGGTGACCAAGACCTGTTCTAGCACTTAGGAAACTACCTATTAGAGCAACAGTGTACGTATGCTGATTTAGCTTGGAAGTGGTTAATCCATATGAGAATTTTCTAAAAGATGCTTTGTTCCAAATCAGATTATGTCATTAACAGAGGAGATTGTATTGTATTATGGCATCATATGTATAAGTGAAGGTTTGAACTCAGAACTTGAAAAACAATTTCATGCTATTCTGAAAATACCATCTTGGGACCAGTGGCAGGAAATTAACACAAATAAAGCTAATAGATGTAAAGCAAGTGATGAATATCCACATTTTTAATTTAGACTACCACTTTTAAATGGGAAATGTGACATTTTCATGTCTATTACACTGGGCTCCTTAACACTATTTTAACTTGCTGGACTATAACAAAATAAACAAACAAAAAAGAAATTGCTCCTCAGGTGAAAAATATATAAAAAAATAGGAGGAGGAGACAAGGAAAAAATAAATAAATTTAAAAAAGTGATTTCAGATATTAGCATTTCTGTAAAAAAGTCCTAATTATGGTTTAGAGTTTTAGAAGGACAATACAACAGAGAATCAAGCCCTCATGCATGCATTCAGCTCTTCATTATTCAATGAGCTGAAATATTTCTGACACCAAGTGATGAAGTTATGGAGGTCACTGCAGAAACTTTCCAGTTCTCCATAATGAGTTCAGGGTCAGCTGAGCTTATTAACTCTAGCTCAGCACTTTCCTCGCTAGACAGTGTGGCTGCTCTGAAACCTCGGTGAGGCTTCTTGCTCTGCACCCAAGTACTACAGCAGCACAGCTTATTAGGTTGAGCAGAGAAGTAGCCTGCAGTTGGGGTTCCCACAGGGTTAAGACACTTTGATAATCCTTCTGCAACTGTAGGATCAGTGGATCTGTGTAGCTGGCATGCCTAGAGATAACAAGTCTGCCTGAACTTGGTATCCTCCCAACTAAAAGTACTGAAATGTCCCTGAAGCACAGAGACATTTCACATATTTAAAAAATACAGGCTGTTTTCAGCACCAAAAAATCCCTGTTTGTATGGTGTTTATCTCATCAATAGTACTACCTGGCCTAAGTAATCCTTGTAGTTTGAGAATGTTTAAAAAATGGTATCAAACTCAAGTAATTTCTGTATGTTTCTTTGAATATAAAAGCTTTCAGAAGCAGAGTGATACATTATAAACAAATGAGCCCATTCCAGAAAATGTGTTTTAAAACATTTCAGAACACATATTAAGCATATAACTAAATTAAATTTGTTCTGATAAAATTCCCCAAAGAGGAGCACTTTCTTCATTAGGTTTTAAATGTTGAACATAGATTCACAGGGTCACAGAATCCTTACAGATTGGAAAAGACTTCTAAGATCAAATCCGACCATTAACCTTGCACTAAAAATCATATCACCAAATGCCACTGCCATATGGCTCCATGTTTCAAGATCTACTAAAATTCAGCCATCATATTTCAGTTCTTCAGCTATCATTTAAGAAGAATCATAGTATCCCTAATAAATAATGGCATCTCATATAAGATACATGTAAGAGCTGGTGGCTTAATGGACATGAGTCAGGGATTCCTGAGGTAATAGAAGTCACTAGGGAAATATTTCAGGGGAACTAAAGGGAGTTCCTCTAGAAAGGCACCACAGATGAAGTGCCTTTATACCAAAGGGCACATCATGGGCAACAAACAGGAGGAGGTGGAAGTCATTGTGATGCTGGATAGCTGTGATCTTGTTGCCATTACTGAAATTCAGGGGGCCAAATCATTTGACTAGGGTGCAAGTATTGATGGCTGGGGACTGTTCAGAGGAGACAGGAGTGGAAGGAGAAGCAGAAGAGTTGCCTTCTACATCAAGAGGTGAATTGAGTGTGAAGAAATATCTCTGAAGAGCAGCCATTAGCAGATCAAAAATTTCTTCAAATACATTTGGACAGATAAATTTGCAGTTGCTTGCAAAATGGCAAATATATGTGGAAATATTTTAATATTACATTTCAGTGAGATGCATTAATAGAAATTCATTCCATGGAAGAATCTGTTTACCTCAGGCATCAGCATATATTTTTATTGATGAGAAAGAAAGAATAAAAAAAAATTCTAGAAGACATGAGTCTATGGACGTAAACAAAATCTTTCATTGAAATGACTGAAACAACATTGTAGATAACATTTATGTATCAATGCTGAAACCTTAACACTTGATCTGTCTAGTGCAGATGACATATTTGGGTTTGTTTTCTAAAGAGCTTTCCATGCTGTTCTAGTTCAAGGAGGAAAACCCAAGCATGACTTCCAGGAAAAGATAGAAATAGCTCTCTACTTTACAGAAGTCCTTTGAAATAAATTTATACCTTAGAATAGAAGATTTTCAAACAGTCAGTTAGTTAAGTCAGGACAAAAGATTCTTCTTAATGCATTAAGACATTGGGAAAAGGCAGCCCAAAGCAAGATGTTTTGTACTGTACCATTCACATAAAGCTTCCAGTTCTGTTTGTCTAGCACTCTGTGGGTTTTTTATTAGTACTATCATACCTAAGAAGTGAAATATCATATACTAGTATGATATCCTATATCATACACTATAATTTTCCACATGAATAGAATAAAACAAATTCAAAATCATGTTTCTAAGTGCTTCTCTATATATCAAGATATAAAGGGATTATAAAGCAATCGGTAGCAGAAAAACCTGCAGATCAAATACATCAGAGAACAACAATATCACTTTTAAAAGGAGGTATAATATTTCTCAAAATAACTGATAGCTCACAGCATTTAGTCTAGTGAGCATGCAGCATTTTGTGTAAAGAGCACTTGAAGTATTTATTGGCTTAGCATTTGTCCCTGCACTAGAAATCACCTAAAGGGCCAAAAATCCTTGGGTATCTTTAGCTTAGGAAAGGGGATAACAACAAGTTTGTACCTTGCAAGTAGAAAAAACTGTGCTCCAGAGTTAAAATTATATGCAGTATGAACACCCTTGAGAGGAAACAAAAAAAAACACTCAATACTTGACTGAATATATCTTCAGAATGATTATCTAAGAAATTGCTGTAAATTCCAAAATTTCTGAATCTTTCAATTGCAGCTGAACCACAATAACTCAATTCCTCCAAGAATTTTGTATCTCTGGGAAAAGAAAAAAAAAGAAACATTTCAAAATGATTCTTGAAAGAGACTGTTGAAGACTACCGAGTAAATGGGTGAGTTCACTAGACATAATGGAGAAATTCTCAGAATGCATTTTGCTCAGTTGAGAGTCATATTTCTCAGATCAGATCAATGAAGCAAGAAGAAAAGAGAAAGGACATTTCATGTGAATGTCAAAAAAAAATTGTAACTTTGGGTTGAGGAGGCACTTACATTTTCCTTTCACATCTTGCATTAAAGAAACTTTCTCTAAGGATCAATAAATAAAGGTTCAATGTCCACAAATTCAAAAAATAAAATGAAATTTAGTTAAATAGGAATTTTATATAGAAAAAAACCCCAAAGCTTAATTTTTCTTCCAATGATCCTTCAAGTTATGCAGTTTACAGTAAGAAAAACCTGTTTTGATTCTCAGGTATCAGTAACTAGACAGATGAGCAACATGTCAGTTAGTTTCACACAGTTCAATTCAGTTATTAAGAGATGACCCTGCCTGAATTAAAGTGCAAATGAGACCATATGGTGAAGTCAATAGTACCAATTTTATTTAACAGTGAATTTGAGGTAAACATAGAAAGAAATGGAAGAGAGGAAAGCTAGAGAGAATGAGAGTGCAGAAGATAGGCATGACACTGATCCCTCTTCATCCTGAACTCAGTGGTGTGGGTCCTGAAGTCTTTCAAAACTTTTCACTATTTATACATTTTAGCAAAGGAATTAATGCTCATTAGCTACACAGTTCTCTAATGCTAATTAGTCTCCATGCCCAGTCTTTCTTTGGAGTCAGAGGATTTCTAGGGTCAGCAGGCTATGAGTCAGTGGCCATGACCTCCCCCTGTTGGAGTTACCTTCTACCCAGTTAGAGCCGATTTTAGCACAATTGCTGAGTTTGCTTTTCTTGCAGCCTGTAATTTCTGCATTCTTTGTGTCCATTATCAGCAATACATTCTTCTCCACGAGGTTTAACGTCCCGCTAGGCCTGAGGTAACAGCCAGACAATAGTACCTTTATCTTACCTACAGAACGAGTTCAAGGTATCCACAGAGGAATATTTGGAGGGGCTTCAGTGGTCATTGGTGGTTACAGATGCCATCAGTCCCTAATTTGAGGTGATCTTTTTTCGATTGGTGATATGCAAATGTGAAGTTGCTTCTTTACAGAATTTGGCACAGTGGGAATTTTCGTCTGGATGTGTTACCCAGGAAGCTCTAAGGAGATCTTGCCTCTGACAGGCCTGGAGTTAGTGCCATCCTGTCACTCACTTCTGTGCTTATCTCATGGCAAAATCCTTCTGCGTCCCTAACAGTGTTTCAGACAGGCAACTGTGCACTTTAACTTCTTACAACAGTTCCTCTTCCTTATTAGTAGATCAAGGTTAGTTATAGTCTTTTAAAAGAAAATGCTTGGAAAAAACATTAAAACTACACTTTCTTAGCCCAAATGAAATGTAACATGATAAAAAAAATAGTAATAAAAGGCAAATGCTCAACTAATATCATTAAAAAAGGAAGTACAGGCTACTGCCACATTTGCTGAGATAAGTGTAGAATGTGAGAAACTTAAGAAATGTAGGCTGTTTTGTAGAGAATTTTTCCTGGCTCCTTTGAAACATAAAGTAATAATCTGAATTTCTATTTTAAATCTAGTCCACAAAATAAGGAGTAGCCATGAGGCAAGTACAGGGAAAATGCAATTAAACTTGAAATATAGAGGATGGGAATAAGTTGAATTTTCTAGTAAGCAATAATTACAGACTCTTGATATGCCTGAATTTTGGATTAGGCTCTGTACTTAGGTAAGTCCTAAGTATTTCTGCCTTATGGGTGTACTGAAAGAAAAGTTAACTGGAATAAACTCTTTCTTAGGTTTTGGTATCAGTGGTGTCATGACAAATTCCATTGAACAAGCTTATTAGTAGAAGAGGCCCTTTTATGATGTCCAAATTTTATTTTTTATTTCCTTGAGACAGGTCATGCCAACACAGGCCACAGTGAGAGCTGCCAGAGTGATAAGCCAGACAAAAGAGTCACATGGAGCCTGCAGAAGCTGCTCCTGATGCTCGCAGCCACTGTGGGTACTGCTGCATCATGCTGCTGCCTGCGATGGCTCATTTTCCTTAATGTAAGAAAGGTAATTAAATAGTATTTAGAGTAGCATTTTAAAATGTAGATGATAAAAGAAAAAAGAAAATAGCTGCAATTTAGCTCAGATAGTGGAGATTGGAGTACACTGAAATCTGGACTGGTTACTGCTTTCTGATAAAGGCAATCTTAGTTGCCTCTTAGGAACAAATTCAAGAGAAAATTCAGAGAATGAATTCAAACCATACATGAATGTTACACAGAGGAATACTTGGATGAATGCTGCCTTTTTTTGCCCCCCTTTCAATTAATTTCCTTTTTAGATAGCTATGTGATGTCCAAGTCTAAAATTATAAGTTGAAATAAGATATGAAAGCTGTCATTGCATCTAGTAATAACTCTGCCTTCCAGCTCTTTTGGTAAATGAAAAAAAAAATTGCAGCATGAATTAAATCTAGGCTGTTCCCTTCATAACTGTAAATTAAACAGTTCTGACAAAGTGCAGATACCAAAACCACTGACGAAGCATATTCTGGGCAGATATTACATACTTACCAGCTCTGCCAAAATGAATATGAATAAAGATGCTTATCCTAATTTATGCAGAAAACTAAAATTAAGCAACTACAGAAAGATTAGGAATTAAAGTGTTAAGACAAAGTCCAAATACTTTTAAAGTGATAGAATAGGTGTTCTGCAAATTCTAAGATCTTGGGCTTTTGTTAACAATTTTCTGATTTATTGATGGATTGATTTAAAGATTCCCCTGAAGAAACAGGTAGTTGTCCTCCTGTATACAAAAACAAAGGACAAAGAGTGATACTATTTACAAAGGTAAATCTGTGACAGGTTAACAAACCAATTTACCTTACCTTAAATACAAACTAATGAAAAATAAGCAAAGCAAGTCTTAAGAAACACCTAGAGGTTTAAACAGAATTTCTTCCTGCTAAGGAGAGGGAGAGAAAAAAAAAATCACTGAACTCATTATCACTTCAAAGTGAAAGCAAACAACTCTTTTCTTTCCTTTCCCATTAAGATCATTGATCTCATTCCTATGTAATTGGTTACCTCATTATGACAGCGTTATAGTACATTAATGCTATTCTGTGGGAAAATAGTATTGTACTATGATTTAGACAATTCAGAAGTGCTAAAGAAAGAAGGACATTAGAAAGGGCTAAACAAAGAATAGTCTTAGGATTGAATTTCCATATTGTCTTGACACTCTTTATGAACAGCATAAGGGAAGATGCAAATAAAAATGGTATTGCTCAGGTGTGGGAAGGCAGAGTGATGAGCAGTAGAGAAATGGACAGAGGAAAGTCTCTGGAGCTCGTAACAGGTCATATTGTTACTGCAAAGCACAAGGACTTAGTTACCTGTTACTGCATGATAACTGCTGATATCTTATCTATCTGCTCCCAAATGGACCCTTCATTTACTGAGCACTTCAGTCCACAGGGATGGATTGCTGCTCAGTTAGGATTTTACAGCAACCTTCTTAGCAGAAGATGGGTTCGACCTATCCAACTTTACACACGCAACAAAAAGATTAAGACTTTGCATAGATGCAGTGAATCTCACCTGTGGTTGCAATTTACATCTGTATTTCCAATTATTCTGTGCTTTAATCTTTAGTCAAACTCTGTTCTCTGATTTAGGGAAGGCAAACTATTTTCAGTTCACCTCTGGTGTTATATAGTGTTAAGTTTCCTCCTTGACTTGAATACAGTCCAGTATATTACTATATTTTGTAAAAGGACTCCCTATCAGTGTGTTTCTCAGACACTCCTTTTCCCCAAAGGCACCATGATTAATTATTTGATGCTTTATTTATGCTGCAAACATGTAAAGGAAGACAGAAATGCTACCTTTTGATATTGCATTCTAAGATTAAAGAAAGACAGTAAAAGTAGCAGGATAAGAGTTTATATGCATTTGGAGTTAGAACATATATTATGCAATTTTATAAAGAATTTGATTGTGAATGGGTATTAATAAGAATTAAAGAAGCAAATCCAGGTAACTGGAAATGTTACAAAACTAAACAAAAGGGAGTTGTGAGAGAAAGGACAAATTCTCAACAAGTTATTAAAAAAAAAAAAAAAGAACTGATAAGACCCTAAGTAGAGAAAGTTCTCAAAAACCAAATACAGGATTGGAGGCTCAAATAGTGCTTGGCCTTAGCTTGCCTTCAGGACTTACATATAGCTCATAAGTGGTGGGCTGGACATAATTTGGCTTCAAGTCTGAATACGAAATAATAACCCCAAAGTAATTTCTATAACAACATCCTTCCTGGAAATCAGTGACAGACAAGGTTGCACTGTTATGACATGAAGAATCATGCTGTCTCGTTTAGATCATTAGCTTCAAGGAAAAGAGGAAGGAAGAGTAGCTGAACATTGACAGAAGGAGTCTAAGACTGCAGCTGGGGTACTGCAGGTGTAGGTTGGGAAGGAACAGTCTATTTCTATGTAAAAATGAAATGGCTGTGAGCCTTTTCTGCTCACACCTGCCATGGGTGTCGTTAGGATTGCTGTGTTAATACATGGAGTTTTCTACTTTTTGCCATTAGAACAGTAGAAGATACTGCTGTGTTAAACAGTGTGCATGGTTCCATATGTAGAGAGAGTGGAATGAAAGGAAGACTTGGAATGACTGTACTGTCTTTGGCTAAATCTGTATTACTTTTAATACAACAGTGCTCTTTGTGTGTGAGTATAGATTGTTCCTGAGTGGCAAGTAAAGTGTCTTTTGAGAGCTGAAATTCTTTATGAAATTTTTATGGTAAAGTGTGTTCGCCCTTGCTGTCTATTTGAAGAACAATGTGCAGAAAATGCATAAAATGGCTCTACAGCATTTCATAGGAGGATGTGTCTGAGTTGAAGAGAAATCTGTTACCTGTTATAGGCATAAAAACTTTTGTCTACCTTTGAATTTCTGTGTTCTGGCGAGAAGAAAAATGGTCACAATAACAGCTCTGAAAAAAACCTGTGAAACAGTTAATAAGAGAATTTTTAAAAGAACACGAAGCATGACTGCCTTCTTCAAAATCCAGAAAGGCTGGAAGTGTCATGGAAAGCAAGCCACATCTCATGAGACGCCCAGTCAGGTGCTGCATCCTAATCAAAGCTCAAAGAACAATACTTATGAGGTTTGACTGTCATTAATACTAGTCTTAATTACTGTGCCATTAAAATTTCTTTTAAGTATCCTCTGATTTCTAATACCATTAGAATAGAAAGTATCTAGTAAGTTTCCATCTCTATCTTTCAGAAATTTCAAAGGACTATAACATAAGAGATAGTTGATTCATCCAACAATGAAGTAAAATTGCAATGCATAAATCCAGACTTCAAATAAATCTGATGACCTAATTCTTTATCAAAAGCTACATTATGAAGCAGAAGTAGGTGTTTAATTATAACATTTTGCCCACTATTGAAGTTATCTACTTTTATTACCTGAGCTTATTTTGTCTTCAGTAATACAATGATATTAATACCTTTCCCACAACTGTACATATTATAGGTAGTAGTATGAAATACACACATGAAACACACTTTGATGAGCCTACATTACTTAGCAACACAATGTCACTGGAGGAGGAATGTAAAAGTGGTAGCTCATGTAACTTTTCTGTAATTCTGTTCACTTTGCTAGGTTTCTCTTAGTGCTAGGATTTCCTAGCATACATTGCAAGTGCACAGCTATAAACTGGGTTTTATTAAGGAGTCTTTACATAGTGAAATGCTACTAGCAACATATGTTATGATCTTGGAAATTCATATCTTAGTATGGCAATCTAGGATATTGAAGCTGCCCTTTTTTCTGCAAGATTTACGTTCTTTTTTCTTAGAGTGCCTTTTATACCAAACATACATTGCCTGAACCCGCACAGTGGAAGTTTTCTCTACTCAGAAGAGTAGAGAAATTCATTAGCCTTCCTAATTTATCTTGGCATGCAAAAGTAAGAGAGCTTTCCAAAGGTGTAATACATGGGATGAATCATTTATCTGCAAAGCAAATGAGCTGAGAATATAGGTCATCAAAAAACATTCAGCAAATATTCATTACTTTTTCCTGAGTTTTCAATATCGAGTATATTGTGTGGTTAGATTTGTTATAGTTCTACTAATTTTTCATATTTATACATGCATGTATAAAATGTATTTATCTTTGTAATGGACTTTTTGTGACAGCAATGAGGTTGTAAAATATGTCCTGATGTTATTTATCTATATCAGTATTGCATGATATGTAGATATGACATGTAAACTTCATTATAGTTAATAAAAGCTTAGAACAGAAGTTCTGTACATAATATACACAGAATCTTAACTGTTCTATATATGATGTACTTGAAGCCTTAACTGGTCTCTGTCTGTTTGACAGAATAAATAGATCCTATCTGCTGAAAATCAAAAAAGTCACCTGTGCTGCCTGAACCTGCATCTGTGTTCTGAGCTCTCCAAAGACAAGAAATTGTACCCTGCCCTGCCTTTAGCACTTGTGTTTACACATCTGTAATACACAAATACAATTTCAAATAACAGAGACATGCTCAAGCTAGCCTGGATGGGCTACTTCAGCCAAGTACCTGTGAAGCAGACTATACTGAACTCTGTCAGGCTGTAACTGCACTTGCTATTGGGAACTACATTGATCGTGGTGTATCTTTACAGGCTGCACATAGCACTGTAAGCACACAAGGTGTTAAACATACACATTCACTTAACAGTGTCTTTCATCTTTAATCGGAAATAACAACTGCATGTAGCTAGAGTTGTTTATACACCTAAATCTGTGATAACTCTATTGCACTATATAAGGGTGTATTAGGAGGAGTAGAATAATTCAGGTTTTATAAGAGAAAAAATACTTCGAAACAGTCTGACCTCAGACATTAATATTTTATTTCCAATCCCTGCAGTTTTTGACCAAATATTTGGAGATATTATGAATGGGAATAAATATTATTAAGTTTATTCCATGTAGACTGTTGGTTGTAGAGCTGTTTCTGAAATAGCTTGTAATGTATTTTTATAACAAATCTTAAATACCAATGAGACGCACCTTTTTCTGAGAGGAAGTATTATTTTTATCACGTGAGATTTATAAAAGATTGAATCTTGGTATCTAGTCTGCCACCTGTGTCTAATAAGATTTTAATGTCTTACATTCACCACTGTTTGCTGTAAGACCTTGGACACAAATAAGGGGGAGGAAGTCTAAGGACATCATTCCTCATTAGTTCGCTCACAGATTCCACTAAATATTTGATCAATAAACTGCTTCTTGTAACTCAAACAAATTTACTAGGATCAAGAAAATACTTTTGACTCTAATTGTCTTAGTTCAGGTGTATTTTATTTCTTCTTTGTGGTTGTTTATGAAATGGTAAATCTGTACTAAAGAAAACAAGGGTCAAGAAAGAGTGCTTTTGTTGAATTTAACAGTACAAAAATACTGTACTGTTGCTTTCTAATGATTTTGGAATTTTATCTCATAGAAAGTCTTACTTTATTTATAGGAAAAGTACAAAGCCCTAGTGGTTTTCTTCATTTTTACCTTAGTTCACTTCAATGAGTCCTGTTTTTTTCTGTAAGCCTGCTGGGTTTCTTAATAAAATGTTTTCTTCTAGTGCTATGTCTGAAATATGATGGAAATATCTGAAAACAAGAATTTCAGTTTAATGTTTCTTTGTGGAAGAAAGCAAACAAAATTTCTTTGTGAAGGTCTGCTACCAAATCAAAAAAAGGCATGTCAGTCTCATTGTCTCATTCAGTTCATTCAGCTTTGTCAAAAAAATTATTAGATATACTCTTCTTCTAATCGGAGCCTCAGATTCAATCTAAGCATTAAGGCAACAAACTTAACGCTCTCCAGATGATGAATTGACAGTTTAGTTAAAAATATACTTCCCCTTCCCTTCTCATGTTCAACATGCAAAATTCTGAATATTCCTCATAGCTGTTAATATCACATTTTTCAGATATTTTGTAGTTTCCCACCATATTCTTTTTACTTATATTTTATATTTTGCTATTTGTTTTAATGAAGAACATGTCAATTCTCCCTAAGTTCAAACCTGAATTGAATTTTCATGTACTCTATCTTATTCTATTAAATATCTTTTCTCTTCATGTAACAGTATATAAAAAAAAAGAATTCATAGACACTTCCCCTGTTAGAGTCTTGCTATGTAACCTACCTTAACATTTGAAACAATGAAAAATAAATGTCAATCTCCATTAATCCACTAATCCATTAATGCAAAATTATATAAAACAGGGGAAAGGATACATTTTAAGGGGCAGTATGATTTTGTTTAAGTTATGCAATTCCTAGTGTTAAAAAGCTCAGATATATTTTTAATGCCTGAAATTAAATGAAGGTTCACTGCAGGCTTACATTTGCCAGAAAGAGAGAATGCATGGGATGTTTTCTTTCTCTTTTCATCACAGATACAGCACTGAATCAAATCTAGTTTTAACCAACTAACTAAGAGAAAGCATGACCTGGTTGTCATGGTTACTTCTCTGTGTTAGACCTATCACTGACGGAATCATTAGGGGTAATTCTACTAATATACAAATGGACCTGACTGCCCCTCATTTTAGTTTAGCAATAATAAAAATCCTAAAGACAAATGGAACTTTATTATTGTCCTTTTCATACTGAGAGATTGTTGTTTATAATAATAATAATAATGACATATAAATCTCTATGATCATCTTCATTATTCTTATATTGGTTTCCCAGAAAATTTGAAAGGCTTCAGAGTGAGTGGACTGAACACAAATAGGATATGAACGGAGGTTAAGTAGTATACATAATTTGTAGCATGTAGCAGCTTTGTTGTCCAGCAAATAGTTGCTCCTTCTTCTACAGCAAAAAACAGAGTGCCTTAAAATTAATATATAATAAAAAATAATATGGAATATCACAAATTAATTTAATTGACCTTCTGGTATTCACAATAAAATATTAAATTTTAATAATATGTATCTTTAAAAGGGCACATTTTGACTTGTAGTAATTAAGATAACTTAAAAGTGCTTCTCCTCATCTGTATCTTTTATTAATACCACTACTAGCAGAAAATCTGGCAGTTACAGAAATATCAAAACAAATTATTCTTGAGATAGGTAGCTTACGTAATAATGATTCATTAACTGCATTTCTTTCCAAAGCTTCTTATTCTGTTGAAACCTTCTGTGGGATACAGTCTGAAAAAATGTTCACAGAATTCCATTTTTTCATTAGAATGTTCTACCTAGAATTAATATAGCACAAAATATAGGCATGTGGAGTAATTCAAGCTCTATTCCTTCCTGTATATAAAGGAAAACTCCATTAACTGCATGGTCTACTGAGAAAAGAAACATCCTCAAATAAAATTTATGAGGTGCCAGTCATTAGGGTAAGATCTAAGGTTGAGATTACTTAATGAAACTGGAAAAGAAAAATGCCTTTTATAAGATCAAGAAGATTGAAGGAAAATATTATCTGGGATTTTTTCTGGTCCTCACTCCTAACTGAGAAGCACCTAATTGCAAAATGAGGAGGACAGCAGGAGACAGAATTCTCTCTTCCTGGATTTCAAGCTAAAGAACCTTTTTCTCCTCTCCTTTGTGCTCTGCACTGATGGTACTGCTGAAAGTGAGTGTTTCAGCTGGTTATATCAAGCCTACGCACAAACGGTTTTCCCAAAGGCATACATTTGCCCTGGACCAGGTTGTTACATTCCAGACTCAGGCCATGAGCTCATGGAGGGGCTTTTAAGTCAAAAAATTCAAAGACCTCAAAATCCACCTGATGGATTTAATAAAAGGGCCTTCGGTTCTTTTATACCTTGAGGTCACACACAGGAAAAATGTTATGACACTTCTCAGGTGGTCAAAATAACACACTTTTACTGACAAACTTTGGAAAATAAGGGAACTTGACAGAAGTTTAAAGCAAGCATTCAATCAACATAACGCATTTCACAAAGAATTGATTTAGGAAATTCATACCCATCCAGGTTTAAGCTACCCAAATATCAAGGAAATTAGGAGAAGACATAAGAAAGAAAGAGACAGAGAGAGAATTTCAGCTACTGTCTTAGATTCAGCGTAGAACCAGCTACCAGAAATCCAAGGACAATAGTGCCACATCTATGTGGACTCCACATGCTGTTGGTTTTATTTGCTCTGGATTCCTGAGGCCACCGCCCCCTAGGTGGGGCTTTTGGTCTGCCAGCCATTATGGATGTGTGGTGTGGGGCAGTGTTCCAGGTGTGCTGGTGACTGACAGCTACACAAGAGGCTCTCAAGGAGGAAGGGTTATGGGTGGGTAGAGCACAATTGCACCTTTGCAGAACCTGATCTGCTCACTCACACACACAGAGAGTTGTTTTGAGCTGTTGGTTTCAGTCCCTGACACAGATATGGATTTATTTGTTGTACTGGCCATGACACACTAAGAAATTTTCATTAACTTTAAACTATCATGCCAGTTTTGTCCCAGTTGGAGTGGCAGTGTTTTATCAAGAGTGAAGTCTGACAGGTCAAGATTTACCTATCCCGTTAAAAAAACCCCAAATTTTAAAAGAAACAAATTTTAAATGGTAAAATGTGCCTGGTACTCTAGATTGTGTGTCCAGAGGATTTGCTCATTTTTATCTATTATAGTCTAGGGGATTTATTGTGCTGTTGAACATGGCATACAAAACTCGTGGTTTCCAGCCCAAACTGAAGTTCACTCAAGGACACTTATTTTCAAAAGAATAATCATAATTTGTTGACGAGCTGATGACTGACTGACCTTCTGTGCACAACACCACGCCACACAAGGCTGAGGGTGAAGGCACAAAGGTGTTTATTCAGCTGGGACTCGGGCTTTTATAGGGCTCCCAGGGAAGGTTCTGGAACTGGGACGTGATTGGACAGGAACGGGGGCAGGGCTTGTAACCGGGTAACTGAACCACCAATCGGGGACAACTCGCCAAAGGCGGGAAAATGAACCAGCAGAAAAGCGGGTCCAGGGACAAAAGCGGGAAACTGTGAGGGGGAAGAAGACAACATGGAGGGGAACCGGGGATAAAACAACAAGGGATCCGCCATGTTGGGGTGTACATAGGGAAATAACCATAGGGAAAACTGTAAATGGGAGTGTTACAACTGTTGACAGACAACCATAGGTGAAACAGTCCTTAATATCAAAATTGTGTCCACGGACTGCTATCTTGTACTCCAACAAATCATAACCTTTTCTCAGAAGCCCTTAGCTAACTCTAAAAACTTAAACTATGGTTAACTCCAATCTGGTGGAAAGATCAGGTCTATGTAAAAGGAGTGTGGTCTGAGTGGTACTTTCAAGCACAACATGCCACTTCTCTGCTGAATAATGCTGATGGTTCTTTTACTTTTGCCTTCCTATAGAAAAGTAGCAGACACATTATTATCATCTTAGAAACTTTCAGATGACTGTGAATAAATACAGTAGTCTAAATGTAAACCTAATGCACCAGATAACATGTGAAGCTCTTAAGGTCAGTTTTCTGTACAAGAATTACAGTCTATAAAGACAAGGCACATCTTGAGGTAAGTAGGAAGCATATCTATTTGAAAAATCAACTAGAAGGACATTTTTTAAGATTATTTGGAAAAACTTTATATTTTAAATTCCAGGAGATATTTATAATACTTACATGGGGCTTGCCACAAATATTCCATTAATATATTTTCTTCACTTTCAAAGAGAAGACATTGGTTCCCCATAACCAGTCATAGATAAAAGAACTCCCATTTTCAGTGCACTCTAAGTCTGAGCATTGAACAGATGTCCCCCCTGCTTAATGGGTCTGTTTCCTTATTTAAATGGGGGTCATTAAGCTTGAATTACCAGACTGCACTGTAGATCTGTATAGCATACTCTGCACAATTATGATTCACATCTGAGCATGGTGGGGAAAAAAACCCCAAACCTATTTAAACTTGCTAATTCATAAGGGTTAGAAATTTGATTTCATAAGAAAACAGGAGCCCATTTTCACAGTGACAACGTGACACCTCCTTCCAAGGGCATTATCACTAAAGCGCACTCAGTAGCTCAGAACCAACAGCAGATGTCCCTTGGAGTGTGGGACAGTTATTTGGAAACAAATTATGAGAAGGGATACAGGAAATCAACCACTTTTATCCAAATAAAAAGGTACAATGCCAAAGAAACAGCTGGCATAATCTGGCATATCTTGACTGAAGTCAATTTAGGAAGACACTCCCATTTTCACTAGTGGAGTCCTGGACACTAGAGCTTTTGAGGATTAGGAAAAGTTGCTGTTAGAAGGGGGCTCAGGAGAAAGGGAGTATAGCCATAAATTGAACAAAAAAGCCCTAAACAAGAAAGCTGAAAACTGTGCTCTGGAATGTCCTTCAATTAAATTAATTTTGGATTAATCAAAAAAAGTTTTGTTTTTGTTGTAAAACATTCAGTGAAATGCTGTGTTTTTTCTGTAATACCATATTTATATAAAATATATTAGAAGAAATTAAAAATACTTTGGACTACTAAAATAAGTTGCATTGTCTGCAGAAGGGTTAAATATGGAAACGAAAAAGTCATACAATCTACCTTTATAGTATCTGCCATTCATTTTTGTCACATTTATCTCCTCAAAGATGTACTTGAGTAAGTTGAATACAGACTGGTGCTTAAATTGCTTATAGAATGGGCTTTTTTGTGGTATATATACTATCTTAACAATTTTAATAATGTATTCTGTATGTCTCATCATAGAATTTTATTATGGAAGGTTCATAGGCTGCTACAACTTTATAAAAAAAATCTCTGAAGAAATAATCTGCTGAGAAACCCTTCTGCTTTATTTGCAGGCAGTTTCAACAAAATGAGAGACTTTACATAATCTTCTTGGTATTTTCTGGTGCTATAAGGAAGAAATTTAAATTTGATTAGACTAGTTTTGGATCTGAAGACCAGAAGAAGGAAATGTGTCTTCTACTGAAAATATCACTCCCTTTTACTAGTTTTTGTACAACAACTTTGAAGTGGAACAAGCTCGCCCACATTGCAAGTAGCTTATACGTTATCAAAAAAATTTTCTAGACTACTTACTCACAAATCCTTCAATTCCCTCAATTTTCTCAGCTTTTGCCTCTCTTTACAGCTAAAGAGATTCAAATGTTCCCATGACTTAGTCAGGCTTAGAAAGAAATCTTGTCTATGATTTGTCACTATTGTATAGGTCAAACCTAATAATCTATCAGTGCTGCAACACAAAGCAACATTTTGAACTGAAAATAAGGTATCCCTATGTTAAGAGTTTAGAAGCACAACTGTAAGAATGTGGACAACTTATTAGCTATTCTGCACATTTAATATGAACACTATGAAATATTCCTCAATTGCAAGATTCTCTTCCCTTGTACTAAATTTCACTGTGGTTTAACTCTTAAAAAAAAAAATCAAAGACCAGATTAATTTCAGCTGGTTTTTAGCTGCAGTACATAGAGAATAAGGCCAGTTCTAAGGTAAAGGGACTAATAATCTAAAAAGAAATACCAGTACTTAGTCAGTGTATTTGTTAATGACATGAAAATATTGAGCAATGAGGTGATAAAAACTGCAAATTCTATTAAATCCTTCCAGTTTTCAGTTTCATGAAGCATTTCAGAATGATTTAACCAACCTTAGTATTTAGGCAGTGTGGTGACAGGTGAGAATATGCAACAGAGGATAGAAGCGGACATTAAGAAGAGCTCTTCAAACTGCATGAGAATAGCCAATGGTAGAGACTACCCTGTCTTAACTCCAATAATAACTCTGTGTCAATTTTTCTGCTTCCCTACCACAGTGGCAGAAATCTATGTTTTGAGCCTTCTTTTTCACAGATTTGTATTACAAAGCAGTCACAGTAAAGTATTTAATCTGTTCTGAGTCCTATCATTCCAACTGGTTCACTTTTTATTACTTAGACATTTTGACATTGTTTCTCCTCTTTACTATGCAAGTTCCAGAAACACAAAATCTGCTTAGGAGACAATTTGTGGCTAATTAAAGTTGTCTGATCAATGTCAAGGAGTACCATCCTTGTCTGCTAAGACACAAACTATGTCCTTCAGCTGGAATATGGAAGATCTCTGAATCTGTAATGAGACCAAATGCTTTTGATATTATCAAAAGTAGGGTTAGTCTGTTCTAACTATCTGATGCAGACCAGTATATCTGTAAGTTCCCTTGGAACTTTTTTTACTGTTTTCTATTCAGCTGCCTTCCATAAGTTACCATGTGAAAAATTATTGCAAGACCATGTTCAATTTTGCTGTTAAGTTTCTTTCATGGCTACTCAATGCAGGAAAGCTTTGCTGTCACTGAAAAGATAAAACACTTCTGATAAGACTTAAAGCTGTGTTAACCAATGTTCTTTGTTCCCATATGTAAAATTATTGCTTAAGGATATGCAATTTTTCTCATTTATTTTTCGTATTAAGAAAACAATATTTAAAAATAAATTCAAAGAAAGAGATTAAAAGAAAAATGGGTATTCTTTTAAATATTAACATAAGTTTTATTTCAAAAGGAAAAGCTGCAACCTAAAGAAACTGTGATAAAATGTTCATGTAAGAAAAGGAGTTCACTTAGTTCCAGAAAGATATTGTATAAAATGGAGGATCAAAGGTTGGACTTGATGATCTCGGAGGTCTTTTCTAACCTGGTTAATTCCAGGTTTGTAGAATTACAATTCTGCAAATAAGAAAAGCCATTCAACTCTCATCTCATTTCTGAGACTTCCAAAACTATGCTGTGTTGCAAAGCTAAAGAAGTAATTGTAGTATTGTGAGAATTCTCCCAGAGGAAACTGTGTAGCACTTCACCCAAATTTCCTTTGCTTGGGTTACTAGACTCTAGAGACAAAGTTAGAAGTCACTTTCTCTTTCTACATTAAACCACTTGTTGAACTCAACTCGGCATTCAGAGATGGGAAAGGATTTCAGTTTGTTTCACAAGAAGTTTTCTGTTTCAAAACAGAAAAGCTTTTTGGAAAGTAGGTTTGCGATTCCTAACCAACTGATTCAAATATACTTAAAATGTTTAACTCTTCCTCATGTAAGTCCTGAAGAGCAGAAAAAAGTAGGCTTAGCATGCAAAAGAGAAGATATTTCTATTTCCCCTGTGAGACCTCTATTCACACCAGTCTACTAACCTCACTACTCTCCTTTCAATATAGGACAGTGGATGGCTGTCACGCAGGACAATCTCCACTGATTATGTCACTGTAATTTAGTCTGCTGTCTACAAAAAGCTGAAGCAATTCTGCAGCACTTGGTGAAGTCACTCATGTTGTTTTACCCTGCAAGAAAGGAGAGATTCAGGGACTGCACTAAGACTCACAATATAGCCCTTTCCTGTCCCTGGGGAAAAGCAGCTTCACACTATCTCTTAATCGAGTTACTGGATGTTAACTCTAAATCAAACTGGAATTTTTCTTAATTTTCTTTTATGAAGGGAACTGCTAATACCATAAACCCAGCTCTTTTAAAGGACAGATTTTGTAAATTCCATATAGCATGACTTGTTCTCCTTTAAACTTCCTATAAAGACAACATTAATTATATCTTATACATATTTTTATTTCAAATACATTTTTGATTATATCAGAGTAAGCATAAATGCAAAAATAATGACCTTTAATTTTTTTTCTATACGAACCTTCTAGAAAAATAAAACAGTACCATTTACAGTCACATTATAGGTGAACATGTTTTCCAAAGTATCAGAAAAAGTGTCTAGTGAAACAATTTCTAGTAAAAGTGGCCTGTGCCTTTCACTATAAATTAGGCTTTTGGAAAGAAATGATGTTCCTGAAAATTAATAAAAATATGGTCTTCCCTTCTTCCCCATGTGTGTTTTCTTATTTGAGATGTGATTTGGTCTGGCTGCTTCTTGATTCATCCTTGCTATTAGATGTCAAGCTCCATTTATCCTACTCAGTGGAGAAGGGATACCTCCAATGAGTGATATAGAGCCCCTAAAGTCATCTACCTACACTTCATCAAAACCTGGAGAATTGTGTATTGACTGTGTATTGACTAATGAAAGGCTATTTTGGCTAAAGAAAAGTTTGGAGGTGTTTGCCACAAAGGCTCAATGCCCAAGAAACAGGATTAGAAACACTGTTTTCAACAATGAATTGGACCAAGATTAATAATATTCTGATTGTATTGCTGCTCAAGGCAATCCTACAATTTATTACACTATGTATAGAAGCAATTACAAGATTTATTAACTAATTTTTCATGCAAATATGCAGATTAGATAATAATGTTCTGGATAGTATTTGGGGAAAGAGGGGGAGAGAGAGAAAGATTCATTCCACTGACAATAGGCTGAAATAGAGCAGCATTTTAGGGAGTAGTTTTTCTTCTATATATATGTGTGTGTGTGTGTGCATTTATGCATATATATATCTCTCTATATATACATAGATATAGATTATATATATACGTATAATACCTGTCTGGTGTAGGTACTCTTTCTTTTAGGATAGAGTACTGTCATTACTCACTGCAAAATCTCAATCCCTTTTCTGTAAAATAGGCTAGTGATAACTCCCACAGACTACAGAGAATCTTTGGCTCACATATTTAGTGTCAAAGAAGTCAGAGCTGAATGAAGTCTCCAGAAACAACTACCTACTTTAGATATTTTAAATCAGGATCAAACCAATTTATTAATTTACAAATTATACTAATTAACTCATAATCAGTGAACTACAATCAGGATCTATATGACCAGTAAAAGATATACAAATTACAATTTTGCACACTTAGAAAATGTTAATAAACACCTGAAAATTTAACACCCTGATAAAACTAATTTTGAAAAGTTCAATCACAAGCACCCTCCCACCTCTCATGGGAGTGCNGGGGAGGGGAGGGAAATATGTGTAGAAAAAGGCCAGTGATGACAGAAAGGGTGTTAGCAAAAATTTTGAGCTAGGCATTAAACTTGGTTAAATGGGATTCTCATATATTTACTTCTGGAAATGTATTGTTTTCTTGGATCTCTTGTATGAGTGTGTTGGGAAAGACTTCTGCCACAGCAGATGCGGAGCAGAGACAGAGGATTATCCAGACTGCACACTGTGGAGGAGGGNCCACAAAGGCTCAATGCCCAAGAAACAGGATTAGAAACACTGTTTTCAACAATGAATTGGACCAAGATTAATAATATTCTGATTGTATTGCTGCTCAAGGCAATCCTACAATTTATTACACTATGTATAGAAGCAATTACAAGATTTATTAACTAATTTTTCATGCAAATATGCAGATTAGATAATAATGTTCTGGATAGTATTTGGGGAAAGAGGGGGAGAGAGAGAAAGATTCATTCCACTGACAATAGGCTGAAATAGAGCAGCATTTTAGGGAGTAGTTTTTCTTCTATATATATGTGTGTGTGTGTGTGCATTTATGCATATATATATCTCTCTATATATACATAGATATAGATTATATATATACGTATAATACCTGTCTGGTGTAGGTACTCTTTCTTTTAGGATAGAGTACTGTCATTACTCACTGCAAAATCTCAATCCCTTTTCTGTAAAATAGGCTAGTGATAACTCCCACAGACTACAGAGAATCTTTGGCTCACATATTTAGTGTCAAAGAAGTCAGAGCTGAATGAAGTCTCCAGAAACAACTACCTACTTTAGATATTTTAAATCAGGATCAAACCAATTTATTAATTTACAAATTATACTAATTAACTCATAATCAGTGAACTACAATCAGGATCTATATGACCAGTAAAAGATATACAAATTACAATTTTGCACACTTAGAAAATGTTAATAAACACCTGAAAATTTAACACCCTGATAAAACTAATTTTGAAAAGTTCAATCACAAGCACCCTCCCACCTCTCATGGGAGTGCAGATTTCCACATTTCATACGCCTTCAGTTGGAAACATGGGCGTTGAGACTTTGTGAGTATTTATACTGCTTCCTACAACACATTAATGCACAAGTCAGGAGGAGAGTACCCCCTGAGTTCACAGAGATCATCTATAGCACAGGTCCCAGGTGCTGCACATGAGCTGTTCATGACAGGGTAGGTGTTCTGGCCCAGGCTGAGGTTGCAAAGCGATTTCAGACACTGGCAAACTAGGTTGTCAAAAGTGGGTTTACAAACTCCAAGAGAATCTGTTCGTCATTTCTGCTTTGCTATCTTCACGAGGATTTCACTCTTTTAGGAAGAAGAAAGGGGAATNTTTTCCCGGGTATCCAGCCCCGCCGCCTTCCGGACCTTATTGGATGTATCACCCTATCCCTGGGTTCCCGCTGGGTTTTGGTCCTCCTGCTCCCTTATTGGCCCCTGTGCCCTAAAACCACACCACTCCCCCTGAACCCTTAACCAATCACATCCTACCTCCCACACTCCGCCCGAAGGGCTTAAATACCCTGGACACAGGTAATCAAAGGCTTTTCTGTGACCACTCAATCTTGGGGTGCTACATCTCTTTACTGCTGACCACGTGGGGATTTTGCATTCCAGACCCCAGAAGGCCGTGGGACAGTAGAGGAGCTGGCTTTCCCTCACAGCTGTTACGAGTGTATATATATTTATATATATTTTTACATACACTCATACTTACACACACATGTGCATGCATACACACATGCACTATAAACTCTTGTGTTATCTCAAGTCAAAGGGTGAACAGTGTATTTCAACATTAAGACACGTAATCAATATTACTGATTGTCTGACTTATGAAATAACGCCATTTTAGTTTGTTAATACTGTATCTCCACATCAATTTTTTTTCTGAATTCTGGAATTTACTTTCTCTGAAGCACTGAATCTTTGTTACTGTAAGCTTTAAAAATTACTGTGGAATGCCTTGCGCTGAGTGCCACCACTCAGATATAATTCAACCAGTAAACCCTGTGGTGCGTGAGATTTTAGTTCATATCATCTATAAGGCATGAATGAAAAACTGATATTTTAATTTCTTACTGATAGCTCCATACTTTGTTGAGAGTTATGAAAAAGACAGGACTATAAATTAGCTTTGATCAACCGAGAGGAACATCAAATGATAGAATGCACATTAAGGTGTCCATCAGTGCATATGAAATAAATGGAAGTGAGCATAACTTTTGCTATGGAATGAAAGATACCTTTTGACAGAATAACTTAACTTATATGCTCTTGAATAGACCTGACAATTATTTACATATGTCCGTACATTCCTTAAAGGTGTCTCTTTCATTGAACATTAATGTATTATGATTAACAGTGCTTGGGACAGACAAAATTTTTCAGATTTTGCAGATATTGTGCAATTTGTCCACATCTGAAGATGTTTACAGGACAAAAGCCTTTCACTAAAGGCTTGTTGACCACTCTTTGGGCACGGCCCAACTGATAAGGTTAATTTCTGTCTTTGTTATATCTGAATTAGATTGATCTGCACTTCACCGAGGTTGTCGTTTCATTGGGTTTTTTCTCCTTTAGTTTCAATTTACTTTCATTTCACTATGATTTCACTTTCATTTCTGTAGGTATTTAATTCTAAACTTCTGACTACCTAAACTGGACCAGTGAGATCCTTAATGTTCACTACTGATATGGACAGTGAATACTGTTCATGTCTTAAATATAGCCTATCAATGTCACAATCTTAGACTGAAGGTTTATGTTTTGGAAAGTATTTGAGGATTGTCAGTACAAAAGAGCTGTATGAATAAAGTGCCATATCAGATACCTGAGTCACAGAAATAAAATTGAATCATTTTCTTGAAAAGCCTTTCTAAATATGTACAGGTATTTATTTTAAAAAATACAAACTGTAAAATCATTAGCCATAAATAAATATTTTATTCTCTCTCAGATTTCCTACCTACCACTCTATTGACCTGGGAAATGTATTTCTGCTAAAAAGAACTATGTAATTGCTTTTATAGCCTCATATCTTTGTCCAGGTTAAATAAGGAATTGATATTTATAATTACAAAAAGTAAAAAAACCTTGATTTATTCCATAGTACCTATTCTGATATAAATTTCCATTGCCAGGCTCTGAAATTTGAGCACAGAAATATAATAAAATATATTTACTGGGATATGTAAATGTAGCTAAATACAAAGTTGAGGCAGTACCAAAGAAAAGCCAAAATAGAGAGAAAGGAGATCAGACTCATAAAATTCTGTAAAACTAAGTCACAAATCACTACTTATTTTCTCCTAAAGAATTGCTAAAAAAAGGCCAATTACTCCGGTAGATGAGTTTTAATTCACAAAAATCTACCAAAGTCAAGGTTATTAGTTTCCCGTAAAGACCTCTCAGACAAATGTTAAGGTTAAATGTAATCCAGCCACACTAAAGGAAAGTACTTGGCATCATGGTATGTGTTCCTGAGCCAATCAAATGCAGTTTATATGTACAACACAATGCCCAAGCTAAACCACTCCGAGTATTGCAGTATCAGGTCTGTCTACCTAAACTGAATATCCCACTAATGGAACCAAACAGCTTCAGGCATGCAAAGTTTGCTTGAATATTCTCATATGCTTTTGAGTGATGTTAGGTAGAGATAACCTTACTTTTCATTTCAGCTACCTAAGTGAAGTTTCACTTCACATGTAAGAGAATGTGAATAAAAAGATTATGTTAGTGGAGATAGTTTATTATTAAATAATTGTTTCTAAATATTACATGCTCTTCAGAAGGAAGGCAGAATGTATCCTACAAACATATATTGCAATAAAAGAGTGAATGGATGTGCTTTTTATAGGCTCAGTCTGATTTCCCTGAACTATCTGAAAGATATCCATTAGGTGAAAATAGTACATAATTTTATTAAATGGCTTTTGCATACAGAGAAAAGGTAAATAAGAACTAGAAACTTAATGAAATATATTTAAACTCAGCTGTCTGTCCCCTTGTCTGCATAATCCTTAAATTTATACATGCAATGTTACCTTCTGGAATACCTGACTTTGTTAGGTGCATACTCCACAGCCTTTCCATAGGTAAACCTGAATGCTTCCAGAAGAGTTTAATAGATACTAATGCGAGTCAGGCAAAAAACCTCATTCTCCTTTCTGCCTTTCCACCTTGAAGGAAAACAGTATCTTTTGTTCACTTGTTTGTCCATTTTAATTTTTCTATTCAGCTTGCAAACTCTTAAAAATCTGTCATTCATAGTTTTACTCTTGACGTCTGGTCACCAGAAAAAGAACAGTCAGTTTTAAATATATTCAGTTAAACTTTCCTATAAAGTAAATTGAACATTCTTCTCTGCAAAGCATAACAATTTACAGGGGGCATAGGTTGAATTTATCAGAATATTTTTTCAAGCCAAATTTTTTTTTGCCAGTACATTGAAAACATCACTATACAGAACATAATTTCATTAATTTCCTCCTTTACTCCGAAGAATTTTTTTTTTTAATTGGGTTGACTGCAAGAGGACTTTTGCAATTTCTCTCAGCACAACAGCGATGTTGGAGAAAACTGAAATGTTACTTCCATTTTCATAACATCCTTCAAAGTCAGACATTACAGCAAACAGTCTATTCCTTATTGCAGTCTCTTTCTGATTATTTTAATTCTCTGATAGAATTTATAATTTTGAAGAATAGTGACCTTTACACTATATGTATTTCTATATCCCTTATATCTAAGTTTAGTTCTGATAGCTTTGACTATGTGCAAGTGAGTTTAATACTGGAAAAATTTCCACGCAGTATCATTTAAATAGCTCGTTAAAGGTAGTATCTTTAATCATGCACTTCACAGCACAGGCATACAGTCTTTGTGTTTTCTGTCTCTCTGCTCTAACCTCTTTCATAAGTGAAGTGGGGTGTTTCAGTAATAAAAAGCAGGCAACATTAGAATTATTAGAATCATTTATAATGTACTAACTTTTGGCTGGTTGACAAATGTCATTAATGTACCCTCTCATGTGGAAGTTATCTGTCAATCTCTCTGTATTTGAAGGAGCAATGGCTGCAGAATTAGACTGTTGTATACAGCTTACATATAAGACTTTTTTATTCATATGTTAAGTTTGGAATAAGTGAATTAAAAAAAAAATTTATCACAGCAAAATAATACAGACATCCAGCATCAAAAATTAAATCCCAAATCACATATTTGCATTTTTTTATGTTCCCTTAATCAAAAAATAGTTCAAAACATATATTGAAATTTGTTGAGCTGTTTGCATGTTGTATGCATTTTTAGTAACACTATTTATCTAAGAAAATACTACAAAAATACATTTTAGTATGTTGTTTCAAACTTTCCTTTTATGCAGTTTAAGAATTCTTATTAATTTAGATTTCATATTTCATGTTGAACAGTCCCTAGTTTATAAATAACTTGATGTAAAGAATATGAGTGCAGTGCATTTGAGCCATCTTCATTCCTTTGGCACTATTGACCATTCTTAGAGACAACATCCTTTGCAATCGTGCTGTATAAGACTTTCCAAGATATATTTCAGGTATGGTTAAATGCAATAAGACAGTGACAATTTGTTCTGAAGATCACTTCAGCAATATTTCATTACTGACTCAGAAACTTTGGTTTACTGTGGAATTTGACAATCCCTCTATTCCTTCAGTAATAGGAGCCTGTTTGCAACAAAGCCACAGTCAGTATTGAAGAGGATAAAGTATTATGCTAATTCTTGACAAAGCTAGGAATTCCAGCACATGAATAAAAGCCTACTCCTATTGAAATAATCTACTGTATTCCACATTACCATTTTGGTAGAAATTATTGAAGTTATTATCTGCCTAGTAGAAAGTTCAGATGCTTGTATACAACAGATTAGACTCATATTGAACTGCCATGTTCAGCCATAATGTACTTTCAGTACTAATTAAAACTGCATACAAATATATGTTAAATCAGGGGAAGCTAAAATCTTGATCTTAATAGTGCAATAAACTTGTGCTTATAAACATTGGTACTAGTACTCAAAAAAACCTGCAGTAAAGTAACATTTGTGTGTAGCACTGGAGTGATATCTTTGTTTGACTGACCATAAAATATTGGATAATGAGTTTTCCTTCTATTCTTGGAATTTTGCAGCTAATTATCTACAATATATGAGCCATATATTTGGCAAACAACAAGATCAATAAATAAGTAGTTAAAAAAGACCATTGCATGAATCCACTTGGCAACGAAGGCTAATCATAATAAGAGCATAAGTAAAATTTAGATTTTCCTACTTCATGGGAAGTGGGGACTGAAATAATGAGTTTGGTGATCCCTAGTCTCTCACAGTGATGAGCTACAGGTTAATAAGGTAATCTTTGGGCAATTATGGTATTAGTTGTTAATATGTCATGCATGTCAGCACAGAAAAAAGCTCAGACTTCACCAGACAGACTGTAGTTGAAAGGCTGCTACATGTGTATGAGACTGCATACAATGATTAGACCGTTACCAGTTTTGCTTCTCACATGGACTCCAGTTTTACAGGGGGGTGACAACACTTAGCTAATTGATGTTATTTAGATATGAATTGCTCTCACTTTGACATCAAATGCATCTAGGTTCCCTGGAAAGTTGCCATATCCAGATAATTTCCATGTGGAAGACTGAAAATCAAGTATTAAATCACCAGAATTTCATGGGGTTTTCCATATATTTTCACTGCCATTACACTTTGAGTTTCTTGAAAAATACATTTTGCTCTAATTTTTTTAAAATCTTGTTAAATGAATGAGAGCTCATTCGTTTAACCATATTAAAGCAGTGGCTTTAAACACTCTTTTACTCTTGACTGAAGTAGCTTAGTCATACAATGGCCTTATAGAGGTAGCAAGTACTCACATACAGTTGCTTTTGAAAATTTAGTTCAAAGAAATTTGTGATATTTTTAATTTTTTATTTTTAAATCCATAATTCAGTTTCAATGGGGCACTCCAAAACTGAGATACAACTGCATCTACTAAATTATTTTAATCTATATGTTTTCTCCTTTCTCTCCCAGTTCACCCTGCTGTAACTTCAAAGATTCGGGATTAGAATGAGAGCAAGCATTCTTCATGCAGCTGTCATATCTCTTTTGCAGTAGAGTAGACTGCCATAATATCCAATACAATGCTTTGCAGAGATATCTAGGCAAGCATAGATGCCAAAACTAGTATAACTGTGCTATTGCAATACTAATGTAACTAGATTACTTCCACTACTTTGCCACAAAGTACAATTATGCATTACATAAATATATTCAAGTTCAGTGTGCACAGAAAATTCCAGTTAATCTGAAATAAATGGCATATTTCTAATAAAATTGAATAGTTCAATTTCATGCATGGACTATATAGTCCCTGATATCTGTCAAGACTGAAAATTAAGTTTCTAATAATTTCAGCCCAGAAATGTTCCCTTATTCAGTGTGAATTATCCTGTACAGGGAACAATTCAAAGCTGTCCCAGGGACAATCCCAGTCCCTTCTGAGGCACAACCTGAAGTAGTTGTTATAGTTTAGTAAGAAATAATTTTCTTTGCACTCTCCCTTTCAGTGCCTTTTGCCTGCAGAAAACAGAAGTTCATGTTAAACATACTTTAGCTCACAGAAAAGAAAGGATATGTGCATTTTACTTCAAATACCTGCCTACCGCGCATGCATATTTCAGCACAAATACAAAACATCACCCCCCACAGCTATTCTACCTCAGCCAAAACATTCACATTCTCCACTGCTTATTCCATATCATTTATGTCATGCTCAGGTCCAACACTGTGTAACACATCCTCATTAACCATCCCCTCCTTCCCATAGAATGCCCAGATATCATAACTCTAGTCTACGGACCACCCCTATCAAATGCTTTAAAATGTCCACAAAATATGCACTGAATTCATTTAGTCCATGACTTGGGGGTCCATCTGCTCCGGTGGTCACTCAGTACAGGAAAGGTGATGTGCTGCAGGGCATTCCTGGACACCAAAAGCAGCCTCAGGTCAGCTCACTGCTGCTCTTGCATTCTTTCTTGCAGTTCTGGTATTTCTTTCCTTGGTTTGGGTGGTTCCTACCAAAGTAATTCCTGTAATATACAACTCACTTCTGTACTCAGATACTGATGCCGTGAATTGCCAGAGTTCATTTCACGTGGTAATTCCTACCTTGTCTAGGGAAATCCATAAAAATCATGAACAGAGGTTAGAAAATGTTGTTATAAGCTCTAAGTCAGATCTCAGATACAGGAAGGGCCAAGTCTGGAGTGACTAAGCTAGAATATATGGTCTACCTAGACTATAGAATAGAGACATGTTTCATGAGGTAAGATGAAATGTTAAATTTTTTCAGGAAAGTTTTGTTGCTGTTTTTGTAGAGCTATTTCTTATGCTTAGCAAAGTACTAATATTGCAAATGCAGTCAAATAACTACAGAATTATGTGTAAGAAGAACTAATTAGTCTAAGTATCAAAATATTATGATTAATAACCTGATTAATTAATACTAACATGACTACCATAAATTTTATTTGTTTAATGCTGTAACAGTACTAGCCTTGTATATATATATATCTGTATATTTTCAAGTTACAGCCTTTAATGTCAAAGTGTTATTTTTCATCACATAAACTTTCACAGTGAAAAATGCCCTGGTTGCTATTCTTATGCATAAACACAATACATCTAAACTAAAGTTACAGCAGATGCTTTGTACTTCTCTGGTGTCTGTTTTAGTACCTATGACTATTGCATATAATTGCTCATTGCTCTTAGCAAATAGAGACAGTCTGATGCAGTGTTAGGTTTCCTGTTAAATAACCAGATGAAAAAAGGAGCGGGGAAGTGGGGGACACTAAAAAAATCAGTCAATCAATCAAACAAACAAACCTCCTAAAAGTGCTAGCTTCACCACCACCTTATTAAAACAGCTAGGAAATACTTTAAAGCTAAAAAGAAAAAACATTGAAGCACCAGATGCAAATGCTGGAAGAAGGTGATAATATGAGTCAGTAGAGCTATGAACTGAGAGCTATGTTTGACAAAGCCTCTCTCACTGAAGGACCACCTACTCTTGGTGTGTGCCAAGGAAATGTTGCAGGCATTAGGAAGAGTGCAGGAGATGTGCACGGAACTTTCAAAGTAAAAGAAGCTTCTGCTGAACCACATCAAGATTGAAATTGATGCTTGCAAACCTCTGCTTTCTTTCTGGCATATGTAAATCCTTTGCAACACCTATTAGACACCACCTGGTGGAAAGCAGTGGTGCCAAAAATACCATTGAACTCTCCCAGTTAACTAACTTTCAAAATCAAATCCTTCAAATCAATGTGATGATAAGAATAAAACTAAAAATGTTACAGGAGCAAGGAGATTTTAAAACCAGGGGTTTCAACTTCAGACTCCAGGATGAGAAAATATTCTTGATTGAGTTAGGGTTCAATCACACTGAGCAGAACTCTATTCCTTGCAACATACAACAAGAACAACATATGAGGAAACTGTGCTCTTTTTTATGTGTCTGTAAATCACTTATACGTTTGAATTTTTCTATAAGCAAAAGGGTTTCTTTGAACTCTGTTGTGAAAATAGAATTACGTGATCCCTGTTCAATTTCCAACAGAAAACCAAAACCAAATTGACATCCATGTCCCAATATGGGTCCACCGAGAACTGTGAAGTGCTGAGTCCATAGCTATTGTAGGTAAAATCCAATGCTGTGAGGCAAGGTCTCACCAATACATTTATTCTTATGCAGACTGCATCAGAGAGCAAGGTGCAGTTTCTACATTCAGTAATTTTCCCTTCAGGCAGATTTTCTATTTACCGTAGAAAATCATCACTTTTTTTTTTCCATATTAATTTTTCCTGTTGTTATGGAAAAATACTATATGTTTAATGATTTTTCTATGCCCCAAAATTGAAGTGCAGCATTATGCGGACTGGTTCTTATTAGGCTTTCCTTGGCTAGCAGAGACGGAATTAGGCCAATGAACTCCAGATCACGGACTAATGAAGAAGATGATCTAGACAACAACCTCAGATTTCAAAGCCCAGGGAATTATCTGGTCATTTCAGGCCATTGAATTCTATGTCTTTCACAGTCTACAATACCCTAATCTTGTATATTGTTCCTAACACTATAAATAAATACAGTATATTGTTGGAGTTGAGACATGACTACCTCAAAAAAGTCCAGTTTATTAAGATGATCATTTTAGGACACCACAATGCACTCATTCCACTTGATGTCAGTTTATCCATGGTCCTGAAATGTTCAAGTTGATGGATAAGGAAGTATTGTAAACTTATTTTTGTATTTTCCCTTCATTTTTTTTAAAGTAGAGGTTTTTCCATTATATTCCCTGAGAAACAAAACACAGAAGTAATCTGAAACCTTCAAACACTTAAGTAGCACAAAAAAAAAAAATCGGTCCTTAGGCTTATATTCTCAAGCACTTTTCCATATATAGTGACATTCTGAACACCTAGTTTTCACTGCAGACTTTTTCCTCAGGAAAAAACAAACAAAACAAACAAACAAAAAGCAAAACAAAACCAAAACAAAACCAAAAAGACATGTATCATTAATTTGGAAATGACAGAATAAAACTATAATGAGAAACAGTACTTAAATACTTTTTACCTGAATTTGGTAGGTTTGGTGGCTTTCAAAATCAACTGTAATGTGGTATGTCTACTCATAAAGGAAGCCTTTCTTTTGACAGTATTTTCTGTAATTTTGCTAAAAGCAAAAATCTGAAAGCATGATGTATCCGGGCTGAATTAGATGCTAATATTTTTGGTCTGTGTTTGGCCCAGCCACCTGTGAGGAGTTGTTCTTTTCCTGCCAAGTTATGGGAACACAGATTGATAAACATGGACTTTGCCCTTGAAGGAGACATTTTTGTGTAAACTATAATTACTTGGGCTCTCATGATTGGCTGATGGCCATTCAAGGACACTTGAAGGAGAAAGAGAGGAGGATGAAGTAAGCCCCCAGACCCATTTAATAAAGACCCCCTGGAATGTACTGTGCAGGAGCAAAGAAATCCACGCATGCGCAGAGGAGTGCCAATTACATAAAGTGGGGAGATGCTGAGGATCTCTGTCTGGGTGGTACTGGCCACACCTGCCCAGGTAGATGTCATTTGGCGAATTAGATAAAAAGCAGATGGCTCATGCTTGGGTCTTGCTCACTTCATGTGACAGGAGAATGTTGCCTTTTGGCAGGGACTCCCACCTTTGCTTGTGAGCTGGCTGTCCCTTGACGATGCAGCCACTGCTGTGAGAAGTCCAGGCATTCCAGGGGTTGGTGAGACAACTCCATAGGAAACACCTGGGCAGTTTGTGTGTTTTACACATGGGGCCTTATTTGCCCTTTTCTCTCTCTCTCTTGGGTTTTTCCTGTTTACCTGGCCACTTTTGGTAAAAAAATTACTGTTTGGATTAAGTTTACAGCGGTGTCTTAGTTTGTTTCCACAGCCCTCCGGACCCTCCCTGGAACACATGATCCACTGGAAAATAATGAAAAATCAACAGGCTTAATTCTCCACTGTCTACTTCTCCGCTGCTAATTCTCAACTGCCAAGGCATTCTAATGTCTTGATGTTGAATGGTATCTTTGTGTTTATTTTAACAGAAATGCAACATAGAAAAAAATTGATTCTATTCTGATATAACACTTAGTGTCCACTTGGCTTTTCATTTACACCAATGCAATCAGGAATAGAGATCTAAATCTGAAACTCAGACTGGTTAAATCCACTTCAAAATTAAGGTAGTTTAATATTACCATCTCTGACTATTACCACTTTAATTTAGAGAACCTCACCTTGTAATATCAATTGCTTTGAAATATAAGGAATAGAAATAGTGCTATTTTTCTTTTCACTCTGTTCACAGCAAATTAGAGATGCTTGAATAATTGATTAATGTGCTGTTCCAATAGTTCTTTAGCAGTTCAGAGTGAGGCATCTCTGTTTCATGAACCATACAACAATGGTACTATGACAGAGCTAATGAGCCTGATGAAAAGCAGCTTAGATGAGGTATGGCATCTTCATAAAAAATGCAGTTTCTGGATGGTTTTTACAAAGCTGGCTAGATACTTACTCAAACCACCTCTTACTGGCACTAAGGGTAATCTTTACTACTTTATGAGTAATTTCATAAGAATCAGTGCATGAATCATTGTATCACTGTGTCTTAAACCTATCAAATCTCCTTTTTCATCTTTATAAAAGATGCTACTTTGTAAATTAAAAATTCATACAAAAATATAATAGGCTAATTTGATTTTTAGTAAATCACAACTCAAATGTCTCTGATCTTCTGTTAGTGTTCATAGTAATATTTCTTTCAAAAAAGTTTAAAGATCTGCATAATCACCAGATGAACTGGTGTATCTACAGTTTTATTTTAGAACTACAGGCACTGTGCTTACTTATCTCTCAATTTGACTTACAACTGCTCTTATTTACCTTCACTATTGTGCATGAATCTTGTATAGTTCTAGAGCATCTAGAGCATCTAGAGCACACTGCTGTGTGCAAGCTGGGCTCGACAATGTTTTGTTTCCATTTTTGTGTGATATCACCCCATTTCTTTCCCTTACAGAATTACTAACCTTGTTTAGTTTCAAGACAAAACCACGTAATTTTTTAAATATTTAATTTATGCCCTATTCTCACCATAAAAATAACTATCTTTTCTTTTAATTCTTTTTTACTTATATTACTAACAATGTTTTTAAGTTCCTATACCATTCCAAACTACAAGAGGTTACTTGCTTTTCATTTCCGCTTTCATTCTGAAAGCTTTCTTCACACAGTAATTAATTTAGTTACTTCTTTAGCCTTCTTCTATGGTATTTTTTCCTTTCCTTTCTTTAAATTGCAAGTTTTAGTAGGTTTCTTTTTTTCCCCTTTTGTTATACAAATATATATTACACAGTGAAAAACCTCTTTTAATCATATATGTAATTGGAACTTTATTAATTTATGTCTATTTTCCCCAAGGCTCAGCATTCATTCTAAACTCCATTAGATAACTTCATGAAAATATGGACAACAAAATGAACTTTGTTAAAAACAATAAAAAGAATTTTATAATTCTTTAGGGTGCAAATAAATGGTTAAGAAAATGTGTGAAAACAAGGCTGTAAACAACCTTAGTGACAAAGAACTTAATTATGACTAACTAGTTTACAAGTCACAGCAAGGGTCAAATAAAAAGGATTTAACATCTAAGGGAAAGTTTAAACTTTAGTCTGTCTTGTCCAAATAGATAATGAACTCATTTGCCTAAGTTAATGAAATCTAAATGACAGCTATATGATAATGAAGCTAGAGATATCTCAGGTGAATAGGCATTCAAGCCGAGTGACTTCTGCTGGCCCTTAATAGCAGATAGACAAACAAAGAAAGAATCTGCGATTCTTTAAGTACACACTCTGTTCATGCAAATTTGCATACTGGCAGAATCACAGAATCACTCCTCTGAGACATGAAGCTTTGTCACTCTTTAAGGTATAAAACTAGTGGTTCAAGAACACTAATATCAACAAAGAAGAAAAAAGAAAAGATCACCATGAAAGCATAAATGTTCTTATAAAAAGCAGTGAAAAAAAAACCCATAGCTCCTGTTGAAAACAAATTATTTCATTTTCTTTTGGTTTTGGTGACCACTTTCAATTGTATTTGCTAAATTTGGTCAGAATCTGCCAGGGAGCCAAGTCAGGAATAACATGGTAAGGAGGGAAGAGGCAGGGCTGAAGAGAAGCTGTAAAATACATTGGAAGTGGCCATCCAGGACAAAAGCTACTCACAGTGCAGAGCAAAGGCCTGTTTGGGCAGCAGACAGAGATGGATGGAGATCAGCACTCTCTGGGACAGTGTCTCTGGGACAGGCACTACTGACCCCAGGCTGGGTGGAAATGGGGTATAGGGCCATGGGAAGTGAGTGGCCAAGGGAGCCTGCTCAGGGCTATTGAGGACTTATGGTACCCTTAGAACACTGAGAAAAGAATGATAAAGGACATGGTGAGACCAGAACATTTGATCTGCGATTGGAAATTAGAGATGGTTGGAAACAAAATGAATGATGGGAATGTCTATAGTGAGAAAGGGGAAGAGCTAGCAGGGAATATAACCTTAGCAACAAAAAGAGCAATTTAATTAATATCAGGAGTAGACATCGAAGTGATGATCCAAAGAACAAAAATGTGATTTATCTTCCAGCAGAAAGGATATTTCATGTGAATTCAGGACTGGAAATTATTTTTAAGGGAAGTCCGCAATATGTATGGGATGTCCTTCCTGTCAAGAGAGATGATGCTGCTCTACTCTCCAGTGAAAGGATTTTAGAGCAGTAATGCTGAGCATGCTACCAAGACAAAGGGATGGGAAGAACTGCAATAATCTGAGTGGAGTTTTTCAAATCCCCAGAGAAGATGCTAAAAGATGGCAAGATACTAAAGATCACTAGGCAACAAAATAAAAATTCTGTAGAACCATAAGGAATTTAGGTTGATCAGTCATTGGTAAAATCAATGCATGTTTTAGTATTGCATAGGTTAAGATCAACAAAAAAACGCACTTCAGCCACTGTCAGATTTCCCCAGGCTATTAATGTTTTTTTATTTTTCCATTCTGTTCCCTTAAATTAGGACCACAGCACCTTTTCATGGCATGGCTTAATTTTATAGGGATTTTTCAGCAGTATTTATCTTTTTTTCCTAAGAGAATTGCCTCTAGAAAATCATAAATACTTTCTCTGGTTATAGACTACCATGTAAATAAATAACAGAGCCCAGATCTTTCTGGAAGGGATTTCTGATCAATACAGAACCAGTAAGAATGATACAATTTTAGTGTGATTTTGTTTGGGTTTTTTTTCATATTAATGATGTCAATAGCTTCTGTTGTTTAACTCTACAATCCTGATGAACAATGTGTTTGGACAGATTCATTACAGTAGATCAAAAGCAATGTGTTCACTCACTTTTCCAACTGACCTGCTGCTTTGTTTTTGTCTCACCTGACTCACTGTGGTGTGTTTGAGGACTACCAGTTTAAAACCTCTGGGTGTAAACTTTCACGTAAATTTCCTTGAATTCTGATAAAGGAGCTTTTTGACAATGTACATGAAATCTTTTACTTGGCTTCTCTAACTACCTTGATAATTCCATAAATATTTCCTTATTAATTAAAAAAAAAAACCAAACAAAAAAAACCAAACAAAAACAATCTACTGCTACAGTGTCAAAGTATGACCAGAAGGAGTCAATAGTTCTCAAATTATGGAAGTGGTCATAGAAGCTCTCTGCCCAATGCTGTGCCTTTGTTACGCCACTTGCGAGGTAGGGAGTTGTGCTCTGGCATTCATTACTGCCTAGCAGCATGGGCTTGACAAGTTTTTCCCAGGAGGTTAATACTTGATTTTGTAGAGTTCTTCAGAGGCAAAGAGTATGCATCCTAGTCTCTCTTGGTGGGGGAAGGAAAAGAGAAAAGAAAAAAAAGAAAAGAAAACAGAAAAAAGAAAAGGGGGTTGTTTCTATTACAGTGAAAACTAGTCTGTATGAATAAGCACAAAAGAAAGTGGAGAAGTACTAAAGGGCTAGTTCTGCTGGTGCTTACCAAAACACAGGAGCCTAAAGGTAGCCTACATTGTTTGGATAAGTGTAGCTGAAATATTTATTGGCACATATAGAAATTATTCATATCACATGGAATATGCACAGCAGAGATGAATTTAAGTGCATAATTTGGGGAAATCATCTAATGATGTTTTAGATTTTCAAGTCAAGACAGTTATGTGCCAATCAAGAAGTGAATAATAGCACTCTAAAGCACTGAATGAGCCTCATTAGATCCAGAGCATTGTATACATAATCACATGCTCAGATATTCTATCAAAAGTCTGACAAATAAGGTTGATATTTCCCTACTGGGGAACTACAAATAAAGCAGTTGGCTCAAATCTTCTCAGCAAGCCACATAAAATAGGAATTTACATGACTTTCTTTGCCTGTCTGAGAGATGAAGGAGAAAAAATCCAGTCCATAAGGATGACAAAAGAGCTCTGCAAGTGGCTTACTCTGTAATCCTAGTAATGATTTTCTCTGTTCTGCATCAGTCTACTTTGACATAGATTCTTTGCTGGTTGACCTCCAATATTAAAAAAAAAAAAATTAAAAACAACGGTTTATGTGCAAAATGTTCTGAATGCAATAAAAAATCTTGACTGAAACCTTTGTGCAAAGCAGTAATAAACAGTTGTATTTGTTTACCCTTTTCATGAATCAGTAACATCTGTACATAAAAATGTAACTACTCTTAGATATTAATTTTCCTTTTCTTCAGAGGAATTTAAGAGACAGCATTAGAAATTATAGTTCACATTTACACTTGAAAAGTGAAAAGGATAAAATATCAAAGTATAGTAATGAAGGAAGAGAGGCTGACAAAGACTGTCAGAAAGAGCAGGCAGATAAAATTCAAGCTATGCTGAGGTGGGCAAAGAAAAAAGGAGAGAAGTTCTAGGTATGGACGAGCATTGTTATTATTTTATTCAGATAAATTCAAAGAATTGTCTCATCTGTCCAAAAGTATTTTTTGATCAATTTTCATCTCATCATGGTGTTCACATTGCAGGTACACACTATGGTTTTTGGTTTATGCCTTCTGCGTTTCCACTTCAGCTTTAGTCTCTTCACTATTACTACACCTCAGCTGAACTCATGTTCTTCATATTTAATCAGACTCCATTTAGCATCCATCACATGGACTTTCACATTATATGGCTGGCTTGTAAAGCAAGTTAGAGTTTAGGGGTTTTTTAATTGTGAAAAAAATTAATTCTGAAATGGAGTTGTGCCTAGAGCGAATGGACACAAGAGCACTTCTAATCTGTAAGGGTTCAATTAACACCTGCTGAGCCACAGAGCCTGCATTTGTCTGATTTAGTGTCACTTATTTCAAGTAATGTGAAGAGGAAGGGAATGTGCCCTCTGTGTGATTAGTCGTAAAGAGAACAAAAGAAACAATACAGGGATGTTTCTTGGTCTTTGTTTCCAGTATTTAATGGGAAACAACTAAACTAGTTCTGCCCCGACTCTCATCCCCCTGCCTTCCCCACACCCCACATTTCTTGTTAAAGAAATATTTATTTCATTCAGGTTTGCCTTCTAGGTAAGAATAAAGCACAGTTATATAATCTTTATTTAAGTAATCTGGTTAACTCCTGAAATAACTGAAGCACAATGGTACTTGAGCAACTCCTGCACATTAAAAACAGACAACAAACATAAATTGTCTACATTGCTCTTTGAGACTTTTAGATTTAGCCTTTCTTTCAAAGGCATCATTTGAAGTTAACTGATTTGGGCTCAGGACAGAGTAACTGCAAAGAAAATCATTCATTCTAAATTAAATTTGAAATAGGTGAAATGAAGGTCATAGTTTTATTTAGTAGACCAAGTACAACATTTACCCCTGATTAACCTAGAACTTGGTTTGAGTGCCACATAGCATAAAGCATGTCCCTCTGGACTTCTGCAAAGTACAGGGATTATTTAGCTGAAGAAGATAGCTGGTACAAAAGACTAAGAACACAAAATTGTGGAAGGTATTAAGCAAAAGAGGAAAGAAAAATTGATTTTTTTTCCCCTTACAAATTAATCTGCCAAATCCAGGAGCCCAATAGAGGTGAGGCTGCCACAGCCCCATCTCTACAGGTCCAGCAAGTAGCAAGACTGAATGTGTAATCCCAATAGACATGCATATATGCACACGTGCACATGGATTTGTAGATATTTAGGTTCGAAAAGAACTTTGTCAAACCCAAATATGCACAGGCCACTGCAGACAGGTACACTCACCACCAGCACAAGTACAAGCAACAGCAATCACCTCATCCTATTACTTTCTCTGGCTGATCAGGATGAAAGCCCAGTAGAGTGTGGATCCCTCCAGTACCTTTGACACATAATCTACCCTGGCTCCTGGACCTCCATCCCTCCCAGCTTGATCTCTCCCTTTTCCTACCTTTGGTGTTTCCCCTAAATATCCTATAAGCAGTCTTCTACAACCCCAAGGTGTTTTTTCTCTGTGTTCCATAGTTAGTGCCATACCTCTGTAGATTCACAACCCTCTCAGGCCAAAAACTGAACCAGAGAGGTTTTCTGATAATTCCTCTTCATGGATATCACCCCAGCCCATGGGATCAAGGGTCCCCTGAGACAGCCCTGGGAGGAGAAGCTGAGTCCAGGGCTGTGTAATTTGGGTTTCCCTACCGGTTGTTATACCGCTGTGCTCCTCTCTGTTCTTGGTGATGAGCGTTTAGTCACTCTTCCTAATGTTTACATCAAATAGTCTTGATACTAAATGTGCCAGAGATGACTGCAAATTACTCAGATCGAGAGGGTATTATCCATATTCCAAAATGTTTTGCAGGACAATGTAGGTACTTTTTTTCTGTTGGATATTGAGAATCACTTCATCACATGTTCTCAGCTGTTGATCTTCATCTGTAAAGTGAAGCTTCACATATCTTTCTGAAGAATTAAGACAGAATGAGTACCAAGCAATGGTCAAGAGCTGGAAGATTCTGTTCCAGCCTATATTAAAAAAAATCATTCTTCATACAGTACCTTCTGTTTCAGAGGAATTAAACAGTGTATTACATTTGATTCGTTATGTGACATGTGATTGATGAAGCAAACATTTTAAGAAAATGTATGTCAAAATATAACAAGACAATTACTAATTGTGGTTCATTAGAAGCAAATAGTTAGAGGAATCAAAACACTTGCTCTTGAAGGGTGACATGATCAGCTCGCAAAAGAGTGTAAGATATAGTATAATTTCCCTACTATAGAAATTAAATAAAATCCCATACTTTATTGCTTTTTAGTCATACAAGAAAAAATCTATATTCAATACTTACACAGACTCATGGTCACAGAGGGAATCTATAATTGAAAAGATTTGTTAATTAATTTTAGCTTACAATAGAATATGTACAGGAATATTTAAAGCCCATATCCATTTATTTTTTTCAGTCTTTTTATGAGGAATATGTAATCATATATTTAAGTCACAACATAAAAGTTTTACTACTAATTTGGTATTAAACTCATAAAGGGAGCTCATACAGTCGGTTCCACTGTAAAGTCCCCACAATTATCTCTCAGTAATGAAGCAATACAGTAACAAGGATGACAATTATAGTGTTTGTAAACATAAAGAAAAAAAATTATTTTCATTGATGTGATAGTCTTCTAGGTATTTTCTAATTTTCAAAGGTGGCTTCTAAAGTGAAATTATTGTATTATTCATTAAAATGGTCAGAAATATTGTGTTGTCCTTGTTCTGATATTTTCTATAATTCATAATGACACACAAAGAGCTTTTAGTTCCACTGAGACATTAAGGATATTATTTACTTCAGGATGCTCTATTGCCACCTGTCTTTACTTTTTCTCGGAATACCTTCCCAAGAAGCTGTATTCATTTTGTCTTTGTGTGATCTTTTATTTCAAAAAATTTCAGCACCAAGTTCCTCATTTCCAGTAAATAAATAAGAATAGAAATCATACATGATATTTCAAGTTTTAACAGTCCAGGTCTTGAAAAACATTGGTGATTCCTAATAATAGTTCATAAGAGCATGATAAATGTTTTGTATGCAGTATGTGTTGCCATTTTCATCATAACATTTATAAATTGTCAAAACTGGTGGTAGAAGGAAATTGTAAGAGATTAGAAGGCAGGCACTCATGATTTCATTAGGGGACATTTTACAATGTCAATCACACTTTATGTTGAACTATTGGAAGAAACTGGAAATAAGAATACCAATGTAATGAAAAAAAAAAAAGAAAGTCAGGTTAGGTTACCATAACCCTTTCTGTTCTTGAGATTAATGATGTCTAGATCTTGGCAACTTAGGCAAAAAAAACCCCTTATGCACTGTCTTGTCTAGCCTATGCACTGCTGTAGAAGGGATAAAAAAGGGAGATTTACCATAACTGATTTTTTTCCAGGGAGTAGAAGACAATGGAAGGTAGGCTCTGTAGAAACACAGGGTTTGCTTTTCATACAGAGAAGTGGGAAGAGTATGAGTGAGGGAACATCAACATGTCTGGGAGAATGTACAGTCTGGGGCATTGAACTGTTTCTGTCCTTTCCAATTACTTCTTGGCATCTGTGAAATTCTATTCCTCTTCCTAATCTTCAGCAAATCCAGGACAATCAATTAACCTGTATTCTGATACAGGGCAAAAGTGACTTTGTGTCCTCTAAACAAAATAACATGTAAGACATATTTACCTACTTCATAATTATAAAATTTTCAAAATGATGCTCCAGTTTGGATTATTTTTTATTATTATTATTTTTTTGGTTTTGGGACCTCCCTGGCCTTATATGCTGCAGTGCTTGCCTGAACTATGTTTCTATGGGTACTATGTTTTCTATATTTCAATATGACATTATCAGAAAGTCACATATGAATGAAATGCCTAAAAAGATCTTTAAAAGTTTTGAAAATGCTGAAATATTTATGTAGGGAGATAAAAAATGAACTGGGGTTTAGCCTTGGGGAGCAGTGAAACTTCAAAGAAATTGGTGGGTATAACCACAGGTATTTCACATGTTTAAAACCTCATAAAACTTGAGTCCAAGGTACTTACTTTAGGTGATTAGATTATTAAAATTAAGCATTCCTTCCATCTGAATAACAGTTCTTACAGAACAAATATCTATCCTGTATTGCAGTGGTCATTCCACCATCCATGAAATAATTGAGGTCAGGGAAGTGAGAGAAGTGTTAACGCAGACAATCCACCTCAAATGTTGGCACTGATTTTATTTTTATTGATACACAATAACACTCATTTTTCCAGAGGCTAAGTAATATCTTTCTTAAAGACAAAAGGTCAGCTTTAGCTTATTCAGTGGCTGCATCATTGCCATGAGAGACTCCTTGCACTACATTTCAGATGTGTCTCTTTCTGTCTCTCATAGGCACATTTAAAGGTATTCCTGAGTTCACTATAAAGCCAGTCAGTTAACAGAAATACAGAACTTTGTATTTTATTACAAATATGAATGGTACATTTTCCCCTTAATCCCTTCACTTGGATAACCAAACCAATATTTAATTACCTATTCAGAATGAGGGTCCTAATTAGAGCTGCGCAGAGCTATTCACGCACTGAACCTGAGTGAACAAGGCTCTCACTGTTTGCAAGTTTATTGCCATTAGCCCAGTGGGTTTGCTCTTCATCACACGACTTAGTTCAACCATTATGCTCCAGAGAAAGAAAAACCCCTGAGAACACAAACACTGATATTACAGCAGTCTACTAGGACCCCACTGTGCTTTTCTATTCTTTTGAATGAGCTATTAAAAGGCAAAGTAAAAAACTGTAGTAGATTCAACGAGTGGGAAAACAGGAAATTTAAAAAAAAAGAGAGAGAAAAGGGGTATTACTGAAAGAATAGAGGAGATTTAGAAAAAAAAATGTTGAAACAATTTAAGATAATAGGATGCTAATTAAAGAGGAATTATAGAGGAGATTTTATAATACTTCTAACACTGGTGTTAATGTTGACTGCATCTGGGTTGAAATAAGCACAAGGAGCTAAGGAATTACTTACTGGCAGTTAGGGACCAGGCACTGCCAACTCAGGGAACAGGTTTCCCTGTAGGCAGGTAACACTCAGGGCAAGTAACAGAGGCAAACCATACCCGAAATGCTGTTAAGTGTGATTGCTCTGCCACTGTCATGGCCCTACATAGTTAGGAATAAATTATACAGCCTGCATTCTCTCTCATAAGAGTCTCAGGTGTGTGACTAAAACGTGGGACCTCAGTCTGAATGGATATTTCCATGGTCTAATTCTTGAATATACTTACCTCAAACTGCACCATACTTTCAGACATCTGTGACAGCTTCTGAAATGCCCTAGAAAGGTTGGTTCCTTTGTATGGTCAAATTATATCATCGAGATTAGCATGAATAGCAGGACCATTATAAGAGGGGTTTCCATGTAAAATAGTCCAATTAGAATGAGATAATGCATGATAAACATAGAAATAATGGAAAATGTTAAAACATCTCTTGAAACTTTTTAAATTACTAATTTGAACATTTTTCTTGTTTTCCTTGTTTCACTGACCTTTGGAAAATTACAAAGACTTCAAAAACTTTAGTATGGTTAAAGTAAAAACATTTTAAAGTTAAATGATTGTTTTATATTAATTAAATAAATAAAAGTGTTTATGGTGAGAATGTAAGAGAATTTTTAGCCTGTAGCAAAGTGTTGTGATCAGACTACATACCTGAAAAAAAAATGGGGCTTATGAAATTGAAAGTACTGAGTCTGCTGACACAACTCTAACAATGTGTAACACATGACCGCAGTAATGTAAACACTGCCAAATACAATACCTAATCAAATATGGCACTATACATTAGAAACAAGAGAAACTCTTACTCTTTTTAATTAAAAGAGCATTGATGTGGCATACTCAGTTAAAAAAAAAACAAAAAAGAAACTGGGATAATTGTACAGCTGCACAGCTATGCAGCTGTACACATTATGCTCTTCTTGGCCCACATCTGTCTGTTGTATTGCACCCAGCACATCATTATAGAAGACCAGTGACCAAATACTGCTATAAACAGAAATGGAATACAGAAAGGAGAGGAAGGCATGTTACAAGTTCTGTAGTTATCCTGTCCCAGAGGTATTTTCTCTCCTGGGATTCTGTTTATTCCAGTGTTTCCAGGGTAGGACTCAGCTGCCTGCCTCTGCAACAGAAAAGACATAATGACTTCTCTTTCCTGAAAAGGACTCAAAATAAATGAACATACAAAATACTAAGCATTCTGTACAATCCCTATGTGATTTCCTGAAGGACTAGCAGGCAAGTAAGTCAAGATTACATTTTACTTCTGTTCTGACTCATTCTATTCTTAGTTTTCTCTTATTACCTCTCTTGAAAGAAAAAGTGCCCACACACAGAACAGTCTAAAATAGGAATATTAACCCTAGGTCACTTCTTGCCTGTACTGGTACCTAAGATCATTTGCAAAGAAAAATCATTACTTAGAGGTCCTTTGGAAGGTCCTGACCTTGGCTACCTTAAAATGCAGACAACACACTGTTTTGGGAATGTACCCATAAAAAAAAAAAAAAAAGCCTATTTCAGAAAGACAAGCAAGGTATCTCTATCCCTCTGGTTTACTTCACCATGCTACTTATTTAGATGAGCCTGATACTGCTACATTGAATCCTAGCAGTATAAAAGAGACTTCAAGCATCTGACAGCACAGTGGTGGAACAGAAAATGGCACCACAGTGTGATAAAGATCGTAGAGGTAGATAGAGACAGATGACTTAGATTAACATTTCAGACAACTAATGAGAGTAAATAGGTGTCATGAAATCTGACGTGGCATTACACAAAGGAGACAGTAAAGAATGATTTAAGGGCCGTGGAAAGAAAAGGAAGGACATATTTGAGTGCACACAGGGGAGGAGATTTTAAAACAAACTAGATCCATGATAAAACCTCAGAAGTGAACAGAGGGGAAAAAACTCAAACAAAACCCCTATTTTTTTATCTAAACTTAGGCATAGGTGAATCACCTGCATGAGACGGTCAAGTAGCAGATCAGCCTTTGGGATATTATTACACAGCTGCCTCAAAATGGAATATGTAGGAAGAATTCTTTTGTTAAAACATTGCCAAAACATAATGAAAATTGCATCCTAGAAAGTTGTTGAGATAAACTACAGAGGTCCATTAGTGATACAGAGAAGTTATGTCCTTAGGAATGTCCTTAGGTGTGAGAACTGGAGAAGAAGGTGTACCATGTATCAAAGGTATACTTTTTCACAAGTTCAGAGAAAGAAGTGAGCTTTGTTAGATTTTTTTTTTCTTATAAAGGATTTTTTTTTCTTAGAAAGGAAAATAAATACCGAGATGGATTCACATATTCCACAAAAGGTAGAAGGCAAAATTGTTACCTATTTTTTTTTTAAAGGGGGGTTGTAATTGTTCAGAGATACCTAAAGGGCAAAATACGATGCCATAATCAGTGCGTGGAATATTTTTGAGCAGTTTTTGTTTTGGAGAATAAAGGATGCTTCTTTTTTAAATCTTGTTTAAACTAAGATGGTAGAACACGTAAACAAAGGTACATTCAGAAACTGAAATTTTGAAAGATTGCAGAAAAGCTGTGAGAAGTAATGTGAAAGTAAAAGAGCAGGAAAGGGGTGACTGAGGAGGAAGGCAAGCTCCACATCTCCCAGGACTACAGGAGACAGTCTACCGTGAAGAGAAAAAAGTTTAAAGGGCAAGGGAGTGCAGCACTGCCAGAATTTATTGAAAGAGAAGCTATTTAATGCATAGTGGTAGGTTATTTGCAACTGAAGCAAGCAATGGCAGACCAGTAAGAAACTATTATAGAGGCATCAGAATTTCTCCAGTGACCTGAAAATTCAAAAAGAATCAAACAAAAGTGGAAAGAAGATTATAGGTTTATACATGAATATAAAGGAACAGCTCAAGACCCTTAGGGATAAGATCAAAAAAGCACAGGGACATAACAGAAAACAAGATAAGGTTCACTAAATGCAAAAAGAAAAAAATCAAAACATAAGCTTGGTGCTTAATGGTGAAGTAGAGAAGATTAAGAAAGACTCAAAAAAAGATTGAAGTATTCAATAGTATCTCTTCTCTAGTCTTCCTAAAAACAAATAAAAAATGCATTTGTAAAAGCTCTCTGCATTCAAATATTTAGTACATTCAACTTTAACCAGGAAATAACAGTGTAGAGGATAAACATATTTAAGAAATATGAAAATAACTTAAATTATTTTATTTTTTATTGAAGAAAATAACTTTACAAAAGTATTAACTAGTCAGTTCCTGATCTCTGACTAACCATAACTAAAATTTGCTTGTAATGTCCAAAATAAAACCAAACCTTGTACAGAAAAAAATAAATTGGAAATTATAGTATACAGTAGTTTTCATTCACATAAGTATTCACTTAAATGCATATATTGACTGTTCATTTTCTCAATTGAATTTTTGAATTCTAAAATATCTAGAAGTTTAGATAGTAGCAACTTTTTGGATTTCCTAAGAGCTGATCATATCATTTTATTTTCATTCTCTTATGCTGAAGAATACATTTGGCGCAGGTAGCTTGGTTTGCAAGCTGCAGTTTGAGATGCAGACTAAGCTCTGGGTGGGAGCCCAAGACAAGAGGCCATGGACTGTCAACCCCTTGGTTGACAAAGGGCACAGAAGAGTGGTGGTGAGAGACAGGTGAGTGGACACAGCAGGAGAAGAGGATTCAGGAAAAATAGAGAGACTTGTAAGCTGTTTAGAGTATGAGGGTATAAAAGCCCAGGGGCATTTGAAGGGGATCCCTCCTCAGATGCACCAACTCAGGTTGTTTCTTTGTTACTGTGCTACAAATGAATTGCTTTATGGAGCATGCGAGACTGCTGTGGGATACCTGGGGTTGAAGTGGTAAGGAAACCTGGTGTGACTGTGTGAGTGGGGACTCAAGCAGGGCCCCATGGGCTCACCGGAGCTGCCCTCTGGTCCCAGCAGTGGAAGTCTCTGGTGTTTTGGGATTGTAACTGCCAGAGTCTTGTAAATGGTCAGACTGGGAAACCAGGCCTTGTGGACAAAGAAACAGCCCAAAACTTCATCAGGTAGAATATTGTGGCATGAAGCTGTAACCAAACTCAGGTAAGATTGGCAAGTCATTTGAAAGATGTGATTTGTGAGTATAGGTAGCATAAAAATGGGGAGAGGACACTTAGGTAGGTATATTACGTATGATTGTTTAGTTAACAGACAGAACCGGAGAGTAGATAAATAAATTTTTCCAATGTATAAAAATATTTTTAATTTGGATTCTAGGAGACAATTCCAGGACAGAAAACACTTTCTGTGGACAGTCTCTAAAGGTTTTGATATTTTATTATTGTAGCTTTCAGTTTTGGTAAAAAGTGGTGTAAACACCAGATGGTGATAGTCTACATCTGCTTGATCGTATTTCAGTGTATGAAGGTGGGCTAGGTCTTATTTTGGTCACATCTACTACTCTATTCCTGTCACTGAATACTGTAAATATTCTTTGTGCAGTGAGGAAATGCCACATATTTTGCATTGCTTTATCTTCACTTTTCAATACTTAATGGAAACAATAGAAGTGGGGAGCAAGAACCATACTCCCTCTTCTTGCATGCATATATAGCACTAAAATGGTTACATGTAAAACATGCTCCTGTTTTCTTTATATAGCCATAAAAGAAAGGCATATCTATCCAAGATCAGAACAAATAAAAATGGGTTTTTTTACATCTTGTGGAAAAGTGTAAAAATATTTGTTAAAATTGCTCTGTAATTTCTTATCTGATTGAAGAATCTCATGCACAAAGACAGCACTCAGATTTGCTGTGAAGTTACTTCAAAGAGCGTATTTGCCAGGGAAAATGATAGAGGATTTCATCTCTGTAAGCATGAAGATTAAAGAAAGAGGTTCTGATTTGATAATGATACTTGAGTAGAAAAGCTAAGCATTTTCCTTTTTTCACTGTCAGTTACATACTTAGTGGTTTATAAAAAAAGGTTGGCTTGAATCATCTTTCCATAAATCCACAGTAGGACAGGTGCTGTGATTCAGGAGACCTAATTCCTCCTTATCACACAGCTGGACAGCAAAAGCTTGTATCTTTGACCTTCATGGTAAGTTGTCTCCGTTCATTTGATACCAACAGATACTCTGATGCTGTCCATCTGGTTTCAAACCTATTAATGTTTGGTTCTGATAACTTTTATTGGCACATTTCAAGTCCTTTACAAATTCAACTGCTTTTACCGTACTGCCTGAAGCAGCAATTCTGAGTGACATGCCTAGGGTTACACTAGGAAAGACAATTTATCAATATCTTTTAGCACATGTTGAAGTCAAAATCCACCCTTGAGTGCTTTCCTTTTTTAAAAAAAAAAAAAAGAAGAACAAGAAACTGAAAGAAGGCATGTTTTTTATCTCAACTTTCTTGGGTTTTAATGTCAGACTGGACCACAGCCTGTTCTTAGCACAGCTTTCAAGGTGACCGCTAGAATAACTATCATAACATCTATCATCCCCTTTTATTCAGATAATTTACCCAAGCTGACATTTCTCTGTGCAATCAGAGCATTATTTTACAAGGACACTCTTAAACCCATCAGAAGTTCCCCAAGATTTATAGCATATTATCAGACATTGATTTATTTTTCTCATAATTTATACAATAATTTATGCAATGAAAATTTTGAATCTGGAAGACATATTAGTGCAGAATAATCCCCTTCACTGCACTACAGTTTGTAGAAATGCATCTTTACAATGAAGAAGTCTTTGGAAAACCCCATATTTATACTTCTGCATGTTAGAGAGCAACAAGACAATCTCTGCTGGATGAGTATTACCAGCTAATTAATAATTACTCAGTACTACATTTTTTTTTGTTTTTCAGTTCCACAATGTAAAACCAGCTCAAATAAAGTGGGTACAGTCCTGTTCCTCAACTAATTCTAATCTGCCTCTAAGCTGAACACCAAACTGATCTTTTGTCTTTCAATGGGAGGCATTATAATGCTCTTCAGAAATACACAGCAAGATAAAAGAAAATATTATCCCTTCTGTTCCTCTTATAAGCAGGTCTGTTTTCTCCAGCTTTTTGCTACAACAGTGCTCTTTTTAGAGCCAAGGCCAGTGGCGTTTGATACATCTAGTACCAGTCATACAGCCATAAATCTGTACTGCAGGAGACAGTGAAGTGATTAGTTCAACACAGTGACAGTTGGAATAAGATAGCTGTCATCTGCTAACTGAAAATAAATCAGTGTCTATACGTTGTATGTTTCAGCCCTTCCTATGTGGGAATTGTCTTCCTGCTGTTGTCATCCTTAAGAACTTACCTCTGAAATTTCTCTATGCAGGCCTCTGTTGGTGTTCTGTTTCCCAAAGTAGGGTAAAAGTCAATTCAAAAAGCCTAACGAATACTTCCTCAAGTAATTCACTTTTTCTAGAATTTTTTTATATTCTTTAAATATAAGAAATACATAACTATTTTACCTATTTTTCTAATTTATTTGCTTGTTGAAAATGTCCATGAGGCCTTCTTTTGGAAGACAGGTTGTTTTTCCAGCTCAAATAAGAGTGGGCAACACTGGTAATGTTTTGAAATTTTTATTACTTTCATCCACAAGAATTTTTCTGGATCAAATTTGAATGATACTACTTCTATGTTGTCTTGTAGATATAAATAAATGAGTGCACTCTACACCTTTCAATTTTTCTAGTGACAAAAAAAATTATACTATCAAACTGAATATTCTAACCTTCTTTTATTTCATGTTATTTTTCTTCCCCATTGTCTAAGTTCAATGGAAATTAGAGGAAAATAATAAATTACATAAAATGTGTCATTTTTCAAGCCCGATAGTATTTCAGTAACAAGATTTTTACATGTACTCTTTGGTAGAAGACTGAATTCATAAGAAGCTGACATCTCGTTGGAATAGCAATATTTTCTCATAGGTCAAGGTGCATGCTCTAGATCTTTAGATTTTAAATAGTGACAGACTGCTCACCCTAGCTGGATGCCAGGTGCTTACCAAAGCAGCTGTATCACTCACCTCCTCAGCTGGACAAAAATAGAATAGAAGTCTCATGGGCCAAGAGGAGGTAGGGAGAGATCACTCACCAGTTATCATCATGAGCAAAACAAACAGCTTGGTGAAATTCATTAAATTTTTTACCAATCAAATCAGAGAATAAAGAAATAAGCCCAAATCTTAAGACATCTTTCTACCACCATTCCCTTCTTCTCAGGCTAAACATCAGTTCAGAATTCTCTACCTCCTCCCAAGCAGTGCACAGGGATTGGGAATGGAGCCTGCAATCAGTTCATCACACACTGTCTCTGTCACTCCTCCTCTGGGGAACAACTCCTCACACTCTTCCACTTTTCCAGTGTGGAGTCCCTCCCGCAGGAGAGAGTCTCCACAAACTTCTCTATTGTGGGTCCTTTTCACTGACTGCAGTCTTTCAGGCACAGACTGCTCCAGTGTGGGTCCCCTGCAGGATCACAAGTCTCACCTGCAAATTTTTTTCACCTTGGGCTCCTCCCTCCACAGGCCAAGTCCTACCAAAAACCTGCTCCTGCACTAGGATCCCCATGGGCTCACAGCCTCTATCAGGTATCCATCTACTACAGCACACGGTCCTCTACAGGCTGCAGGTGATCCCTACTTCCCCATGGACCTCCATGGGCTGCAGGGACACAGCTGCCTCACCATGATCTTCACCGTGGGCTACAGGGAATCTATGCTCTGGCACCTGGAGCATCACCTCCCCCTCCTTCTGCACTGACCGGTGTCTGCAGAGCTGTTGTTCTCACATATTTTCATTCCTCTCTCCTCTGGCCACAATAACGTCTGTGCAATGACTTTTTTTTTCCTTCTTAAATATGTTATCATGGACATGCTACTATGGTGGCTGATGGACTTGACCTTGACCAGCATGGATCCTTCTTGGAACTGGCTGGCATTGGCTCAGTCAGACATAGGGGAAACTTCTGGCAGATTCTCACAGAAACCACCCATGTAACTCCACCACAACCAAAACCTTGCCACAGAAACCCAGTACAATGATCCAGCTTGCAAATTAAAGTCTAAGACACTAAGTTCTACAGCCTATGACTCTGTATCAGTGGGAGCATCTCACAGACATTAATATATTCTTCCTGATATAAAAATGAGCAGCAGAAATGGTATAATCTTTCTAGTCAACTGCAACTTCCAGGAGTTTTCCTTGCTGGAAAATGCAAGGTTCTTCAGATAATAATTTTTCTCCGGTAAGTGTTGCAATTACAGTTAAGATCAAGGTAGTTCTTGATTCTGTGACTTGGGAATAAATTAACAGTAATAAAAGACTAATTTTGTACTGGATGTTCAAGTCTAGAAGACAAAGAAAGTGAAGATCAGAATTTGGACAAAAACCAAATTTTGGTTGATATCCCAGCATTACAAAGAGGACCTAACAGAAGCCATGTATTTGCCTTGTATTTTTCATGGAAACATTTTTCATAAAACTAAGTGGAACATTCCCAGGGAAAACATTGAAAGAAAAATATCCTGATACTATAAGTCTGTATGTGCAATATTCTGCAAGGTTACTGTAACCTTCAGTTGTCATTTGCCTTGCAAATTTGTCTTGTCACTTATTTCCTTCCTTCCCTCCCTTTCAGAATTACTTGGGTACCTCTCCTTGTTTAATTTGTTTGTTGGACCAGATCCTCCCCTTTGTAAATTAATTATCCTGCTAAATGTATGTTACTTTCATAGAAACTATGATGTTATGAAATTCGAAAAGTGAATCAATAAAAATTGAGTTTCATTGTATGAGAAAAAGGGACTCAAAGGCTTTTAAAAATTCTAAAATCTAAAACATTTTTATAAAATCTTACTTAGAAAAAGAGCACATTATCCTTATCCCATCTTGAGTCAACAAGGCTTGTCTAATCAGTCACAAATGTGCTAGAGTATCTAACTGTACTTGTACATGTCTAATAACATCAATCTCTGAAGATTCTGGTAGCATTCATAAATAACTAACCTTTTTTTCATTTGGTCAAATCTGAAGGGAAACAAAAAATGGAATCTGGCATGCTAATGAGGGATTTATTGCACCCATCAAAAAACAAACAAACAAAAAAACCCCAAAACAACAACCAAAAAAAGCCTGCCAAAACAAAGACAAAAGACCCAACATATTTTATTTTTTTTTAATTTTTATGAGAAATCTTCAAAAATTTTATTGGAAACCTGCTTCAAAGTGGCTTTGGATGTCAGATTTTAAAAACTTCTTGGTTGTGGAAGTCTCAGCAGCTGTAGTTTAAGTTTTGGGAACCTTGCATTAAAACAATTAATCACTGAAATGGAAAGAACCTAGAGTATCCACTGGCACATAGATAAATCACACATGATTTCTTTCTAATGTCTAGTCACCAAGAATAATAGAAAACACAGCTGGCAGAAACATTAGAAAACTATCTACTCCATTTCTTTCCTCAAGCCAAAATCGAGTATACCTTGTTCATGCCTGACAGATATCGTCTAACATCCAGACATGGTGCTTCCACATTTTCCCAAAGCAATATGGTCTTTAAAGATAGAAAGTCGTCTGAGGTATTTCTGCTTTAATCCACCTTGCTTCAGTATATTTTTTGTCATACACATTCCAGATATGGAAAGCAGTTTATCCCTTCCCTCTCTGCAGCAATCTTTTCTGTATTCAAAGACCATTATCATGTTTAACAAAAGCCTTTTCAGCACAGCTAACTTTTCAGTGCTCAGAGATTGCAAAAGAAGTAAGCACAAGCCTACCCTCACCTCCCAGAAACTGAGCTCTAAATGTAGACTGCACTTGGAGGAACTTAGTTTCGGAAATCTGGTAGAGTGGAAGAAAAAAAGGAAACTTGAAATGCCGTCAGCAGCAGTTTTCATGCAAAGAAAGTTGCATTATCCCCTTGTCACAATGAATATGGAGTACCCTGTAAAAACCTTGCATTACAATATTTATTTTTAGCTCCAGACTTTTGCAAATTTTATGATGAAGGATATAGCATGCGTTTCAGAATGTGTGTCAAACCTGGACAGACTTCCTAGAGTTATGTAACCCTAGTCTCTAGCAGAACATCTCTACACAAATGAAATTTCTCATTGGTAACTGACTTCTCTGTCACTGCTCATAGGTGTTCATCTCCTTGTTTGACTGGGAAAGTAGGTGCTAGGGCCTACTGTTCCAGTGTTCAGCATTCTTCATGTGAGATAAGCTTCTACTAACCATATGCTGTTGACAAGCAGAAGTCAGAAAACATTTATTTAAAATTCCTTGGTTTCTCTCACCATTTTTTATTTTCAAATATGTGCCAAAATAATTTTAAAAGCAAACAACAGATAGTCCCTTAAGGGGGAAGGTCGTGTTGCTGGATTCTCTTTATTAGACAGAGCAAGAAGTAGAAAACTGGACTGGAACTGGACTTTTCCTTCTTTTCTTGACGTTATTATTTTTCAGTAGGCTATATTCCTATTGTTTAGGCACAATTCTATTTGAATACTTCCTTGAGTTGTTTCTCTGATGGTGGGATTAAACCAATTTCTGTTACCAAGAAGATAAGTAAATTAATAACAACCAGTTCCAAAACGTTTTTCTACACAAAGTAGTACAATTATTTATTATTAGTTCAGCAAAATCTGCCACTCTGCACATTTCAAGCTCCACATTATCAGACAGTAAAAACAGCCTGTCACTTGGGCTCAGAATAGCTCATATTTACTCCTAATACATATTATTCTAGGTGATCTAGTTTTGTTATATGTCTTAGCATGTGTTTTGGAATGTACATTCTATAAATGAAGGTTATAAATGAGAAGAGATTTACTTAACTGAATGTTATCCAATTTGTGGGTGGTATGCAGTCAACAAGATTTTTCATAGAAAATCCTACTCAGCACAACCTGAGTTTTGCTTTTGTATGTGAAAGGTATTCACAGAGTACAATGCTGCAACATTAACATCACCAAATATATATTTTATGGGTGTTTTGAATTCACAGATTACTTTAGAATTTCATTTGATTTTCAGAAAAACCAAGCTCTCCATTTGACATTGTTTTACAGTCAAAAAAATTGCAAGAAACCGCCACTATTCTTCAACACAATCCCAGTGCATTTCTAGTACAAAAAGATATTTCAAAACAAATAAAATATTTTCCTTCTTTGTGTTAGGAAATCTGTTTCAGAAGCCTGTCCTAATTATTGATGGCTCTTGAAATTATTTGGATTTTTGATATTGTCATTGATATTGCAAGCTGGAATATGGCTTGAAAGGAATATAAAATCTGGACATATTCTTAGTAGGAAATCTAGTAAGGCTTCTTTTTGCATATGAAAGTGGGGGGAATTTCAGTGGTTTTGTCCCAGATATCTTGTTCTCTGTTGTATTTTTTCCAATGCCTAATATAGCAGGTAGCATTATCAAAATGATACTAGGCTTCTAGTTTGCTATCATACATAATACTTTTTATGATCAGCTAGGATATTGCACAGACTAGAGTATGTAAAGTTCTGTTTATTAATTGGCCCAATTTTGCATTATTAACAGCAGAAGCATTTTCTAATTTAGAAACTGATTTTGTTTGAGTCTAAAATTTGTTATTCTCTGAACAGTAACTTCTGTTTCAAAGTCTGTCAGATTTATGTTAAAAAATTACTTTTCTAAGTAAGAAGGGTGGTCCAGTCTTACTTCTTTTATGGAAATCTAAACAACTTTAAACTTGAAGCACTTGAAGAGAATTGAGACTGTGAATGTTCTACTTTCAGAAGTAGCAGTATGTAAACACTTCAGTTCCTGCAGAGGAGACAGTTCTTATGAGTACCCTACGGTTTACTCAGAATTTCCTACACTTAATTTCTTTCAACTCTCACACGTCAATCCCTTCAGTTCTAGAAACAGAGTTTAGGGGTGGAGAGATTACACAACACAGAGTTTGCAGAGAAAGAGAGCAAAAAGATGACAGAAAAAAAAAAAAGAATGGAAGGGAAAGGGCAAGTGACAAGGAGAAATGGAAAAAGCCGGTAAATAGAGCAAGCATCCACATGCTGATGAGATTCTCTGATTAATAATTAGCAGTGCTCAATGTTGAAAGAGAAGGATTGCATAATTTTTTAACATTTCAATAACTGCAATTCAAAGGGAAATTGCTAATTTGTGCAAATCTATACATCTCACAGTCTGGACTCTGATGTGGTTTTGTTTAACAAGCTTGATCACTGTAGTGGTGTAATAGTTAATCCCTACTTGGCTAATTTTTGCCTTGATTAAACAGAAAACTCGAGTGACAATTATTGTCCATGCAAAAATGCTTCTTCATGCCTCCATTCCCACTTCTGCTCTATAGTCCTTCACATGTTCAGAATCCAATATCGTTGAGCTTTCCCTGAATGACTATCATAAACACAAAGAAGACCAATATAGTTTTAAAGTTTCCTTTAATTTCCAAATCCAAGAAAATCTTTATTTCAGTAAGTATTTTGTATAATATAGTAAATTTTAATGATGATACAATTAAAAATTCTACTCAACATAAACTAAGGTCAAAAATGTGGCATCAAAACTTTCAAATATAAAAAATTTCCCCTAAGAGACTAAAAAACCTATAAATAAATAAATGCATCTGGAAAACAAAATAAGCATAGATTGATTGTCTCACCTTTACTAACCTTTGTGTTCTGCTGTGAGGCCACAATCCTTTCAGATGCATGTAGCTGTTTACAGTGTGACTACAAAGTGTTAAAGCAGATGGGAAAAAAATTCACATTCTGTACTTATAGATAAAATCATCAAACAATATACTAGAATAACTCCTACTCCTAATACTGTGGTGTAATTTATAGATACTATATTTTGTAAAAGTTGGCTGTTTTCATTAAGGTTCTGGCAATTATAGAGACTATTAATCTCTTTCTTCTTTAAATTGCTCAAATAGATACCTTGATCTGCATATTTCTATCCTCAGGAAGAACAGACCACTTTTTGAATCCGTCATTCATTATTAAACTGTCTTTACAGAAAAACATTTAACTACTGCTAAAAAAAAATGTCTCATACTAATAACAGGTCTGTAACTCAGATTCATTAATATTGCATTATACATTTTCTTACAGGATGACTTATCTTTTTCTTATAGATTTTCTGTATTAATAATTTATACCAGACCCTAACATTTATGATTTGATTTTGATTGTATCTCTCTATCCAATACATTATCTTTATTTCATTGCAAGACACCATATATATTGTTCAATGTTTATGAGCAAATTAATAGATTAGTAATGACACTTTCTCAATGTCACACTGTTCACCCCTCAAATAACAGACAGGTTTTCAGACCTTGTAGGTTTTGCTTATTTTAGGGAAGGAATAGAACATGCATAGCAGTAATTATCTTTTAACTAATTCATCATTACCTCATGCTATTTTTATGAATAAGATCCTTAAAATAATTTAATGATTAGAGTTCTGACTTGAAAATCCATAATTTAACATTCATGGAAATGTGGGATGTTTTTCAAACTTGGCTTATTTTCAATAGCAACATCTACATGTAAAGGTTATTTTGAAAACATTTTGTTTCAAATGCTTAAATTAATCTGAGTAGCAACACCTTTAACAGACTATACTAGGGGAAAAGGACGGAGTTTTTTCATGATATTGCATCTGGGGGAAAGGAAGAAAAGATAAAAATAAAGTTAGAATAAAAATTTGAGTTGAAATCAAGAAAATAAAATTGTGAAAGTTATGAACACTGGGAAAGGGCCTCACAGACGTAAGCAAGAAACTAAGTTAGAAGAATGAGTAAACATATTCATAAATGACCTCTTAAACCAGGTAAAGTTGTTAAAGATAATGGATTTCAAAATGAAGGCTCAGAATTGACAATTTTTCCATCAAATGTAATTTCAATATGTGAACAGCTGTTAAGGGGTCGATAAGTAAATAAAAAGCTGAATTAAAGGATGGAGGATATACAGTTGGAAAAAAAATTAATATAAAAACAGGTGATTTAACACATTACTAGAGTGTTTTCACTATATTTTTTAACCACATTTTCTTTTTCCAGGAAAAAGAAAGTCATATATTAAACAAGATTAACCAGACATACACTATGTAGGCTGACCCCGAGATTAGCTCTGTTGATCAGAGCATGGTGCTTATAACACTGTTTTGGGTTTGATCCCCATATGGACCATTCACTTAAGAGTTGGACTTGATAATTCTTGTGGGACCCTTCCAAATTAGAATATTCTGTAAAATTTCTGTGAAATAGGTGCTTTTCCTCCAGTGTATCGGGCAAAGTGAAAAAGACTCCACAGTTTACAGTTCTATGGATCTGATACTTTGCCAGGAAATCAAGTCTTAAAATAAAAGAGAAAATGCAAAACATAATCCTGTCTCTATTCAGCCAGGCTGGAATACTTTAGAAGTTCTGCAAACTGGAGATTTTCCCATTGGTGTATGAGTAGTCAGTATGCTTTCTATGTACTTTGATAAATATATTTATCAGTCATGTGTTTTTTTTTCTCCTATAAGATTGGCTTACCTTTAGTATCTTCACCCCATTACTGGAATATTCTTCAGTATTTCATGAATACTGGACCAAAATTCTCCATATGGAATAGGGGAATCATTCCACACTTCTGTTTGATAGGACTGGAAATGCTATTTTAAGTATGTGCTGTAACATTTACAGCACAATCAAGATTTATTAAATCTACTCCACAGAGCACTATTGTAAAGAATTTATGAACTATAAAACAGCTATAAAGGTCACTTGAGATGCAAAAGTTTAATTTGGAGTATCATGTTATGGTGTAGTACTGCTAAACTTAATGCTTGTTTAAACAAATGGCTTGAGGATATTTGTCTCAGAATACGGGATTTATTAACTTCCGTAAAACAACTTTAAAGTATCTATTTTTTTCTGCGTAGCTTTGATTTCTAAAGGCTTGTTCACCTTTTTATGCCCACTAATCTATTATTTTACTTCTATGAACATGAGTATAAAGAACCAAAAGAAGAAAATAATATTTTAATTTAAATTAACAATTTCATAATTAAATTAATAATTTAATAAGATTTGTATTGTCTAATAGAACAGTGTATAGCTTTAGTGTTATTATTTTGAGGTTTAATAGTTCATTTCATGATATTCTTTAATTACCAGTTGCAAAGGTTCAACAAACCTTAAATATCTTCTGTGAAAAGAAAAAAAGAAGGAAAAGTTCTATTAATATGTAGCAAGGCCCTAAAAACTGAAGTTAAAAGAGAAATCATAATTTGCGCATGATATTGTACAAACATGTGAATTCAGCTGGATGAAGAGCAAATTCATTTGCTGAAAATTAATACTGTTTATACAAATTTTGAAGGCAAAATTTCTCTTTCTTCCACCAATTTCTATACTGTTTCTACAATCCATTACTGAAAGAGTCATTACATCACATGGGTCAATCTTTGTGAATGTGCAGAGCTCTATTTAACTCCACAGTGAGCAGTACAAGATTGAACAGACTTAACTGCTTCATTCTTCTACATCGAACACTTGGAGAAACCCCTTGCTCATACACTTAAAGGCAGGCGGAGAATGCCTTTACATTTCCATAAAGCTGCACTTGCCAAAAAAATGCAAATTTGTTAAAGTGAAACATTTATGGTTCGTCAACAAAACTTATTTTCCTGTTAAAATTGCCAAGGGTGATTAATTGCTTTTTCTTAGTATTTTATTGAGGATTTAGAAAGTTTACAGAGGAAAGCTGCAATTGGTAATCCTACCTACCAATATAATACCTTATATTTCAGAAAATTGAAGGAGTCTTGACACCTTGAGCTCCTTTTTCATGCAATTTGCACAGATTCTGCCATAACCTTTATCCACTAGATAAATGAAGTTTTGATTTCTAGTTTTCTTCAAGATGAAAATATTTTCATTATGTTATGCTTCAAACACATGGGAAAAAAGATCTCCAGATTTAAGAGTGTTGAGGAGAAGATATTTATAATAAATATTAATAAAATAATAAAATTTGAGGAGAAAGAATATTGAAGAAAGGGCCATGATGGTCACACACTGACTGAGGCTTGTGGCCAGTATTATTCATCTGTGTTTAATGACAGGAAATCTAGTAAGTGAAAATGCACATGGGGATGATATATATTGTAATGTTTACTCCAGAATAAGGAAGGGGTTGTTAATTTTAAAAATCGGAAAGACAACAACTTGTGTTATCTACCAGTGTGAAGCCCTAAAATTAGATATGCTTCCCTTCACTTTCAGTACAAAAAATGGCCTGTGGTCTTCAACGTATTTCTTCAAGTGTTAAATTAACAAACCAGCTCCCAAAGCTGTCAGTGAGGAGTGCCCCTGCATGTCCATTTTCAGCATGAGACAACATTCACCCTGCAGACTTAGCAGTCTGCCTAGGTCAGGTCTTGTGGTTTTGACAGGGACCATATTCAAAATAAGTGGATTTGCTATAATAAGAGGAGCTTGTTTGATTGATATTTTTTTTTATCTTGACATAGCAAGTGCAAATAAATAAGCATGAACTGCCATGAAATATTTAATCAGAGCCATAAGAAAAAGTAATTTCCTGAGGTCTCTGAGCAGATATTTTAAAATATATTCTGCCAACCTTTTGATAAAACCTCCATTTAAATTCCAATCTACCCAAGGAAGATATATCAAGTGTTTTAATGGTCTTTCATATTTCAAGGGGAAAAATAAGTTTGTGTTTACTCATGAACTACATACTAAATTCTGTACACTAGGGTGATATATTTATGACTAAAAGATCTCATGCATACATTCATCTAAGTACCTATTCTTCTACCAGTGTTGTTTTACCCATCAGCACACTGACAAACATGACTCCAAGATACACATATGAATCTTGTGCTGCTTTACTGTCTTATGTTTTACATGACTGCGCATAAGGATCTGTTAGACTCACCACAAAAGCAGTCTAGAAGGAAATAATAACATCTAAGAGTAGCAATAATAATAACATCTAAGAAAAATGTGCACTTTTACAAATAAAGAATAAATTTATCAGGACAATTTGTAAATTAAATATTTTTAATAGTACTGTGCTTGTAGCGTAGCATTGAGTTTTATCACAGAATTTCACAGAAATGTGCAGAGGTTATATAGGAAGTAGTTTACATGTAGACTGTGGTTTAGGCCAAGCACAGGCCTATGAAGACTTTTGAAGTGAAAATGCACAAGGTCAAATAAACCAGATAAATCAGGAAATTTTATGCATAGAATCACTGGAGATAAAATTCTTTATGTAGGAGCCTCTTCTAGGCAAGGCTACCAGGATCTTGTGCCAGGTAAGGGCAAGACAGGCTTTAGCGGTGGCCATTGATAAGATTAGAAGGAATTTGAAGGCAAAGACAGAAATTCACAGGATGCTAAAACAGCAACTGAGTAAGATGACAGCATTAATTCATGGAAATGGGTTGTTAGCAGGAGGCTATGGTCAACTTAGGGCAGCAGATTGAGAAGGATAAGAATGCAAAAGAGGATAGAGAGCATTGAGGAAACAGAGATTGTTAGTGTCAGTAAGAGTGTTTCTAAGTACTGCAGGAAGCAAGCATAAAGGGGAATTACTGGTGAAGAAGATAAGGCTACAGAACCAATTACCGTGAAACAGGTCATTGTTGAGGATACAAAAAAGGGAAGACACTGGATTCAAGACAGAGATTTTGAATGCTTCTGCCCAGTGTGATGTAACATATCTTCAATTATGGCAATTGACAGAAATCAACTAAATTAAAAAGCATGTGAAAAGCCTAAAGGGAATAATTATTTATAAACATACCAGAGGAAGCAAAATGCAGCCAGATAAATTACTAGGCACTAGTTCTAAAACAAACAGGAGGTACCTTTCACATAGCAAATAATGTATTAAAGAACTTTCTCATCTTTGTGGGAAATTATGGAGGCCTGAAACGTAAGTGGATTCAGAAAATAATCAGAGACATTCACAGAATAAAGGTTTTTGAAGGTTTATTAAATGTATGATACAAGTTACAACTCCAGACTCCAGATTCAAAGGAGAAATCTTTATCAGGCTTCTGTTTTGTCATGTTCTCCAGAATCTGTTTACAGTTGCTATGACATAATGAACACTGGGTGATTAAGTTATGCCTTTCCTCTGTTTCTCTTGTCTCTCATGCGCAAACTCAGACACACACACGTACACAGAGCAGGTAAGGTGACTTTTATCAAGCATTCTGTTTGCATAGCTAACGAAAAATATTATTTTAAGAATGCAATCAAATATTTCTAAGATTCAGAATCTCAGGTGTTGAGCCCTGCTGGATCTATCACAGGCACTCTTGGGAGCCTAGGGAAATGAAGATACTCTATGGCAGGAAAAGAAAATACCTGCTGTCTCACATATGAAGGATGTGAAATCAGGACACCCAAATATTGAAAACATACTTGGCTTTGTATATCAGCTCTTCATTTAGTCATGCACACTGAGGTATAAGTTATAATGAAGTTCAGTGAAACTAGACTACTGATTTATGTGAAAGATCATAGATACTGTCAGGCAATCATGAGAACACTTTAGCAAACACCTTCAGGATAAAAATATAGTGAAATAGTATAGAAAGAATATTTGAAATGTTAAGGAATCCTGTGTCTGTTCTATTTCAATTATTACAAATGAGACTTCCTTAAGATGGAAAAGTGGAGATAAGGAGAGGTAAGGGGAAAAGTTGACGAGAAGGGGACTAGTAGGTAAAATCAAAGGAACTGAAGGTTACTAGTCTCTCTCTACAGAAATTTGTAGGGAAAAATCCTCTGAATAGATCACCTTTCACTGATGAAGTTAATAATGATTTCTATATTAGTGCAAAAATGGTCCCTCTTTTAAATCATCATGGTTCCAAGTGTATTTAAACTGAACTGAGAGTGAGGTGTATATCTGTATGTATACGTATGTATATGTATGAACACCCATACCTATGTATATGTTCCAGGGAGAACAAGGGGTCTGAAAGGATGTGGAAGCTGAAACTGAGACACCGCAGAAAACTTAACCCAAACAGTAGTTTTATTACCAAAAGCACCCAAGTAAACAGGAAAAACCCAAGCAAGAGAGAGAAAAGAGAAAAATAAGTCCCCAGGTGCAAACACCCAAATTGCCCAGGTGTTTCCCATCGAGTTGTCTCACCAGCCCCCCCCGAATGCCCAGACTTTCTCGAGCAGTGGCTGCATCCTCAAGGGTCAGCTGGCTCACAGGTGATGGTGGGCACCCCTGCCAAGGCAACGTTGTCCTGTCATGTGAAGCAAGCGAGCCCCAAAACATGAGCCATCTGCATTTTATCTACTTGGCCAAAATGACGTTTACCTGAGCGACGTGGCCAGTGCCACCCAAGCAAAAGTTTTTGGCACCTCCTCCAGTTATTTAAGTGGGACCCCCTTGCGCATGTCTGGGGGCATTGGTGCCTGTGTGATATGTTCCAGGGGTTCTTTATTAGACGGGTCTGGGGCCTTACTTCATCCTCCTCTTCCTCCTCTCTTTCTCCTTCACATGGCCCTGGAGGGTCATTAGCCAATCATGAGAGCCCAATTACATTTAGTTTACACAGAAATACCTCCTTCAAGGCCAAAGACTGTCTTTATTGGCCTGTTTTCCCATAACTTGGCAGGAGAACCATAACTCCTCACAGGTGGCTGGGTCAAACCAAGACCAAAAATATCAGCATCTAATTCCACCCAAATACAGTATAGATGCACAAAGGGGTAGGTGGTAGTGGTTTGTCTATAGATACATGCATCCACAGAGACATAGAGACACAGGTAGACAGACAGATATACAGCTGATTATTCTTTGTCCGAGAAGAAACATTTTTCAGTTCAGAGCCCTCCACTCAACACTTCCTTTTTTCTTTCTTTCCTTGAAAGCCACTGGAATGTAAGATTTATCTAAGTGGTGTCAACTAAATGCTGACAGAAGAAAGCTGTGGATCAAAGAATAGGAAAAGAAGATAGAGAAATCCATAGTCCATGTCAGAACTCAGTAGTTTAAATAACTATGCATATAGGAAAGGTAAGTTTCTGTCAACATTATTGCAGTTTCTTTATTTTTCAGCACAGAAATATGTAGAGCTTCTATAAATAGCAGGCTGTACGTAGGCTTCTGTTTCAAATGCTACTATAGCTGTGCCTAATAGGTGTGAAAAAAGAGATATTTTTCTGTCTTGATTTTCATTTTTTGAGTCGCAATATTTTTTATTACTGTTAAGTTAGTATGACCAGTTCTGATGCAATAGTTGATGCACATTTTAACTAATTCAGCAAAAACCTTCTTTACTTTGGGGAATGTGTTTAGCTACAACATAAATACAATACAATACATAGAATACATAGAATACAATTACAATGTTGTATAGTCAAGATCAGAAGATGTATACTGATATTAGTTAATGTTATGGCCCAACTCCTTTAAATCCATTTCATGTCTAGTATCTCAGATGGAAACCGAGTTTATACAAAAAAATGTGTTTTTTGCAAGAAATATATGCGATTCATAATGGCATGAAAAGAGTAGCTACAGCAATAAATACCTTGCAGACACAGAAAGAGCCATTTCCATGTTAAATTTTGCATCAGCATCCTAGAATCAAATATTGAGGAGAGATTTTTCCAGGAAAACTCATAATCAGCCTCAAGGTTGTCATGAAGAAAATACGCAATTTTTCCCATTTTTCTTTGGCTAAACTATACAACTGGGGGGTTTGTCACATAATACTATATGTTTCTTACATTTTCCCATAGGAGTGTTATACATATTGTTTATATGCACACAAGTAACAATCTTGAGTTATGTGTGTTCCAAAATAGTCAAAGTATAGTCTCATATATTTCATCCTCTGTGGTGTCATGAATGAGTGCTTTAAGGCTGCTTAAAGAATCACTGGCAAACATATCAGCAGCTTATGTAAAAGCAAAAACATGACAATGTTTGTTGGCAAAGTTGTCTCTATTAGATGGTTAAAACCCACAGAGAAAGAGCAAACTAAAATATGAAATCAATCAATATAAAACAAAAGTCAAACCCCTTGTTAAACTGAGCCCTGGACTTGACCAACAGTTTAGGCCTAAAGGTTTAACAGCACTTAACAAGGGAGGATTCAATGCCACATATGGTCATAAATATTTAGTCATTGAAAAGAAAGTGCCTACGTACAGAAACTAAAGCAGGCTGCTCTGCTCCCCTAGCACCCACATGGACAAATGTAGCATTCCTGTATTATATGCTGCTGTGTTATACAAAGTAAGGGTTTAGAGGACTTAGTGCGGGCAGTGTTTTAAGATAAAAACTATTTCCTTTTTGTGCACGACCTGTGTAAATGTCAGAACTGATCTTTTCAATTAATTTGCTTGTGAGTTTTGATCCATGAGAAACTGCATTGCCCTTACCTAATGATCTTTAACATCCTTATATACATTGTGCGTAATATACATTTTTATTTCTAAAGGGTTTTCTCTCTCACTGGATGCATAGAGTGTATTACTAGAAAGCAATGAATGTAAAGAAATATTTCTGGGTAAGAAAAAAAGAGGTAAAAGGTTGTCTCTTTTGCAAAATGTTTGTTCACCATCACATACTTTTAAATTGTGTCTTTGAAAAAGTAATTGAAAAATATATGAACTAAAAGAACAGCATTTTAATCATCACTACATACATATGCTCTATGAGACCCCACACTCTGAAGACAGAAGCATTGTTATTTGCAAACCACAGTAAATCTCTTTATGGAAAATGGCTGGAAGGTGAATTAATACCCATGTCAAAATATCCATGATAGCAGAGCCTCTGAGTGTTTTAAAGCAGATGAATAAGCGCCTTAGTTGCTAGGGTTTTTTAATCTGTTTTGTCTTCAATATAAGAACTAAGCATAAGTTGACATCTGTGCATATGTCTGCGGGTCTGTGTGTGCCTCTGTGTGTGTCTGAGTACATCGGTAGTAGGAACAAAGAACTGAAGATATGCCCTTTGGAGCATCCCTCAGTTTATATGTTTCATAGATATTTGTATGTGCTTTATTTTCCAATAATTATTGATAAATAATACTCTAATTATAGTATATCTCTTTAATCCACATTTGCTGTTTTCTATCCCTGATGTCAATTGTTTTACTTGAAAATTGTTTCTTATTTTGTAGCCCATTTAATTCTACCTTCTCTTTTTCTTTCCTTGTTATTTGTGACAGAAATAAAGAACATGATAAATAAATGTTAGTCTGATGAATGAAAGAAATCTCAGTTTTTTCCCCTTGACTTTTCTCATATTTTAAGGGGGTTTTATTGTTTTAAGATGCAGTAGCCAATAATAGTAACAAAATCTACATAAGCCACTTGTCTCCCTAACTGTATCAGGACATAAACAACATTCCCCCCTTTGCCTTCTTTAGTTTAGTCAATAATTCAGCCTACACTGCAAGATTTTCTTCCATGAGTTTGACTCATAGAAAACAACCAAACCAAAGAGTTTTCACTGAAACATCTAAACATCCACTTACTTTCTTTGTTTTTGAAATTAGTTGGAAAAAATTAACGATGTCAAATCAAGCACTCAGCCATATACAAGTAAATTGCCTGTGTAAGGAGTACAAACAAACAAGCTCAAAGTTGATAGATTTACCCTGAAACTCCAAGCCAAAATATTGCAATAAAGGAACTTAGGAAGAAAAGGGATCCTGACCCAAGGCTTAGAATTCTAGTGACTTCAATTTTTTTAAATTATTTGGAATCCAAGTTTGTTCTTAAGCAGATTACTGTAGATCTCAGGCATGCTCTCATCACTTACCTAACAGCACACAAGGAGAGATATAGATTTTGGGAAGGGGTTGATTCTTTTTTATCAAGCAGTGTAATGCATGTAGACTGAGATCATATTACAGTTATTTTATAAACTGTAAAGTAGAAAAAAAAATTCACAAAATTTAATACATTGAGCATAAGCAGAAACAGGTGTCAATCTTTCCTTTTTTTTTGGTTGCTTTGTTTTGTTTTCCTGGTGAGACTTTTCCTAAAATTAATATTTTATAGTCTTAATCTTGCACTTGGAGACAATCCGACATTTTTATAATACGAATGATAAATTTGAACCATTACCAATGTCAGTATACATTTCACAGTTAGGCCATGAGTAAGATAAAAATGGAAGGCAAAAATCCTAAAATTTGTTCAGCTATGCTGAAATGAGTAACAGAAGGTCAGAAAAATGCAGAAAGATGAAGAATGTCAGTGCAGACATCTCCTATTTTCCTTTGAAATTCCCATGACTGAGACCATAGAGACGTAGGCAACAAGGCCTCCAGTATTGTGCAATGAAGAGGAGTATTTATTTTATTTATCTATTCATTCTTCCCTTCAATTTCTGGTTCCAGAATTTGTTACTGAAGACCATAAAATCTATTGTTCTTTTACAAGTGTAAGTGAAAAAAAAGAAAAAAAAGATTAAATTTCTGAGAAGTCTTTTTTAGCAAATATAGGCACAGAGCTGCCCTGAAATATACAAATCTGAAGTACGAATATTGATGGATTCAGAATACCACAGAATTTTACCATATAGTGAAGATTCAGATATTGCAGTTCCTAGAGAAATAAGACTCCCATTGGCATCCACAGAGTTTTGCTTGAGGTCAGAATGCAGGATCAGACTCTAAATCACAATGCAGCTGTCAGACTAAGCCAGAAACAATTTCAACACATGAATTCTTTCTCACTATATTTCAAAAAGAGTGGGTCTCACCCATCTGTTGTTTAGAACTTTTTTTTATAAAGAAATTCAAACATAGCTGATTGAGACATCTGTGTCTTTCTATCTCCAGAATTAAGTAACATGGGATATGAATATGACATATGAATATGACATAATATTCTGTGAGTTTCCTTAATGACTTTATTTTTTCAGAAGACAGCTTTGGTAGTCTTTCTAGCTAAAATATTGCAAGAAGTTTAGTATTTCAAAATTAATCTCTTGATGATGTTTTTTAAGTATCATAAAGATTTTAAGTGAGGAAAAAAAACAAGTTTTATTTTTGCTTTCTTCTCTTCACATTTTGGATCTTTTTTGGTATGCCTTTTTTCTTGTGAGTATAATTAAAGAAGGAAGTGAAAGTGCAACCAAATTAGTTAATAAAAGACTTAAGCACTGGGAACAATAATGAAAAATAAAAAGAGACTACATTAAACAGCACTTATGATAGCATGTTGACTGATACAGCGCAAGCATTTACAGAGTAGTATATCATGTCCATATAATGACATACTGGGCCACAAATAATTTGCAGAGACTGAGTTTTAAGCTAAAGAAAGAGAGAAACTGGTAAGCAGTTCTCCTCTTCATGAGGAGAAATGTCTATCAGAGAAGTGAAAAGAGAGCAATCTAACTGAGTGGAAATACACAAGAGATCAGTTCTGAGCTGGAGACAACTGAAGTGGGAAGACTGAGGAGACCTCAGCTATGACACACAGTGAAAGATCAGGGGAATAAGTGTTGGTGAAAGATGTGAAACAGGAACTAATAAATGTGGGGCATTGTGAAAAGCAAAGTGTATAGAGATTATAATTATTTTTATTTTTTTTATGCACACTGCAGTCCTGAAGCAACAGTTAATTGCTTGTGACAAACCTCTTTGCATGCACATGACAAGCAGACAAAAGAATTGTCTGTAATGACAAAAAATAGAGCAGGGAATTTCTCTGAAATTCGCCATGATCATCTGTGAAGTAACTCTTAGCCAATTCCTGCACCTCCGTTCAGCAAAGGAAATGTAACAGGAGAAAAAATTAGTCTGAAAAGCCTATACACAATAAAGTAGACATCCTGAAGTATTTACAGTTTTTTCTACTACATATGATATACAAATTATTTAGAAGTAGTTGCAACTCTCCTTTAATGTGTGTAAATAAACTAATCAGAATAGTTAACAGGATTTTAATTCAAATGTCAATATTTTAAATAAAGAAATTGGATGATTTTTATAAATTAATAATTTTTTGGATTTTGTATGAATATGAATCAGACAATTACGACTTTTTGAAGTAAACTTAGCTTAAAACCTACATAAAAGTCTCTTTAGACATCTTTAATCACCTAACCTAGTTATAAATAATTGCTGTTGACACAGGTTTTACACAAGTTCTTACACTCTGTCATTTTCTCAAATGCAAACAAGATACCTGCTGCGTATTAGCTTCAGGAGGCATGTCAGATATAAATCAGCAAGTAAATGCATGTGGAACTTAATTCATCTTTAAAATAGTCTTTCTAGAAATTTTGTGGTACAGAAGAGGGAAAATAAAGACCAGACACTCATACATACAAAGGAAAATCTTCCATTTCAAGAAGTGTGGGTAAGTTCAGCATCATAATGACTGCTTTAGATAGGGATTTTTTTTACTGATACAGTTTACATTGATCAATCTTATTCACACATCTTTAAAGAGTTTTCTGTATTTCCAATTATGTAGAGATATAGATTATTTCACCACAGAGCTTCCAGATATCTGTGACTGCTAATATTAAAGAATAGACTTAATTTCTTTCTTGTCAAGTTGAAAACTGCAACTTTCCAGGGAATTATTCAAAGCAAAATAAGGACAGAGTCATGAGTATTTGGAGAGACATGACATGGGCAGATTTGAAGAAAGAAGATGGGATCAGCAAGTTGTCCAGGAAAAGAGAAGAAATATGGTCTGTAAAATGAATTTTGTATATGGCAATAATGGGGATATAGATGCATAAGAATTGAAAGTCAATTAAACACACTCTTGGTGCTTTTAAAAGATCTGGACCTCAGTCAGTATTCTACTTTTACTCAGTCTTGCAAACAGAGTGGAAATTAGGCAGTGAAATTGAAATCCTCCAAGATGATTTTCTGACTGAATTCTCCAGCCACTTAGAAATTCTATGAATAGCACAAGGCAACCACCAGCCAGCAGCATATACTCCCAGCTCCTACCATTTTTGTAGGGACAGTATCCTACTCAGAGCTGTTAGATTTTTCCAAGGAACTTACTGGCCAGGATTTTCAGCTGAAACTCATTTTATGAATCACATCCACTTTGCTTAGGCTATCGCTAGAAATGTAGGGACTAAGAAACACAAGAGATAAGGAAGTTGCTTTCAGACATGCTAGTCCTGACCCTGGAACTGGATAACTGTATCAGTCATCTGCAGATATTCAAGGATATTACATTAATAATAGCAGTGTCTTCCATAAAGATGATTTTTTGAGGCTAACAGAACACAACATTTTCTTCCTGCAAATAGACCCTATGGTGAGGCAAGTGTGGTTAATGTAGTAACATAATATAAAACATATGTTTTATTATAACTTATAACACATTTAATAGGTTACACATGCTATATGTATAACATATATATAGTATGCAATGACATGAATATATACACAATATATAATTATGTCTGACCTACCAAAAGCATAGTTATATATTGTGCAAAATTTAAATTTCTCATTAATGAAATGCTGCTAATCCAAATTTGAGTTTAATACAAGCTGCAGTTAGGAAAATAATTGCTGCCTGGTCAGTTTAATCAACTACAAACACAAACGCTACACTACACTAGTTTTGCTATTTGAGAGGAGGGGAAAGCCACAATTCTTTAAGAAAAGTGAACAAGAAGAGTAAATGCACTTTAGTCTTGCTCCAGAAGCTATTTTTTCAACCTTTGCATTGAGAATACTGTAACTTTTACTGCTGGGCTTTTAATTGTACTCCTAGTGTTGTTCTCCATCAGGCAACATTTTAAACGTGACTAAAAACTGCTAGGAGTGACCGTGACGCAAAACTACATAGTTTACTCTGTTGGGAGCTGCACTGGAATTCTATTTGTGGAAGATTTTGTTTGGATACTAACTGTAGCTAAGAAATCAGTCTTTCTGAGATATTACCAGAAACTGCACTGTCTAGGAGGTAGACTTTTAATTCTATCATTTCTCTTTCCTTTAGGAGATTTTTCAGGGATATAATGCTATCTGTTTCAAAAAAATTAAAAAAAAGCTAAAAAATATTAAATCAAAATCTATTTATCTTTCAGGACTTCAGTCTTCTTTGCATCTAACCACTTTTCCTCTGTCTTCTCCCATATAAGTTTATTTTCTTGTCAAATAACTTCAAGAACATTCAGTGGTAATACAACTGTGGTGACTGTCAGTTGTCCCATAAGTGGTATATTCTTTAGTGGTGGTTGTGTGCCCCCATAATGAACTTCTTTCATGGGAACTTCTTTAAAATCTCTTTAACTTCAGGACTGTAAAATAGTGGGAGTCTGACAGATGTATAATTTGAAAAATTAGATCCTAGTTACTTAGGATCTTCCTTGTTTTTAATTTTCTGTCTAAAATGACTGCTATGTCTCAACTAATTAATAGAAAAAATTAGGTAATAAACACCCTGTATGCTGTGACCTGAGTCCACAAGGATGCTTCATCAGTGTTTGGACAGAATGCAAGACTTTGTTGTATTCACACTGTAAGTAGCACTTTACAATTTTCAGGCCTAAGGGGGTTTTGTTGTTTTCTGTTTTTATTCTTTCTCAAGCTAATACATTAATTAGAAATTACCTGCAGTAGATAAAACACAGCCCATACAATATACCCGATTGGAGTCCTGTTTCTCAAATAAAAGATCACATTAAATTTTCTAAATAAAATCTAAAGATACAGTTACTGAAACAAAGTTTTCTACGAACTTCAAGTTCAGGATGTTCAGACATGTCACCCATTGTTAAGTATATATATATGAGGAGTAATGTAGAGAGGTCAAAAGTGATATTCAACCTTTGACACTATTGCCTAGCAAATGTGCCAAAAATTCCCCCTGCATCCCTTGTTACTTTTTGCTTTCTTCTGCTTTGCATGAAGTGTAAAGCATGCACACTGTAATTCTCACTCCAGCTGTCACTCACAACTAAGTGGTTGTGTTGCGAACTACAGAAGTGAGGATGGGTTAGCTGCTCATATACCTGAAGATAACCCCTATGGACATATTAATATGGAAGTTCCTATGCAGATATATATGAATTAACTAGAGAGAGTAGAATAAGCTTGCCACAGACCAAATACCCTGCTTTGCAGAAGTGTTGTTTTACAAATATAATCTGCCAGCTTTAGGCTTTAATCCTGGACATTAGAGGTGTTGATCATTGCTTGCATAAGCACAAGATAAAAAAGGATGAGCTGCAAAGGGGGCACAGCAAAGCTTGCAGCTGCATTAGTGGGAAAGCACTTCTACATAAAGGTCAGCTTGTTCCCAATTAGGGACAGATGTTAAGGCTAAAGATGACAGGGAAGAGTTTAGTCATTGCTTGCAGTTCAGAATGATACTTAAGACCACCTCTCTCCAGGCATGCCAGTCACTGTCATCTCTCCTGTGTTAACCAGAAATAAGCCCAGAAGTCTGAATAACTTTTGCTGTAACTATTCAATACTTTGGTCCTTGTCCAGTGATGGCACACGCTTGTGAAAACAGTGATACTGACTCTCCGCCTCTTTCTCTCCCTCTTACATATAGCACAAGGTCTAAAATTAACATTTACATTCTTATAATATTATTTATTTCTTTTTTTTTTTAAGTAGAGACATTTATACAGTATAGTTCCGGTATTTTTGGCATTCTTACTAGTGTTTGCATTAAATCTGGCATCCTGAGTATCTGTTTAGCATTAAGCACGAATGTCCTCCTTTGAAAAAAATTTCTCTTTAACTTTTATGCCTTTTTAAAAGAACTCTTGAAAGCCCTAGGCCAAACAGCCATTTTTAATTTTCATGAAAAAGGTATCTCAAATAAGGCAATCCCAAGGCCCTCTGGTTGCTTTGAATTTTGCATAAATGTTAGAAGAATTTCAAATTCACCTGCAAAGCACCATATCCAGTGGATGTTTCTTTGTGGGGGAAAATCCTGCAAATACCATGAGGGAAACACTTCGGCAAAATTTCTAAATCACAGTGTATGGGTGTGAAGCTATATATGTATTCATTGCATTTAATTAACAATGCAGTGTCTTGTTGTTTTTCCTGCTGTTTTAATCTCATTCCAACTGTCTTTTTAGTATAAAAATTTAACTATTTGGTCTCAAAAAACCAAAATTAAATTATAAAGACATTTTCTATCCCTAGATTCAGCACATATTGAGCATGTCAGAAACATTCAAACCCATCAGAATGTGAGTTAAATATTAAAACCTCTATTGTTTAGAATCTCACATTTTCAGGTTTTACTGTCTCTTTTATTCGGCACTCAGAAAGAGAAAAAAATTATGAATTGAAACAAACCCAAACAAGTAGGCCCAAATACTCAGAATTCAAGTTAGTAAAAAACAGATTAATTTCTGCTAAGATATGAAAAGAAAGCAAATCACATATTCCATGCCAAGTGTCAGTAAGCATATTTGTTTGTGTCTCTGAACATAATCTTGCCTCACAAACCTCATCAGTGTGACTTTCAGCCCGTAATCTCTGCTGAAACTGTTGGCACTTGTGTGTAAGGACTGCATCCTCACCAGCCTTCATTTTCTCAGTGCATCACCTGCCTGAAACACTACATCCTCAAAAGAGTGTTCTTCGTGCTTATAAATATTAAGATATGTTCTATTATATGTCATCCTTTCTTTCACACTTACTGTATATGACCTCTGACTAAAATATAAAGTCCATCTATTTCTCTTCTGAAAGTGTTCTCCCAATGTCATATTTGATTCATCCCTAGGGAAATAGACTGTTGCCTTCTTCAGTATTTTATAGTTCCTAAATAAAAAGATAATAACAAAACCTCTCTCCAGTTCTTTGGACACTGTTGATACACTACAAAGATAAATCTCATGTAAGTAAAGAAGTTTGAGATCAGGTCTGATAGAAAACTGTTTTCCCAATACACAGTGCTTTCTATCATTCTTTTTTCTTAAATTGTCTCAGGGTCTTTTTAGCTGCAAAGAAAGGCTTATGCGGTAAAGGACCATGAACCCAGCCTAAGCTCAGAGGCTGTAGAAAATCTGTGATAAAGTCATGTTGTCTAAAACTGTTGCTGTGGGATTAAAACTTGGGTCTTGCACAATTTAGGCGATGTTGTGGTTTAAACCCAGCAAGAAATTAAGCACTAGATGTCCCCTCACTCCCTCTCCCATGGTGTGATGGGGGAGAGAATTAGAAAGGTAAAAGAGAGAAAACTCTTGAGTTGAGACAAGATATTTTAACAGATACAGCAAAAGTTGCACACAAATCAAAACAAAATCAAAATCAAAATCACAAATCAAAAAGCTACATGCAAGTCAAAACAAGAAATTCATTCACCACTTCTTATCAGGAGGCAGATATTCAACCATCCCCAGGAAAACAGGGCTCCATCACACCTAACTTGGGAAAAAATGCCATCACTCTGAGCATCCCCTCCCTTCGTTTATCTTCCTCCAGTTCTATATGCTGAGCATGATGCCATATGGTTACTGGGTCAGTTGGGATCAGCTGTCCCAGCTGTGTCTCCTCCCAGTGCACCCCCAGGCTCCTTGCTGGCAGAGAGGTACAAGAAGAATAAAAGGCCTTGACTCTCTGTAAGCAGTGTTATCTACACTGTGTTCAGCACAAACTCAAAACATATTCCCATACTATCTACTGTAAAGAAAATGAACTCTACACTAACAAATAAGTAGAATACCAAAATCACCAGCGGTGAATAACAAAACCACCAATTCTGTTCTCATACTCTGCTCACATTCTCTTTTCAGTGATGATATGAACTGTCCTTTCCACCCTGGAGCTATGAAAAAAATGTTTTCTTAATAACTTTGCTGAAATTTGCATGTTCCTTACAAATATTTATTATGTATTTTTTCTTTTTAATTGTTAGAACTTCTTTCAAAAGTTCTAAACCATTTTGACTACTAAACTATTACACTTCTAGGACAAGAATAATTAAACTGTAAAGGAGGCAGACAGGTAGGCATATTCAAGGTTTTAACCACCTTACAGAAGGAAACCCAGTCAAAATGTTTTAACCATAAAATTTTCTTTGCAGAAGGTGTGCAACTTTTATTATCCTTTAAAAGGGAAATTTATCTTCAAATTTTTTAATAAAATAATTACTCAAAAATTTCTTAAACTGAGCAAAAAGGAGAGGGAGGAAATGTGCTGGTTAGGAGTTATTTCAATCTGACAGACTTAATATTGTTGGTGTTTTGACAAAATAGTTCTTATTCTTTATTCCTTTTATTATATTTTCAGTTTTTTGACTGAAGAGAAAATTTTGTCTTCCTCAGTTCCTTCTCTGTAATGAAGAAATGCAGTAGATATACTATAAAAACTAGCTAGAACTCTTAAATTATCGTTAGGGTATCTAATTATATTCTGCATACATTTATCTCAGCTTAAATGGCAAATTAAAAAAGAGATAAGGCAGAAATCGCAAAGAATTTAGAGAACAAAAATGAAAAAATTATATTAAAAGCGGTAAAAAATAAAAAGGTATAGTATAGAGTTATAGCTAAGTTATGGGAACGCTGAGCTTTACCCTGAGCAAGGAAATTCTTCTAATTTCTCTGAATATATAACAGAAATAAGAGTTCTACCAAGGCTAGGACCAAGTCAGCTTTCCCTTTTAGATTGAATATAGAGTGAGAGTTGCATACTGAATACAAATGCTAATTTGCTATAGATCTTGCTGCCAGAGAAATCTGAAGTTAGTCAGTGGAGTGCATCCACCAGTGAATGGTACTCCTGCAGCAGGGAATCATTAATCATCTGCATAACTGCCTTCTTACAGCTAATGTAAATCAGGTCTGCCATTCCCTGGCCTCACAGAAGACTCCGAAGGCATGCACACCCTGAAGGAGTGAAATGAGATAATCCTTTCAATAGAATCATCAGAAACTAAAATAATGTATTTTACTTATATCACACTTAAAATGGGGGCCAGATAAGTCAAACTCTAGACTAGGTGAGGAACTCAATACCTATTAATGTGAGGAAAAAAAGGATATATCCATACAGCATCAAATAAGAATCAGTATCAAATAAGAATCTCACATAGATGGATCTATAAACTTGCAATCTTACTGTCTCCTTTCTTCTTTGCTTACATGTTGTTTTCTGCTCCCAGCATTCTGTAGTACAAGAAGGAACAGCAAACAGCAAAAACCTGAGCTCACATTAATACAGTATGTGTCACCATGAGAATCTTGTTTGAAGAACTGTTAGGACTCTGCTTCTACATGTGCCACGAAGAAAAGAGAGAGACCTTAGTTTTAGAAAAGTTTGGAATTATTTGACTATATATATTTGAAACAGGATTTTTTGAAGTAAGCATATCTCACTAGAACAAAGGTCTTTGGACACATGCTGTGGTTTAAAGACGCGCTTGCACAGTAATTATCTTGTGAATGGTGGTGATTCTGAGTTTGTGAATTACCCTTTTTTTCCCTAGAGGTTTGTATGGTTTCTTATTATTTGAGTTTTCTTTGGTAAATTATTAAAGAACAATATTGAAATATTTAAAAAAAATAATGTGAAATAACTAGACAGTATTTTGAATAATACATAGAAAATCTGTAGGCTGGCAGCTGAAAGAATGGTAAATTTAATCTGACAACAAATTAAGTGTGACAGAAGTAGTAAAGCTGACAATGAGAAAAGGAACAGAATCCCTGAGTGAACACTTTGGGTCCTGACAGAGTTTTGATAAAACCAGGCCCAGAAGACTCCCTGAAGTACTGCCCACCTCACACAGCCTTTCAGTCACAAGAAGATAATTGCACACTGAGTCTCAATTACAAGGCAGGCAACTCAGAAAGAAAAGTCTCATCCCAACACCCTATAGCAACCCCACTGTGCCTTCATGGTGTGCCTGAAATTTGCTATAACACAACATTTATTTCTGCTTCAACACAGCATTCAGTCTAAAACAGTGAGCATCTTGTTAATTTGATTCTCCAACTTAATGATAAATCAACAGCGTGCTTCTGAAGTATAAATATGGAACTGGAGAATAAAAATAAATAAAAAAGAGGGGTTCCATTCTTTCCTTTTTTGTAATGTTCAGAAACTATTATCATGTCTAAGAAGGTAAGTTTTGCTCATGCATGCAAAAAAATTTTCTCTTTGTCAGAGTCCTAATGTGTAATACAATAGGGCAGTAAATATACCAAAACCCCATCCTCTGCTCACCAAGAGCTTGTTATAGTCTCTTGTCAGTAGAATGTGAGAATGCTGAAAGGTGACAGCTGAAACAGCATCCTTCCCTAGCACAGTCCCAGGCATTTGAGCCGTAGCACCCAGGGTGAGGGTATGAGAGTCCAGAGAAAGTGGGATTTGTGTTTCCCTTGCAGCCCTGTGGTGCTGCTCTGTTTACAATGACAGTTGTGCTGCTTTATAACTCAGCCCTCAAATCTCAAATTTGACTTCTGGACAGAACTGAATCCTGCTACTGATTGGTATTTGTTTCTCAGATAGCTGTTTTCCAACAACCACCCACACAGCGTCCACAGCAGATCTAGGCAATGGAGCTACCTGTAGAGCATCCATAAGGTGGTTCCAGTAAGAGGACAGGGACGCAGAAGTCCAGAGACTGGGCACTATCTTCCCCTATTTGCATTAGCAGACTGAATCAGATGATAGAGGGACAATTTGACAGAAGGTTCAGAGCAGTGCTGAAGTAGCTTCTCTGCTCTTTATAAGAGTAGTTTTGCACAATTTTTTGCATTAAACCCTCTTTGGGTCAGATCTGCACTGTGGTGTAACACAGTACTCTATTTCTGTGATGACTAAGCAAAAAAAAAATCTTTTATTTTGTCCTTGGTAATCTAAGTAGAGGAATCATTACCTCTGGTTTTGAACTACAGGAAATGCCATTTCCACCTCAATAAACTTAATTACAACATCTATTTTTTCCATTATGCCTTTTAAGATTAGTCTGCATAGATGGACTGTTTTTAAAAGTCAGTTTTTGTCCCTGTTTCCCAAAATAACCTTCTGGTTTACCTCTAAAAAATTAAAAGCTCTCTATAATATTAGTCACTGTTAAATTACTGACAGATACAATATTTTTGATTTAGACTGTTAGTTTAGTTTTCTTATTGTAATAGAAAGATGATTTGGGGATAAGGGTCTAACAGGAGCACAGGTAGATTTATATTGCCTTCGGTTACATCCGTGTGAACTTTAATATTTGAAAGCTATTTTCTCTAGAGTAATCTATTTATAAAAAAACACACCAACTCACAAGAGGGTGTGTTGAAGGAAATTGCTGTTATTTATGGATTTTTAAGATACTCCAGTGATGGCATATCTCAAAGAATTGTTTTACATTCTCTGTTGCTGATCTTTACTGTAGGCAATGTTTATATAATAGTCTTTCCATTGTTGTAGAAAAATAATTTCACCAAAAGCAATTTTAAATTGCTTTCTTAAAAACCAAACAAAACCAAAAAGCAACAATGACAACGTAAACTTCTATATTGATTTCAAAAATTCAATCTGTTTGTAAATAGGGAAGAGGAAGAAAAAAGATGCTTCCAAATGTTGATTTCTTTGAGAAATTGTCAGTAATTGCAAAATGGAATGACTACATCGAGTCTCAGGTTCTGATAGTAATGAAAAAAGGCAAGAAAAAGGGATGGATTTCTGTGTAATATATATACAATGTACTCTTGTTTATTTTTTATGTTTTGAAAAACACACACAATCCATCTCCCTAAGACTATTTTTTAGCATCCAGCTTAAAAATATTTAGCAAATACAGATAAGAAGTACCTTGGGCTTTATGATTGGAATGGTTTCAGCTCTGACACATCCTGAGCAATATGTGCTGTAGTTTAAAGATTTATGTTCTGAAAAAAATTTGCTGTAACAATTTTTTTATTCACAGATAAGTAAGCATCACATGACAGCAACTATTTGACAGATAGAAAAATGTACTTCAAGTACACAAAGTGCATGACTTTTTCAGCACATTAGCTCCCAAATGGACAACCAGCTAAATTCATCTTATGATTATTTTACCTTCCTTTTTTCAGGGGTGAAGGAAACACTGTACTTTAAACTAGTCAATACTCATGTAGGTATTCAACTGAGAAGTGAAGGATTAAAATGTTCTATTTACTTCTGTGATATTCTCACTGTATTTTTAGGGAATCTTAATATCTATTATCAGCACAAGAAATTATGCTCTTCATATCCATTTTAAATGGAGTAACTAGTTTATGAATTACTTGAGTACAAAGCTTCTACTACTCAATTAAGTTTCTTGATAGATAAATTTGAAAGAAATCTGATTAACTGTTACTAAAGCAAAAAGGTGAAAAAAGTAGCAAGTGAATGCAAATGAAATGCAAGTGCTAATGTTGCTAATGAAAGCATTTTATTAAGAAATTTAAAATGTCCAGCTAAAAAGATCTAGTCACTGTAAAATGGCATCTTTCTAAAAACTGAGACAATATTTCTAGATATTTGGGGAATCATTTTTTTCACCTTTTCATTAGAAGAAAACAATTCCAAATATCTTCATGGAAAGCTAATGGAGTGCATAGAAAATACAACAATCAGACATATATAGTTTCTAGTTTCCATCAGCCATTACAAATTTAAATACAGGGATAATCTTTTATTTTTGCACTGTAGTCAAATGTCAATAAATTTCCATCCTGACAGCTTGAATTTCACAGTTTTAAGAGGGGTTTTTTACAATAGTATTATTGCCTAACAATTATTGTTTCTACATCTTTTGTGGCAACAGTAATAAATACATGAAAAACTCAAGCTCAGTTTTACTACTCTACAGGCAAGAAAGAGGCACACAGACTCCAGAATCAGAAAAATCCATTAATGCAGTCATCCTCGACCACAACATCTTTCCAGAACCGTCCATAATCAGAGAACACTGTCTTCATCCCTAATTAACTTTGTTCAATGCACTCTTCAACCAAGGGGTGCAAAACTGAGAAGATTGTATGCCCCTGATGTTTTTAAGGGTAGCTCAGAAATTCTGAAAGGCATTAGCTTTGTATTTTCTTGCTCAGAACATATGTTTCAACCTTTTACAAAACTAAAGTTTGGCTAGTTTGTTCCTTACTGAAAACAAAGGACGTCTGTGCCACAGCACAATAGCATGAATTCTACATTTCCTCTGTAAGATAGTGTAATTTATTCATTACCCTTAGGACCACTTCTGATGATAAGAAACAAAGGATTCAGTAGAATTAAAGTGAGAAGAATATGACTATAATCCTGATCCTGTACAGCCCAGTGCTGAAATGCCAAGCAAGGTCCCAAATCTCACTTAAATTTGGTTAAATTTGGTACATCTTCTTACTGTTAAGTTCTTTTGACTTCACCTCTAGCCATTGCTACTTAGCTCATGCCTGACGAAATAAGCTTTCTGCTTCCCTGCTGCTTCCAAGTACGTGTGTGCACACTTGCAATTTAAACACTTCTGGCCAGCTGCAGCCAAAATGCATAACGTGGATGCCTGGAGAGATCTGTACTGGGACAGAAATGAACACCAGGGAGGAGACATCCTGTTAGTGCCAGTAAGGCTGAAAAGCTGTACTACCAGCCAGCTTACATTTAGATATCCCACAAACTGCCTAGCAAAAACATCTACATTACAGAAAAGTGTTCTCTTGCAGTCTTAATGCTGACCAAGTACGGCATACAAGTCAGCAAAAAACTCACTCCATCAGTTTTCAAAGGTGTTTTAACAGAGTTGGTAGCATTTTTATAAGGCAATGAGCAAGTAAGACCTTTGGTCCTGCAACTTCTTCCTAGCAGAGCACTCTGCAACAAAGTCCAAAATAAAGTCTAGATTCTTCAGGCCCATTCTTTGGTCAGCACTGTGGTGTTTTTTCTCTCAGAAAACAGCAATATTATGAGGTTTGCTTTTTGTTTTCATTATAAAACAGTATGATGAACATCAGCACCCCAGAAAGCAACAATAGTCAAGGTAAAGAAAAAACCAAAATAATTCATTACAGTGACATACAACGGCAATCCAACAATAACAACAAAAGGGCAGACTTATGAATGTATACATAACTTCTATTTGAAGAACAGGATAGTACAATTGAAATTAATGCTTCCTAAATTATTTCAGATTTCTTTAGTTCCATTCTTTGTGGAATTTATTTCTTCTGCCTGTGTAGCCAGAAGAATTCATCTACCCCTCCCCTATTCAGCCCAGGATTAGCAGAAATCTTTCATTCTCTGCCTCATTGTTCTAAGCATTTAAATCTAAAATTTGGCAACACATTTAAATCTAAAATGATTCCATGACAATGAGTTTAAGACATTTGTGTACTTGTGGAGTCTGCACATTGCAAGACTGAGAGAAAGAGGTAGAAGAAGGAAAGAAATAGGTCTAAACCTGACACCAGGGACCTTGAGTCTATGGTCAAAAACTAAAGGATGGATACAATTCTCCTCACTTTATTCATATAGCAAAATTAAGCTTTCTTGCACAAACTCTCACACATGTTCTCATTTCCTACTTCACTCAGATACTCACTCTTTCTGAGCATGTGTGTGCCTCTCAGTCACATGCAAAAGTCCCTTATAAGAATAGCCATCTGTTTCTGCTGCAGCATCACAATTTAAACCCTTAGAGAGTAGCAAATTGTAGCGCTGAGCTGTAAGAAGACCATGATGTCACCTTCTTAGAAGAGATATAAGGGTGAAGTTGACTGCTTAATTTTAGAATTAGTTATTAAAAAAGTATTAAATTGCCTTTTGCATCACATCGAAAGTAAAAAGGACTTCAGAGACAAAATATCAAGATACACTAATCAATTTGCCCTTCAAAAAATTTTGATACTATATCTCTTGAAATCTCATATTTAATAATTACTGACAAAAACTAATTAAGAAATATTTGAGCTCATTTCTTATAGTCATTTTCCCATGTCAGCTCCCAGTTATTTGAATCCCTTGAACTCTGAGTTAATTTTATGGTTACATATATTGGGCAAAAAAGAGGAAATATAAATAATTATGAGTGAGCAATTGATATGATCATTAATACGGTACATTTCATCTCATTATTTGCATATCCAGCAGTCTAATTGTTTGCAAACAAAGCACATGTATTGCTCATTCAAAGTTTAACAAACACTGTTGAGAAGTTCAGCTGGGGTGAAATAGCCTTTAAAAATCTAATTAATACTTTTTTTTCTCTTTTAACTTAGATTACCTACTTCACATGCAGTTAGCTGACTTGCGGATAAAAATAAATTAACCTATTTGTTCTGTTTGTTGTGAATGTAATCCCATCCAATAAATCTGTCTGAGAGAGAGCCTATTTTCGGTGTACCCATTTTCTTTTCTTCAAGGTATTTTCTTTCTCCCTGGATGCATGGAGGTCTCTTAGTGCATATATCCAGTTTATGGGAAAAAGGAAGCACAGTCTCCAACAGAGATGCAGTTCTAATATCTCTTTAAAGATTTCTGAATAACTGTATGTGTCAACATTATTGTGCTTCCATGTTCATCTACTAAAGTGAAAAAGTAAAATCAAGTAGAGACAACCTCTTAAGTATGTACAAGTCCAGATAAGAGTTACAATGAGCAAAAAAGAAATTCACATGAAACATGCTCTATTGTATTTCATTCTGTTTCCTATATGAGAAACTATTTTTCTCAGACTGACAAACTTGCAGAGTGAGTGAAAGTCTTCAGAATTGGTCCACAAAATAAAATTTCATTCTGTTATGTAATCTGAACTTTTTCTAGGACTCAATACTTCTATGGCCTGGAAATTCCCATTTTGCTCATTAGAATAAATTCAGACCAAATTTACCCAAACTGCAACATACGGTGCAAGTCTACCATACATTTAAATAACAATTGCAGCAGAGGTAGCCTAGCTAGACAATGAATCAATGCGCTTTTTTTGTGGGCGTAAATCTAGGCCATGAGCAAATTGATCTCAGTATTCTACAATATATTGTTACTGCACAGTGTGTATTCTACCTTTGCAAGTAGCATAATCTGAGTGGATTTATAGAACAACAAAGGTTGGTTTGGGGGAATCTAACATCCATATATGTATTTTGGGGAAGTTTTACTTTGGAGTAGGATTAATCTGATGACATGGACTGAATATTCACACATAGGTAAGTACATCTGAAGTACTGGAGCAAACATGCTGATCTGCTTTCCTCAAAAAGGAACACAGTTCAAATATTTCAAGATGTGAATCAAAGCATAGGCGAGTACGATCACTTATGATCTATTTTAGGTTTCAAATCATTTATCTATTGATTTTTTTAAGGATATTGTCCTATCTCAGTCCTAGAAGAGGCTTTGCAGCACCACTTGCAGCATATAGGCTGTTTCCTTCATGTGCAAGTGTCTTCCAAATCATCAAATTGGAGAAAAACTCATCAGGATTTTGGACATAAATTAGTATTATCAAAAGTCGACCTGTAAGATAACTGAAAACAAATTATTACCTTTATCTACAGATTCACTTTAGACTCTTATTTTTTGACTTTGCAGACAAAACGGTGGAGAAATACCAATGAACAAACCATTAGAGTTCTGCTTTCCCACCTATATCAGCTCCACCATCAATAAACTGTCTTCATTAAAATAGAGTCATGAAGGAGTTTTGTTGGTATTCTGTTTGCCCCTGTTGATAATTAGTCAGTGGAGGATATTTAAGCAACCCACTAAGCAAGAAATGTTTTTATGACATTAACACTTAAGGTGGGAACAAGAATATAGGTAGATGTAAATAATTCTCTGAAGAAACAGAATGATGATCTTTTGGAACTGGAAAATATAAACAAGACTGAGTATGTTTTTTTTAAAATATATGTTTATAGTCAGTTCTCTGTTGCCCATGATTTTTTCCTGTTAAAGAGAAATTTATACCAATACATTTACTGCACGTATAACATATATTTCTTGGTATTTCACAGCTCCACTCAGCTCTTAATGCTGAAACTTCCTCAGCTGAAATCACCTGCACCCACCTGTGTGCCTGAGGGAAGCCATCTCTGTGGGCTGCAAGAACAACATGATTGAAGGAAACTGACTTCTCCTGTGTTTGAAATCCCATTCATAGGTAACAAAAATTACACACTCCATCTACTGACAGGCATGCCAGTGAGTATTAGACACTATTTTATTTCAATCTCCTTTAACTTTAGTATTTTTCCATTTAATAAATATATAAATATATTATAAAATCATAAATATGTATGTATATATATATACCCACTGGTGGAAAAATAAATAATTTGAAGTGAAAATATTCTCCTTAAAGTCAATGAAGGTTCTGATGTTGATATAAGGAGCTACAGGTTTCCTTGACATATTCATGTCCAAACATAAAGTGTGTCAACTTACTTAAATTCTAGGCCATCTATTCTCTGAAAGAAACTAGTGGTTTTCAGGTTTATATCCTTGCTATATGTGGAATTTTGCAAAGACCTGCTATTTAACAGGCTGTTGCCTGCTCTCTCAACTGCATGTTTGTGTAGCAAGCTTTTGGTAGGGAGGGTTTTCAGCCAGATCAGCTCCCTGAAATAATTCTTAATTTTGGCACATCATCCCAGCATCAGCACAAGCAGAACAGGAGTTCATCAGCCTTATTTTTTGACTGGTCTGAATTGCTGTGAATCCCAGACAAAGCTGATATATTAAAAGATAAATCTCAGCATGTTCTGAGGCAGATCCTACTCTCCCTTCCGTAGGTCTTTTGTTTCTGTCACAGTGTCTCTCTACATGAATTTATGCAGCTGCTTCATGAACTAGGTTGGTGAACTGAGACAGCAGGAAAATAACTAGAAGGAACAAAAGAGCAGGATGATCCTTTAACTTCATTTGCTGATCAGTCAGGCTTGTGAGAGACATTAAACTCACTTAAATAGGCATTTACTTATAAAAGAAAACAATTTCCTTCAAATGAGAATAAAATAAAGCTTAAAACTGGAGAGTTTATTTCCTTATAAGAAACGATGTGTAAGTATTTTAAAGGAATACTATAATAGAAGAAACTCAACGATTTCTGGGACAAATCACTGTAAATTTGAGGGGTTATATTTTTTCCTAAAGGAAAAAAGATCCTTTTAAATATGATCCTATTACAAGAACAAAAGAAAACTTTGGTCTCCAAAGAAAATAAAAGCATCTGGTATCTAATAAGAATTACAGTCTTATAGGTTTTTGTTTCTAAACCTAAGTATATATTCAGTCAGGACTTGTTATAGCTGAAGTGTTTTTACATGTAAGTAAGAAGGTGTGGATTCTGTGGTTTTGTAGTAAGGTTTAAACACAAGCATTACCCTTTGAAGAAATTCAATACACTCATGGGAAATACCATTCCCCTTATTTGACTGCAGATAGAAAATGCATATATTTTACACAGGATTTTTTTCAGTTAATACACTACCTCCAGTTAGTTCACTACATATTATATTTCTACCATCCCAAAGCAGAAACACAATAATGTACCCAGGCAATTGAAGAAAACATCTTAGTTATGTTGAGTATTTTTACACGTACCAAAGTGTACAGTTAATAAAGAAGAGGAGGTCACCATTTTGAAACTCTAGGACAATCTTTGAAATGGAGAAGAAATTCAGAAGGAAATGTGGTTTTCTGAAAATAACAAGATATAATTTAAATGTTAAATAAATAGTATTGTGTTTGGCTGGGAAAAAATATAAAGTTACAGGTTCAAGTTCCTTGTGAACACAAGTTCAGGGAAAGTAAAAACTCATTTGTCTCTGTATAACAATTCATAGCAGATGAAAGAAGGGTTGATTTGTATTCAGCCCTTCCTTCCTTTTTCACTTTGTTAAAAGCAAAACACCCCCTAATAACCCCTTATGTACCAGCTACTCATATTGTTGAAGCACTTGACCTTAAGTTTCATAACCTAAAAGCCATCTTCTCTCTTCTCTGCTGGAAATGTGGTTGGATTCGTTGCCTGAGTGCTCACAAAGTATGGATATAGGTGTTGAAAGAACACACAACTTGCAGTCAAACAGTTCTTGAAAAAAGTGAACTAACACTTTCATTGTCTGTGTTCGTTCTTCACTTATTTGCTATTATAGAAATAGTTCTAGCTCTCTTTATCATAACAAAGCTTACATTTTTCTCTAAGGGCTTTTCTCTGCACTGTGTTCCTTGCATAATCTGCAGCTGTGATCATTGTCACCAATAACAGCAGAATGCAGATCAGTGAATATATTTTTTAACACTGTAACTAGAAGGACTCACAAATTATATAATTTATTGACATAACATGAAAATTGCAAATTATGATGCAATATTCATTTAAACGATTCCTCAAAGGAAAAAAGGATTTTTTTATTTGCTGAATGAAAGGGTCATTACAAATATATTTCAATTACATAGTGAAAAACCTAGCTCTTCACTCATATCTATATATAATTTCCAACTATACCAATTCTCCTAAATGTTTTAAGAATGCTAACTATCTTTAAATTTTAACCACTTGAGAAATATATTTCATTCCATATCACTACTTGGAAATATGGAGGTGTAATAAATTATCATATTACTGGATTTACTTAAAATGGAGGTCAGCTCATGATATAGTCATCAAACCAGCCACAATTAACTCCCAGGGCAGGTGGTCCCTAATACATACCAAATACATGTCTTGATGAGTCTTTTGAGTACCATTATCAAAATAGAAAGGCTTTTTTAACTACTAGCTGTAAAGATAGTTGCCAAAGGTGTAGCATGTGTTAAATGCAATATTAATATTCATTACTTTCTTATCAATCGTAACACTCTGTAATAAGCTAGGAATGATCATAAATTAAGTAAACATGACACGCCATATCCTAATGTAAATATGGCATGTTTGTTTCTCAGACTAATTTTTTGCTGTTGTAAACATCTGCATTTCAAATCATCCAAGCTGATGTTGTTTGCCTGGATATACCAGAACTAGAGACATTGAGTTTTGTAATACCTTTGCATGTAAAAAACATATTTAACAAAGCAAACATAGATATATTATAAGTAAAATACCAAACAAGTGTAAATTTGACCAAGTTAGTGAGAAAAGGAAAACGTATTTCTGAGGACATATTTCTAGATCCAAGTCCTGTATAGAAAGCTCTGTGAGAAATATTTCTCTTGATGACATCAATACCTCATTTCCATTGTCAGCTCCCGGTGTGGCGATTTTCTAATTGCAAAATAGATGTAGAGAGCCATCAGATGAATTAAATATTCCTATTATTCCAAGTCAATTAGGCCCACTGGATGCCTTCTAGAATTAAATCCATATAAACTTTTAGGATTGCTTTATTATTTTCTTTTACTAAATTACTTAAGTGCTAAATGAGGGGGTTTGGTACTTAGTATTTTGTCTGTCCAGTTCAATGACATCTTTACAGACCTCAAACTCTGCAAATACAGTCCATATTGTTAACAGTGAAGTACTGTGCATCCATGTCTTGACTTCTTGAATATCTAAAGTCATAATGGAGGTTGAGGGAGTTGGTTTTTCCTAATGCATTAGCTCTGTTTTAATTTAATATCTTAATTGTTTCAATGTATTTCCCTGACATCTTCCCAAAAACAAGATACAAATTTGTGCCACAACTGCAAATTACAAAAATTGTGTTTATAAGGAAAGCCAGCAGTTATCTGTTTGCCTGGAAGAGTGAGCTTTGCTAATTTTGTCTTTCCTTCTAGAAATGCTTATTCCAAAGCATATATAAAAAATGGGAGAGAAATGGTATGCTGATTTAAAACACTGGCAGATTGGTCAGTTTGGAATATGAAACCTGGAGAGTTATCATAGCTGGTAGATTTTGGATCATTTTCTGAGACACTTCAACATGGAATTATCCATTCAATCATATGTGTTATATCAGATCAGTAAGTGCTTTTTCCCTTTTCCCTTCCTGAACATTTCAGAGAAAACAGTCTCTCTTTTTTTTTCTCTTTCCAATAGCTCTACTGACAGAGACACACGCTTGTTTTATGCTAATTTAGTCAATTATTTATGCAAATGTTTACATACAGGAATGTGAGCATTATGATATCCATAAAGAATATCTAGATATTTAAGCTAAACTAATATACTTGTTCTTTGTTGCATTCATGACACATAGCTAAAGTGAAGGATTTATGAACAAGCAGGAACTTGATGTCTTCCAAACTTCAGGAAGGAATTTAGACTTAAAGAAAGTCAGAAAAGTCCCACAAGTATTAGAACTACTAGTTTTCAATTAAATTATTAAAGATCATCAAACAGTTTAGAATTTTTTCTAATATATATTTTTTATTTAGTGTTCAGAGGTCTAGCTTTTCTGTTTAAAAGAGCAGCAAATTTAGGGCTAATGATTTGGAGATAGTGTGTGTTATTTTTCTATTTTTAAAAACATGGTTTGATACAATAAAGCACTGAATTTTCCATTTCTTTAAGTCAGATGCTTATATTAATGCTAGTACTTTGCCTTAATGAAAATATTAGCAAATTGGATAAAAAAGAGATATTTAAATGTGCAAATAAACACCAAATTGTTTAGACACAAATTATCTTCTTTTGTATGTACCTCAGGGGGGTTGCTGAAAAACTGTGCTGGTTTTATTTGATTTCCAAGGAAATTCATGGCATTTGTGGCAATAAAATAAAAAAATATTGTTGATCCTGTGCTTGTAAAATCTAAAAGTTTCAAGGAACTTATTTTACAGAGCCTAAATTCTTCCATAAATTATAGCATTTTTTTAATCTAAAAGTGTACCTTATTTACTATAGAATTGGAAGATAACTATTAACATCACAAATAAGAAGCAACTGAGCACAGATTAGTATGCTGAACCAAAATTCTGAAGTGGATTAAAAGTGTGTTGTTTTAATGTCAGTGCTAATTGACATTTAATTTGTCCATTAATAATGTTGCTAAATCTGTGCTTCCTCATTAAATGGGGAAGCATGTTCAACATAAAGAGAGGAAAGATTAAAGAAAAACCCAAAAGCTAATCTTCAAACAGCCGAGAAAAGCATAAAATCATTATATATGATATGAAATACAATTATATGTATTGCATACCATGGTTTTAACTTTTGAAACAAGTGCGAGTTTGCTGTTCTCTTTAATAGTGACAGGATCAGTCCAAAGGTACTAAAATGCAAATAACATTAGAAGTTAATTGTTGACTAGACAGGAAATGCATGATTTAGGGTTGAAAGCACAACTTAGCTTTTCCCCATGGGTGGTGTGCAATATGGCAATATGTCATTACAAGATCACATAAAGGATCAAAATATAAATGTGCAGAACCACTACCACCTCCCCAAAAGAGAAAACATCTGGCAAGAGCACAGATATCTTTCAGCCCTCACCAGCAGGTACAGGGCAGAAAATTCCTGAGTGTACAACAGAAACACAGCTGGGTTGTATCATTCTTCATTATTTGGCTAAGCTGCTTTGTATCCCAAAACAGGAAAAGCAGCATACAAAGGCACTACCTATAATTTGGGTAAGCCTCAACTCAAAACATTAGAAAATTCCTTCTTATTTCAGCCCTTGCTGATCAGAAGAAATGTAACATTTCCAAATCCAAATTGTGATATTAACTAAAAGATCTTTAACGTGAAACAGAGGATAAATACTTTATGCAATTTCATATATTACCCTATATGTTTTGTTTTGATCCCTTTTGCATAATATGAAAAATACATGATCATGTAAAATCAGCTTTATGAATCACTGTTAAGACATCGATTGACAACTGTAAAATAATATATGCCTTTCTGTAAAAAGAGTTTACTGCATAAAAATTATAATTTATTTAAAAGTAAGTTTCTCTGTACAATTATGGCTGTAAAACACATTCTCTATCAGATTAGTGAAAGGCATGGTTCGGCCTATCATCCTTTGGTTACAGTAGATTCGCTGATGTCATATCAAAAGGCTTATTTGCTATCTTATTTTCTAGTTTTAATTACTTATGGAGACTAGAGAAGAATGATACAATGATATACTTGATACAAATTCAGTCCTTTCAGTATTAATTCAGCCATTTCTTTTGGTACTTTATAGAACAAATGCAAAATTTTGTTGCACTGGCTGTTATCTGTATTCAAAATGGAATGTTAATGAAAATAATTCTGCAGTTTAAAGTATATTCTCTGGAAAAACCTAAACTAAACATTTTTTTTTGTCCCTCAGCACACAGGTAACAGCAGATTCAAATTAGAAGATTCAGAGCTTTTTATAACAGTTTCTCAGATATGACACTTTTCTTCTTCACTCTCAGCAAAACTAACTGAAGCCACTCTTCCATTACGTGTATTCTAAACAATATGCTACTGAAAACCATATGGTCCAAGCGTTAGCTCTACATCCTAGTTCTGTGTTAAAATTTTCCCTTTATTTTCTGCTAGGGGAGCAAACATAAAACCAAAATTCTGGTGAAAGCACAGGAAGCCTAAATACCCCAGCCACAACATCATTGCAGGCTAGATCCAAGTCATATTCTTTACCTTAAAAAACAAACAACCAAACCAGTATCAATTGCATGGCTGAGGTTTATTAAGCACTACAACAGTTTATCAATAGTGACCCCAAAACTACAATTTTACTGTGACAAAATGAATACCAAACCTCTGTCTCACATATTACTTGTCTTTCCTACTCCCCTTTCTCACTCCTTGTGCACACCACTGGTTAGCATGATCAGCCACTCGAGTTCAACAGATGCTCCCGACTGTACTTCAGGGACATAGCAATTTTGTCAGGTTTACAGGTGTTCTTAACAGCATTGCAGAGAATAACACTGAGCATAGTTTTGCAGTTCAGTTTGCTGTTGTCTCCACAGAGAGGGAGAAGGATGATGATTCCTCCTGCTGTCAGAGTTTAGTGTTTCTTGGGAAAACTTCTGGGCAAACAGCCCAGAAGAGCACGAAGCCAGGGATGAGCTACTTGGTACTAAGAAAACAGAAAAAGCCATGTCACCTATGCCAGCCCATATGGAACGTTGAAGTCCGACCTATCATTGCTGTGTGCTGACACCATATGGTGAGTACTAGACCTGACAAGTCACCTGCTACCATGATGTAGGTGGTGGTGTCCTTGCTTACTGCAGGTGTTATGTACTTGTGCACAAAGCACCACTGCAAAACAAAGGAGAAAGGCAACTTAATCTAAGGAGTAGGAGAAATCTTTGGGGGTTTCCTTCTGTACTAGTGCAAAACGGCTATTGGCTTCAGGTTTAATGAACTGTTCATATTAAAGACCCATTCTAGTTTGATTTGATACAGAGCAGTTTATCTTTATGTACAGCATAGCACTTCTTTTTACAGTACAGTTTTTCTTTGTAAAAATCTTGTAGCTTACAATATATGGAAGTTCTACTATGGTAATGTGATGGCAATAGTACTTTCCATTTCCTAATATTAAAAAAAATCTTTTAAAAAAAATCATTATCTAAGAAGACACTCTACCTACTTATTTCAATGCTTGTGTTAAATATTATTGTATCAGAAAACTTTTACTGAGCTCCACTAAGAGTTTGGAGAGTATTAAGGGCAATTTTTAAAGGAACAATTCAAATTTTATTTCGGCAACAATGGCAATTCTAAAAATTCTGCCTTTGAGTTAGATCTCATCATAACAGAAAAATTACAAGTAAGAAAAACAGTCTTCTTGCAATGCTGACATTTATTGGGTTCTATTGGTTTTACAAAATCTTTATATATACCTGTATTCTCTTTCAACATCCTTTCTCAGCGTTAATTAGTAATCTACAATGATAATTAATATCTGTTATGAAGGGATTTCTGTCTTCCCTGAAGCCATCCTTAAAATTATTAAGAAACTTTAGAAAAAAAAGTTTTTCGTTAAAGTGCTCAGAATTAAGTCTTTGTAACAGTAAGAACATTGTTCTTTAGGCAGCCCTTTCACTGAAAGTAAGTCTGTATTAGAGCATGAAAGATATTAAGTAAGGCTTGAAATGCAGAACTGTTCTGGAAGACAGTGCTGCTCCAAGTCAGTAATAAGAATTCTGCCCAGCATGTGCTTTGGCATGACTGGTTGCAGCAGAAATTTGTCTTGGACAAATAGTCGTATCAGAGGAAAAGTGATTTTCTGTCTAATGTTACAAATGGACTGGAAGATAAGGCTTTCTGCCATAAAGGAACTCGGAGACTGAGCTAAATTCTCTTTTTTAATAACACCACTGGAATCTTATGGCATAGGTAGAACGGTTCTAGCATCACACAAGGGACAGATTTCTGATTGTTGCACAAAATAAACTATTACATTTTTGGCTTACAATTTATATAGTGGAATCATGAACAACAGCAACAAAAAACCAAAACAGTTCAACAGACGACTACATAACTACATGCTGGATGGGACAACAGGAAAAAAGGAAGTGTTCAGAATACATATTTGCAAAGTGTCCTTTCCCATGTGTGCCAGCACATACTTTTGGAATTTCTTTGGTTTTCCTGCATAGGCACACAGCCTTCCATGCTGCTATTCTCATAAAGGGTACCTGGCTTTGTGTGTGTGCTGCTAATATCACCTGTTCTTTTTCTTTCCCTAAAACTGTAGCAATAGCTGATCAGTAGCCTCCTTTATTATTTTTCCCCTTTACCTCAGTTCTGTACTTTGAAAGATATTATCTATCCTGTTTTACCTCTGTAATTTTCAACAAAAGTTTAGTTTACACATAAATATTTGTGACTTCCTTATTCTGCATCTTCTTTTGTTAAATATGAGCTCGTAAAATCAACTGACATTTAAGGAATGAACCTGGTGCAGTTCGGTGTAGTGCTGGCCTATGCAATAAATATGATCTGTCTCAAAGTAAGCAAGAAAAAAAAAAAAAGCAAGTGAGGCTGAATTAATCTACATATTTGCTGACTTGTCTGAGACTACTGTAGTGCATTGAACTAGACTTTAGAAGAAAATAATTTTCATTTGATTATTCCAGGCATGTTCTACCAGAACAACCATCTTTTAATTTGTTGCCAGATGGTTGTTTGTACTCTGCTTTTCTCCCATAGTATGAGGCACTGTTGAGGTTGAAAATTAATGCCTTTCACATGGTTGTAGGAGCTCAGTATATTCTCACCTCTGTTCTTGCTGCCTAAAATCACTTCCAGCTAGCATTAGAAAGAGAGCTGAAACCCCTTTTAGGGGTGTCTGCCTGCCTGCCTTGCCTGCCTGACTGCCTGCCTGCCTGAAAATTCCTGCTTACCAAAAACTCTCTTACCTGTGGGTGAAAATGACAGCAATCAGTACAATGCCAAGGGGCAATCTCTTCTCAGTCATAAAAAAGGATAATGACTATAAGCATTTGTTAAAAAAGAAAGGTTGATATATGTGAGACAGCAAATCATCAGATTTTGTTTTTATTCTGGCTGGACACAACTGAGATGGACTGGGGCAGAAATTTCCAAACAATCTCAAACAAGGAAGTTGAAGTCACGAAAGACACTGAAGCCTTCTCAACTTCTGTACAGATATAGCCAGAGGAAGGATTCTCCTCCTTCTGTCCCACTATCCCTGTCTCCCTTACTTCATATTTCAACAGTTTGTGTCAGATTTCTGGTAGAAATATAATCCTCTAATCTAGCTATAACTCGTGTCTCAAAGGGGAGAGGTTCTACTCCTTCCTCCTCTCCTAGCTGGCAAAACTCCTTTTGTCTTTAAAGTCTGCTGCACTGAATCTCATATATTGGTGTTTCTGGACCCATATTTTAAATTACAAGGAGTGAAAATGACTGCTGAATCTATTACAGTACCCCATCTGAAACAGGCTGATAAACAGCTGATCTTGTGTATATTACTGAATATCTCATGAGGGTAATTTACAATTCCTCAGAGAAAACTGAGGTGAAATAGTCCCTGCCTGTGTTTCCTCTCAGCAAGCATATCACGCAATGTCCCAAGTATATTAGCAGCAGTAATGTTTGCCTTCTACCTCTTGCAGCCAGCTGGAATAAACATGAACACTAATGCTCTCACAGCTAAGGGTTTCATCTCCCCTGCAGTGTCAGCAGGGCATGTGTTTGACTGACAGAATGTGAATGACCAAGCAGTGAAGTCTCCTGGACATTAAATCTAGGTCCGTGGGATGATTTTTAATATGAGGGGTGATAACTATGCAATCGACATCAATTGATTTCCCTTCTACTATCTTCACCAAAATCATTTATGAAAACAACATAACCAAAGTGTTTCTTTTGCATTATGTCATGTTTTTGTTTGTACCTCATCTTGCATCATGTCAGTACTGTTCAGTATTAGTAGTCTTACACAACATACTATACAGCTTTTCCTGAGAGGCAGCTCCTGATTTTTTTTAATTATTCTGTATTGTCTGCCTCCCAATTTATACCAGAATATATCATATGCCAATTTTAGCTTTAATGTCTTAACTTTAATATATATTTTTATAACAATCTCAGAAGGTTTTGTAGTCTCCTGGATGATCTGTTCTGTTTCAGGCAGTTAATACTAGTATAGCAGAAAACAAACTTTAAATGTAAAGGTGGAAAACATGATGCATTGTTTTGGATAATGTCAAGGCTGTTAACTACTGTGCCACTGTTTGCCATAACCAAATATTTGTCTGTACCCAGTGGACCATATTCAACACAACATTAATCTCATTTCATATGTCTGAGGTGAATTCATTTACTATAGTTTATTTTACATTCTATTGTAGAAAGAAATTTGGGGGCATCCAGGCAAACCTACAATTTTTCTATCTTTTGTTTCCTTACACTTAGGATATAGAAACCAAACCTATCCTTACACAGGACTAAATGGAAAATCTTGTTCACTAAACCAATACAGGCAGTATTTTCAATTTTTGTCATTCTCTCTGTAAATGATCAGAAGACACCAGAAAGAGGGGTGAATGCAAGGAAATTTGGATACCTCCATTTCCATTACTTTTAGTACTGACATTATGTCAAATGAGTAGCATCTATATTGTTGTCATCACATATATATTTCCTCTTAATGTCACTGTTCACCTAATGTGTGCTGTTTTGTGCCCCAGGCCAGCCTTGCTTTGTTAAGCCAATATTTGCCAATTAGTGAAGGACCATTTCCTTCTGCAACTGTTAATGAGAACAACAAACAGTTAACTTCTGTATTGCCCAGTGGAGTAATTATGGTTCTGCTAGATGCAGAATGGTTTATACTCTGCTTTGTATACCAGTTCAATAAAGATTTTTATTAATAATAGGAGATTTTTGTGTATTAAAGATGAAAAATCATACCCTGACATGATTTATATTTTTGTCTCTTAGAACAGTTTTTTTCTGAATCATCTGCTCATGTTAAAGAACATCTGCAGTGATACATATATGAACCTTTGTTAAGCTGAATTCTAACTGCTAATTATATAATTACATATTAAGCACTCCTTAATTAATTCTAAGTAATTTCTTTTGCAGAATCAGGTTGGTCATCCTTCCTTTTTTCAGAGAGACAATCTTTTCCCCCAGAAAAAAAAGGCATTTTGAGTTGCTTATATAAAAACTTTCCTAAACTGTAACTATTTGAGGTGATGTTCTCTGTGGTGGCTATCTGCCTCAACCCATTGCTTTCAAGGAAAACACAGTCAGAATGGCCATTAAAAAAAGGTAGGCTATGCAAATTACATTTTAATAATGCTAAATCACAAACGACATTTTGACAAAGTGTATTTTCAATGTTTCACTATTTAACCATTTAAAAGCAGGGTTGTGACTTCTTGCCTGAGAGCCACTGTTAAATAGTCCAGCCTGTTGTTCCTCTGAAGTTTGCACATATTCAGATCGTATTAGTCTCATTCTCTGTGTGCACAAAGTGTCCTTGCACTCTGTGTCAGTTTGCAGTGTGCATACTGTCCTCACTGAAAGCTCAACCAGGAATAGAGTGACTCAGTGTTATTCTTACAGATTGAACACACTTGCTGCAGATAAAGACCTGCCCAGAGAAACTACACCTGAAATTTGGAGCACCAGGGAGAACTGACAGAAGGAAAGAGGACAGATGCTGAGATACCTACTGGGATAACTGAGCTAAAACTAAGTTTTGCTGAACATAAAAGGTGTGCTAAACACCAATGAGAATGAAGTTTTTTACTACTACTGCATTTTCAGATAAATACAGGAAAATATATATTGCAAAAACTATTTTAAAGTGTAGGATTTAATAGTGCAGAATATTATTTATGTTATCAGTAATCTTTCTCAGATACTATTAATTACTGCAGAGACTTTGTGCAACATGTGCAGATCAGATTTAAGAATTTGATTTAATGTAGAAAGTAGTTCTTGTAGGAACGGCTTCCTTCTTCGGCAGAGTAACTGAAACGGACCAGCTCTGTCCATCAAATATTTCCTGAAGGGTTCATGGCATTCAAATGCAAAGATTCTGTCTTAGGAAAGTGCAAAAGGCTGACAAAAACTGAAAGCTTATTGAAATAATGGCATAAAGGCTGGCACAAAGCAGAAACTACCATGCCTATGCCAAATAAACAAACAGGAAAACTTCACAGACTTGTGGCTATTTACAGTTTGTAGACAGTATAAAGAACTTCCAGGGGAAAAAGAAACCCCTGAAAACGGGTTCTTTTCTGCCCACTTTCAGCACATAACTGATACAGTCCTGCATCTCAGAATTGATTTTCCCGATATTGAGCTATTCATATTCATTCAAATCATGAATATTCTGATTTCTAAGCAGCACTCAGACAGAGGCATTCCTTTTTTACCTTACTATTTTACTTGTGGTTGCATTTGATTTTCTGGAGTGCTAGCTGGATTGATCCCTACTGGAATTAGTGCCATTATTAGTACCTTCTAGACATAGGAATAGTTCACTTTTAAAAACTCCTAAAAATTATCACAGATAAAGTTGAACAATATTTCATAGCCATTGCCAAGGATAGAAATCAAGTAATTTTGTTATTTATGTCATGGTCTGGATCATGTTACTATACAATGGCCTTAATCAGTAAAATCCGAACTAGGGCCAAAATTTATATGATTTTTTTATTTTGAAATGGTAATGACCCCATTCATTCACATTTGTTGTTTTTTTTTAATATCCTGTGGATTCCAAATATTTTGTGGCAATGAAGTTTGGGGGTCTTTTTTACTTTAAAAGCATCGACTCAAGACTGATCTGTGCTGAAAAGGACAACCCAAGCTGTGAAAGCATCTCTAATGTATATCCCCCTGGATCTAGGCACACTTGCATGCATAGTGTTGAGTCTCTGGATCTGTCCTACTTTACCACAGTCTTATTTTACAGGAACCATAGTAATGAAAATAACTTCTAAAGAGTGATGAATTCTGTGTGGGTCTTATGGAAATATACCATACTTGGAAGGTAACCTGGGCAAAGTTTTCTGTTGCAAAACACTTCGAATGAGAGTCACAAGTAAATTTTAAATCTAATGTACTCCTTAGCCTGAAAAATCAAATAAATTCTTTACCTGTAAAACCAACTAACCAAAATAAAAACCAAAACAAATAAACAAACAAAAACTCCACACAGACAAACACAGAAACAAACCCCAAATACATTCTTATAGGTTGCGATAACAGCTCAAAGACAGCAAGAATAGTTTCCAACATCTTTTTTTTTTTTAGAACAACAAAGATGCATTTGAAAGACAACAAAGTCAAATTCTTCCTCATACAGTTGAAGATGATAGTAAAAATATACTTCACTGAGCTTATGAATTGTTTTAAAATTGCTGAAAATTTGTATGACAGATAACCTGATGCCATGAAAGAAACTTCTGCCATTCTATTTTGCACTGAGACCAGAGGCCAAATACAAGAGTTCACATGGGAAAGTTTTCATTTTTTTTTCTTTCCATTAGATTTCAGAAGTTTCCAGCTTGTACTCTGCCAAGTATATCGAAGAAACCCAGTCTGAGGACAGTTTGTCATTTGTCTATCACACAGAGAAACTGAGATTAGTATATGTTTCATATACTATTATATATACTCATATACTAGGTCAAGATTTGCTGAAGCATAGTGACAGTGAAAGAGCAATACAGATTTATTTAGAATTAGACGCAAAGAAAAGATTCAAAACAAGAAGCAAGACTTATACATGCAAATAAGATTGACGAAGCAGGCATAAGCCTGAAACAATAGCTGTGCTAAATTAATTCCCACTTGATCCCAGTGATGTTTACCCAGGCACCAATAATGATACTTTAAATATCAGCCTTGTTAAAGATTTTGGTACAAATCAAAACACATAATGGAAATTTACAGTAGAAAGAAATGAAACAAGGGAAAGTCTACATTCTCAAGTCTGTTAAACTTTTGGCAAAGACCCACAGAATCATATCACCAACACAAGAGAAGAGAGCTGTTCCAGTAGTGGTTCACAGGAAAGAAAAGTTCTCTACAGAGTCCATGGTTTTCCGGGCTGACTTAAGAAATTGGTTGAGTATTCACGATTTCTCTTGCCATTATTTTGGATTACCAGAATGGATTTGGATTACCACAGCCCTGCTGTGGACTACACAGTACAGCTCCAGAACAAGAACTCTGCTTGAGAGCTTTAAGATTCAGCCAAAACTGTCCTATCTAACTCCTGAAAGAGACAGTAATTGAGACCTTAAAATTGAAAAAAAAAAAAAAAA